>JADBJO010000269.1:835000-851711 GCA_016801955.1 Conus betulinus | reverse complement strand
CTATATGACAAGATTAGATTTAACTGAACGCAATCAATTTACAACTAATGCAAAAGCAAAATTTTACGAACACCAACCCATACCCAGATAAACGCCGAGCTAGTCGAAACCACACCCAAACTAAAACAAACGATTCTTCAAACTCAATATCATCCAGCTAGACTACACAACTAAATAAAAACTAGCGTAAATCAGAATAATGAACTGGGGAAGAAAGTGCCTCACCCAAAGCGAAAAGAAGGCCGACGGTAAGCGCGCGGAAACTAACATTATGTCCGGAGTTCGTGTCTGTACCACACAGGAGCAGCCGATCGTGACTCGCTCACTGACCGCTTCTCATTTAAATAACCGATGGCTCAGTCCGAGAGCTCCTTGACTGCTGCTGACACGGCTGACTGTTAGCGTGCGAGTTCCCACGTTATTAATACATCTGCCTCCTTCTCTCCCCTTCACTTAAAGTTGTCTTGTAAATTACATTCAACGTCCACCATCTATCATTTTCCTCCTTTCCTCCTTCTCCCTTTTGTCAGCGTACTGTACATGTGTGTTTGTTCTGCTTTTCTCTCCATCTGTTTGTCCTTACTTTGAAAATGATGACGTGAAGTCAAAAACATGTAAAAATCGCATATTATTTTGTCTTCGATCGATATTCGTTCCTATAATTGATTATATTTGCAGTATGCTCGCTGCAAACTCATACTTGTCGTAAGTCAACCTGCAACATTTTTCTTCTTGAATATCAAAATGTTTGTGTGTGGGGAGTTTAAAATAAAAGCAATCACATTTTAAAGATCGAGACGTCCTAGAATGGTTAAGAGTCCAGGCTGGCATATCTCAACATGTTTCAATTTTGAAATTTTACCACGATTTGATAGTGTAGAACAGATACTACCTTGTACCATCGTATTTTGCTTTTAGAATTAAAACATCACATACTAATGACAGTACACAGCAAATACATCTTTGCTGCCTGGGAATTACAGAATGCAATGAAATGCAGAGGTGCCCTGGTCAAACGGTACGAGTGTTTACTTATGGAACTAACGGTTGTGAGTTTGAAGTTGCGAAAACCCTACATATCCTCGCAGCAGTATATGGTTACTTGATTCGATTCAGGAACGTTACAGGAGAACGAAGGAGAGTGAAAGGCCCTGTCTTCCCATCAAGCTAAGCCACATCACTGCTTTACGTTATTAGCCTATGAGACTTTGATCTATACCCCCCCCCCCCCCCCCCCCCCCTCCTCCCAGGCTCGTAAAAAAAAAAAACCACTAAAAGACAGATAACTTAAGTCTCCTCTTTATTTCACTCAAAGCATTCTGTCATAAGACCATACTTAGACGTGTAATTAAGTGACATGCAGCCAACCACATGCAGGAAGCCAACAAAACAAGCGCACTAAACGTTATCAAAACACAATCGAATGAAGCAGCGGACAATGAAAACACGTCAGCTGGCTATACCTACGTCATCAAGAACCCTTGAGCAGGTCTGACGCTGTGGATCGTGCCCTGTCAATTACTTCAATGCCCACTTCATCTCACTGCTGACCTTTACAGGCTGGGAAACCCGCCATGCAGCTGTCGAACCACTCTGTGGCTGCTGGCAGGGGCGTAGTCATTTTACAAGTTATTATCATTATTATTATGTTATGAACACTTATATAGCGCCTATCCTCGGTCAGAGACTAAGCTCTAAGCGCTGTACAATCCACGCTCGTTCCTACAACGGGCTGGCTACCTGGGTAGTGCCGACTGAAGGCCGGCCAGCTGGTGCTTCATTCAGTCGTTTCCCGTGTCATTCAGTCAATATCGTTCAATATCGTTCATTCAATTTCCTTACTTCCTTCATTCTTTCAATTTCTCACGCAGGGTGCATGCTGTGTGTAATGTGTCATCCATACTAACGACCAAACTGGCCTTAAGTTGGTGATGGGACTTTACGTGTGTGCAGATGTTGTGCGTGCGTTCACACACGGAACCTCGGTTTATAGTCTCATTCAAAGAACTGTACAGGGAATGGAGTCAGAACCAATGTTAACTGCGCGGGAAAAATCCCCCTGTGCTGAAACGGCCTGGCGGAGATTCGAACCCGCAGCCCCAGGATCACCAAGGTTACGAGTCCGATGCTCTACCAATGAGCTATTCCGGCCCTATTGATGCCGCATTCCCTGTTCAGTTGGATGGATGCGGCAGACTAGAAAAGACGGGGAAGAAGGGGGAGTGGGAGAGGGCAGGAGGCGGGGGTGGGGACAACAGACAATGCCATAACTACAGTGTGCGTATCGTGGCGTCACACCGTGGTATGACAAAGAATACCTGCTTTGAAGTAGCTTTACCAGAGGAAGGCGCGCAGGTCGCAGATAAGCACAGGGCGGCGTCCTACCCTACTCTCATCAGCAGTGACGACGGGTCCAGCCTGTGTCACCGGGTGACAGCTCTTTAAGGTTGTGAGCAGTTGGGCGACGTGGTGCTGCCATTCTGCAATTTTAACCGTGGACTGCTCGATTAGCAGGGCCCTGCCAGTGGGGAAGGGACTGGCGGGAATGTCCCTAATGTGCGTAGATTGGACGGGGATGTTTGCAGCGGCTTGACGACTGCTGTCCTACCTGTTTCTTGAGTCGATCTCACGCGGCACTGAGCCGACGGCACTCAGCATGAAGACGACCGCCTGATAGTCCTGAAGACGGCCTCGGAGAGACAGCAACAAGACAAGACATTATCATCATCCTGACATTTGCCTGGGCCGGTGACAATGGAAGAAGAATACATCATCCGCGGACGAAGGACAATCCAGCCTTGGGAAACGACAATCACGGTTTCCTCCTTCGCAACGTAGATACAGACTTCACCCAAGCTTGCCGGGTCGGCATGGTAGACATCCCTCTCGGCCGCAGTCAGTGAGGACCACAGAAGGGAATAATGCAGCTCTAACGACGTCCACCCACTTTGAGGCGGCTTCAAGCGGAACAGGATCATCGCCAACCGAGCATGAAGAAGGCCGCCCAGAAGCCCTGAAGACAGGCCTTTTTGTGGGGAAGATGCAGAGAATACCGATGCCCACGGTCAGCTGACCAACACCACAGAGTGGACACCAGTTCAGACGGAACCAGAACAAAGCGCCAGACACCGGTTTAGAAGGAAGAAAGAAGAGGACCCGATCTCCACATTGGAACGAAAACCAGAACAAGATAGGACAGTCCCCATCGGGAATTAAGATCCTGCCAACAACCAGACATCATCAAGCCACTCATAATACTACAGACTTCGGTCTGGGAACATCATGTCCTTAATGGCCTCGGGCTAACATGTTGTTAAACTCACCTCTTCAGTTTTTCAATTTGTTGATAAGAGTAGGGGTATTCTTTAAGCCAAGGAGCGGTAAACTCTGCAATTAGAGTGGATGAGATGGAGATTATACTGTATAGAGTTTGCGTTTGTCCTGTGAATGCACATCGTGTAATCAAAGGCATCATCCACACCCTTCAAGCACCACTCCCAGACCTGCACAAATGATACGTGACTGCGATGGTTCTTGCATACACCAGACTGAATCGAACATTAACATTTTTTTTTCTCTCAGAGATTTTACACCAAGGTGGATTAAATGTATCACTTTGCTGGGTAGCAACAAACTCATTGTGGGTTTTTGTTTAATAGTATTTATGTCAGAGGCTGCACAAGATACGTCTGGAGTCGGCTTTGTGCCTATGCTTTGTGATGCATGGGTAAAATGTGTGCAACTAAAGCCTTGACCGTTTTCAAACAGAAAGATGTATTAAATAACTTAAATTCTTCTCTTTTTTTAAATCAGCTGTGTAAAGCAGACCCCAAAGCCACTAGCTTTCCACTTGCCGAAAAGCATGTGACAAAGGCCTCTCCTCCCACGCATGGATCAGGGAAAAGTAACATAATCAGTGCTGTGCTCCGTCAGTGGAGGACAGGACAGGTCGACCAGCGCAGCGTTGGCTGTGACATCAACAGCGTGGTTCGGCGATGAGCCAGCCGTTTATGAGTCACATACCCACCCAGCATAGCATGTCCCAAGTCACTGGTGTAATACCCACTGGGCCACGCGTGACAGGTGGGTTAGATGCTGACGGGGACAGACCCTACGACTGTTAAAAGACTGAATGTGCACGTGAAGTTTTGGTGATACAGTCCCAGTCAGGAAATTGAATTCATTTGCAGTCTAAATACAGGCATTGGGATTTCAAGAAACCTTAGTCTCATTGACCTTTGTCAGGCTGGACCTTACCATAACACAGGAGTAGAAGTTGAAGCATAGGTGCAAGCATCTTATGCACAACAATTTCCATATGCATATACAAAGGATTGCACCCACTGCAGTAGATACGCACAATTTGACATAAAAAATCACAAAAAAGTTCCCATCTTTCACCTGTCGGGTAATGACAAGAGTCGATCCCCCCGACCGAGTGCTCTTACTTACGTGGTTGAAATGGTCTTCATCTTTCTTCTGATCCTGAACTGTTTGTCAACATTGATAACCGTTTCCAGATACAACAGCCCCAAGCCTTTACGATTGTTTGCCACTCCACTTTGCATAGCAAAGATAAGTTTTCCGTATAGAAAACGTCAGAGACTACGGGAACAGGGCTTGAAAACTCACTGTATAAGTGGTGGGATAAAGGGGTTCTTTGGACGGTTGAGCGGTAAACGTTTCCTCTACCCTGTTGGTGACTGAAGTTGAGGTGGACATTGGGGAACACCAGAGTCGGACACCTCTGCCCTGATGCTGACTGATATTGAGGTGGACACTGAGGAACACCGGAGTCGGACACCACTGCCCTGTTGGTGACTGATGTTGAGGTGGACACTGAGGAATACTGCAGTCTGACACCACTGCCCTGATGGTGACTGATGTTGAGGTGGACACTGAGGAACACTGCGGTCTGACACCACTGCCCTGATGGTGACTGATGTTGAGGTGGACACTGAGGAACACTGCGGTCTGACACCTCTGCCCTGATGGTGACTGATGTTGAGGTGGACACTGAGGAACACTGCAGTCTGACACCACTGCCCTGATGGTGACTGATGTTGAGGTGGACACTGAGGAACACTGCAGTCTGACACCTCTGCCCTGATGGTGACTGATGTTGAGGTGGACACTGAGGAACACTGCAGTCTGACACCTCTGCCCTGATGGTGACTGATGTTGAGGTGGACACTGAGAACACTGCAGTCTGACACCTCTGCCCTGATGGTGACTGATGTTGAGGTGGACACTGAGGAACACTGCAGTCTGACACCTCTGCCCTGATGGTGACTGATGTTGAGGTGGACACTGAGGAACACTGCAGTCTGACACCTCTGCCCTGATGGTGACTGATGTTGAGGTGGACACTGAGGAACACTGCGGTCTGACACCTCTGCCCTGATGGTGACTGGTGTTGAGGTGGACACTGAGGAACACACTGCGGTCTGACACCTCTGCCCTGATGGTGACTGGTGTTGAGGTGGACACTGAGGAACACTGCGGTCTGACACCTCTGCCCTGATGGTGACTGGTGTTGAGGTGGACACTGAGGAACACTGCGGTCTGACACCTCTGCCCTGATGGTGACTGGTGTTGAGGTGGACACTGAGGAACACTGCGGTCTGACACCTCTGCCCTGATGGTGACTGGTGTTGAGGTGGACACTGAGGAACACTGCGGTCTGACACCTCTGCCCTGATGGTGACTGGTGTTGAGGTGGACACTGAGGAACACTGCGGTCTGACACCACTGCCCTGATGGTGACTGGTGTTGAGGTGGACACTGAGGAACACTGCGGTCTGACACCACTGCCCTGATGGTGACTGGTGTTGAGGTGGACACTGAGGAACACTGCGGTCTGACACCACTGCCCTGATGGTGACTGGTGTTGAGGTGGACACTGAGGAACACTGCGGTCTGACACCACTGGCCTGATGGTGACTGGTGTTGAGGTGGACACTGAGGAACACTGCGGTCTGACACCACTGGCCTGATGGTGACTGATGTTGAGGTGGACACTGAGGAACACTGCGGTCTGACACCACTGGCCTGTTGGTGACTGGTGTTGAGGTGGACACTGAGGAACACTGCGGTCTGACACCACTGCCCTGTTGGTGACTGGTGTTGAGGTGGACACTGAGGAACACTGCGGTCTGACACCACTGCCCCTGTTGGTGACTGATGTTGAGGTGGACACTGAGGAACACTGCGGTCTGACACCACTGGCCTGTTGGTGACTGATGTTGAGGTGGACACTGAGGAACACTGCGGTCTGACACCACTGGCCTGTTGGTGACTGATGTTGAGGTGGACACTGAGGAACACTGCGGTCTGACACCACTGCCTGTTGGTGACTGATGTTGAGGTGGACACTGAGGAACACTGCGGTCTGACACCACTGGCCTGTTGGTGACTGATGTTGAGGTGGACACTGAGGAACACTGCGGTCTGACACCACTGGCCTGTTGGTGACTGATGTTGAGGTGGACACTGAGGAACACTGCGGTCTGACACCTCTGGCCTGTTGGTGACTGATGTTGAGGTGGACACTGAGGAACACTGGAGACTGACACCTCTGCCCTGATGGTGACTGATGTTGAGGTGGACATTGAGGAACACTGCAGTCTGACACCTCTGCCCTGATGGTGAGTGATGACTTACGTGGACATTGAGGAACACCGGAGTCCGACACATCGGTTCACATGACAGGAAAAAGGCGCGGTTACAAAATGGAAAGGAAGTCGAGATGAACAGCATTGTGTATTGTGCTGAAGCGCGGTGTTGATCAATGATGACGATGGAGAATTCCATTTTTCTGCCAGGGTGAATTTCGGGAGTGTACTGATTAGTCCCTGTCCATGTTCAGATCGCAGTGCAAGTAGAAGGGAATGACACGTGGCATGAGCACGTGGAAGTCCGTGATGAAAGTCAGAAATACAGAGCACTGTTCATTGAGCCTTGTTTTCAAACTTCTCCCAACGCCAGGTGTTGCAGCATGAAGGGGTACAACCCAGATACCATTGGTTTCCCCAATGATGGTGTGATTGGACTGTCGACCCCACTGGTGATGAACAAGCTGTGTCAGCCTGCCAACCTGACCCAATATGATAATGACCATGCCAGCAAACCCTCTCACATCACCGTCAAGGGCCGGATTACAGGTGCATGTACATGGGTGTGGCAGATCATTGAGACTCAGACTTTTTGTCGTAAGATCTCTAAAGCTAGAGACACACACTGGTAATGCAACAGTGCAGTTATCAGATGTTTGTTTCCGTAACTTGGATGTGTGCCATCATTGTTTGTTCTCCTTGCTAGTTTACAGGCAGTGTGTCCATGGATAGTTTTGTGTGTGTTGTGTGCTTTGTACGCTGTTTTGTGTGTGTGTATGTGCATGCGCGCATACTGGCACATCTGTTCTGTGTGTGTGTGTATATGTGTGTGTGTGTGTGTGTGTGCGTGTGCGCACACAGGTCTTCCGTATGTGTGTGTGTGTGTGTGTGTGTGTGTGTGTATGTGTGTGTGTGTGTGTGTGTGTGTGTGTGCACACGAGTCTGGTGTGTGTGTATGTGACATGGTAAAAAGTACTTTATCAGGCCTCCACTCTTGTTATCTTGTTGGCACGCAGAAACCATTACAGTGCTTTATGATATTTCACTGCAGAATCCTCCTTTGATTTGTTTGGTATACATTTTAAAAACACACACACACACGCACACAAAAACACATCTTTCTCGCCTGTTGAATAGATCTTGCAATAAAAACATATTATCATTGCATTTCATTTTAATCTAAATTTAAGGTCAGTGAGCAGAGTAACTCTTTTATTTCCACAATGAGAACCGACGTCAATTTCTACTCAGATGCCCAGTTTGGTTGTATTATGCAGCAAAGTTAGAAACAGACATGCACCTAAAGGGTACAGTAATGTACGCTCGATTTCGGTGTAGATTCAGAGGAATTTATGCCATTCTTGTGTTAATATTCTTCTTCTTACAAAAATCAATTCAAGCACAGCGTATCCAATATGCCAGCAATCGAATGTACAAGTTAAGACATTTGGTATCAATTTTCATTCATAGATGCATGGTGGAGGAACGTAGTTAGAAATGAATGAGAATCACACAGAATAGTCCATCGTTCCATTCCCATACTGTGAAACATTGGCCACGAGAAAATGCGATGATTATAACTGTACTGATTTTACTACACAAACCAAGTACAATATGAATACCACACTGGGGAGTGGGTTAATTTATGCCATTAATTTCTATTAGGAGTACATTTAAAATGTCTTTGTGCTTTACGATTTGTCTTCATCAAATTTATGTTCATAAACATACAAAAGCTTCCCCACGCATAAAGAAGTCTACACCTCTTTTTGTGTCTGTCAGTATTAAACACCCCAATTTCTGCATTAAACAAAAATCTTTAACCATGAGAACCAGTTTTAGGTTTTATGTTGAACACAGAAAATCTAGCCAGTCACACTGGGCCATTTTAGGGCTGTCACTCATACAGGCAAAAAGATTAGACCTATGTTCTGAATGAAAATCACCACCATTTTTTTTTCTTTCTTTCCGCGTATGCAGGCTGATACTCCTGCGAACACTGCCTGTATAGATAGGCAGAGGAGTTTTGTGTGTATGACCACTTTTTTTATCCCATTAAGGCAGCCATACTCCATCTTCAGGGAAGGTGCATGCTATGTGTAACATGTCATCCATACCAACGGCCAAACTGGCCTTCTCTTCCGAAAGTTGGTGATAGAATTTTACATGTGTGCAAGATGTTGTGCGTGCGTTCACACACGGAACCTCAGTTTATAGTCTCATTCGAAGGACTGCACGGGGAATGGAGTCAGAACCAATGTTAACTCCGAGGGGAAAAAACCCCTGTACCGAAATTCGAATACACAACCCCAGGATCACAAGTCCGGCACTCTATCAACTGAACTATTCCGGCCCCCGATCACCACCAGTGAAAACAACTAATGACGTGGTAATTAAATTACCGACATCCCTAAGTGGGTCACACTAAGCCATGCTGAGAGCACTAGCCATTCTGTTTATTCTCAGGTTAAAAAAAAAAAAAATCATAGAAAAAAAAAGAATTTTATGTGTTAAAAAATGCCAAAATAACAAACATTTGAACAGACTTCAGAATGGTCAGCTACTGTCCACACTTGACAATGTGTATAATTTTCACGACTCAACTGCCAGATTACAATGAAAAAGCTGGCATGTTCAAAATTGTGATCAGAAATAAAAGGTGTAAAAGGGTTTCCACAACAAAGACAGGAACATGGTCCCCGATGGCTGAATTACAGAAGACGACAGTAATGAAGAAAATAAGAATGGCAGAAAAGAGAATGCGACTAGCACAGAACTTCCAGAAGGCAGGAGAGCTGTCTGCATTGAAGAGAACAGGATGAGGAGCAGACACAGTTTAAAAGCAAAACCGACACCAATGATCATTATGATTATACTGAAAAACAGCAACTTAAACAACAATGACGATGATAGCAACAGTAATTATCATGATGGTGGAGATAACTTATCACCATCACCATCGCCACCATGGTTATAATCGTGTGCATTAGGGATTTTTTTTCCTCATTTGAAATGACACAGGTCCAGTCAAGAGAGAAAGAGAGAGAGAGTGCATGGGTGTGTTTTTATGTGTGACCTCTTTCCACTGAAGTTTTGGTGTCCTCAGAAGGTATCATGGCCACAGAAAGTTTGGAAGTGACAACAAAGATCAATTATACGTCTTTCTATTTGAGAGTTGGCACTTTGGGAATCTGGAACTTTTTTTAATGGAAAAAAAAAAGCAAATTCTGACACTTTGACATCTTTCTTCTATATACTGATGCAATTAGGTTAGTATATACCATTTCCAAGTCCTGATAAAGTATGCAAAATTAGTGTTTAGCATTGTGTTCTCACAGGGTATGCCATACAAGAATGTGTGCGTGCATCAACCAAATAAAAGATTTTCATTATAAGAGAATATGGGTGTCAGAAAGGAACTTTTGCACCAATACAATCTTTTTCAGTTCATTCATGTACTTGAGTTAACTATCCTCATCCCCCACTCTCTCCTCCCCCTAAAAACAACAAAAAACATGAAACAAACGAGACAAACACAAATAAGAAACCACTCTGTCTTCTCAGTGCAAAACATTTATTTCATTCTGTTTTCGTTTTGAAACTAGAAGCAGCTGATGTGACCATATCATATACTTCAGCAAGAGCAACTTCCCCCCTCCCTCTCCCCCCCCCCCCCCCCCCCCCCCCCCCCCCCTCTCATGTCCACTCCCTTTACTTTTCACAGAGCTTATCTTCATACATTGATTCAATGACATTTGTTTTTCTCAGGCTGCCGCCAATAACATCAACAGTCATTTTTCTTTCATTTTGTAGGGCATTTCTGGGACAAGTGTTGGCTGCACAAGCCAGAGGCACAGCCTTGACAACAAATAATGCATTTCTGACACACTGTAAATATCAAAGCTTAACTGTCTGCACAAGTATGTTAGTGTTTCTTTATGATGTCATTGTTGTTCATTGCTAGGGTGCATGCTGTCAATGACTGTTCTGTATTATCCTTTTATCATTATAGCCCAACCAATCACACAGGGCCGTTTCAGGGCTCTAACAGCTCTGGGAAAAGAAGCCCCATCCTGAATAAAAGAAAAAACAAGACAAAAGCAAAACAACCTTGTAGAAATTCATGGCCCACATGATAATCGATCTGCTGACATTAAAGACTGATAAAACTAGTTAAGCTGAGGAGGCCAGGGTATCGTCCTTTGTTTTTTCTTTCCTAGTCTACTAAAACAAATAAATCAATGATAGCATCCGGACGCATCAAGCAGTACATGAAATGGCCACATGGGAAACTAAACACAGCAGAACAGACAGCTAGCGTCAGTTCTGGCCGGGGCACATTTTCACTATCCGTCTACCAGATTACAACGAAACCCCTTAGCATGTTACATTATATACAAGAGATTAATGTGTGAAAATTTGCTACAGCAAAGATGGGTGAATGGACCACAAAGACGCAAACACTGGGCAACAGCAAAGAAAAAAAAAGAAATAAAAAAGCAGAATCAAAGGGACTAACAGAAAAAAAAAGGAAATTACTGGCACAGGGACCATTCTGAACGAAAACTGTGACCTGTATGCTGAAATTGTAATTCTCATATGGCAGTAAAAAATTGCATAGATATGAACACACAAAATGCACATACACATGAAAACTGATCATAAAAAGCAGCCATGGGCATCAGTACGGTAATCTCAGTTCAAAATGCTGCTTTACACCCTATAAAATACAAAATACCAAAACAATGTACAATAACCTGAGATATTTCAAAACTGGCATATACTGTATACCACAACAAAGAGCTTGAGATTCAATGGTAAATGCATTTTTGTTAAAAATTACACCCACCCATCCCCCTGACACCCGACAAAAAACATTCCATCTCCCAAAACAACAAAAAAATAAATCCAACCTCACTCAAAAAATCCCTGAAAATGATTAGCAGCATACTGTCTGAATCAGAGCAAAGTTTACCTCTACTTCTCCTCCTCTTCTGATTTCACACACCTGTATATGCATCTCTAACAAACACAGACCAGTGTATCTGAAGGCACAAACATATGTAAGAAACCATGGCAACTGCTCTGATTTCTTACAAACTCAAGTGCAATGGTATTGAATTTTGTCCTCACATGTAAAGTTCCTCTTTCATAATCAAAGTCTCCATTTCTTCCCTTAATTTTCCACATTGAAAGCGGTCCATCTTTTTTTTCTTTTACTCTTTTTCATTTCTTTTTGTCACTATCAACAATATAATAACCATCACTGTTAAACAATACTTTAACTTAAAAAAAAATTGCTGTGCTGATGCCTGAAAAACAAAGTGAATTATATTCATTTGCAATGAAAGTAAACCACTTTTTGTTTCCTACCTTTCTTTATTTTGTCTTTTTTTTTTTTTTAAGAGAGAAACTTGATAGGCTGCCTGAGTTAAAAAGGTTAGGGTTAAGGTTAAAATCTCCAAGCTTACTGGCCTTTGAGATATATCCACTACATGGTGTTGTGGGAAGAAGACAGAGCCAATCTCTCTCCTATTGCTGCCTGCACTTTCCCTCAACTGAATCAGGGCCCGTTCACTGCTGGATGGCCAGCGAAGGTTTTCAAGCCGCACAGATCTTGTGAGTGGTTAAAGCTCACAACCTTAAGCTGAATGCTTTGACCATTTCTCTGTAGGTTCCTCTTTGTTGCAGAAAGCAAATATTGATAATTTGAGCAAATGACACATAGACTTACTATCACAGAAAGCAAAGTACCATGATTTCAGTAAAGACATAAAGACTCGGTTATTGAATTTTTATAAATCATTGTCTCAACAGACTTCTTTGTTGAGATTCCCTCTACCCTGGACAAGGCATACAGCCATAGCACAGTGCCAGCCATATTTGTTTTTTCCTTTTCTGCTGATGTATACTTGATGTTTACCTGAAAGAGGGTCTTCTACAAAATTTTGCCAAATTCGTAGGTCACACGAACTGTATGCTGCACCATACCTCTGTTTTTGGCATCTCATCCAAAAGATCAGCACTTTGGCCATGCCTAGGGTCTACTGAAAAAGGTAATTTCCCACCCCTATTTGGAAAATCAGTATTTTTGGTTACCATTCTGTACGACACTCAAACCACAGAACTGAATTCTGAGTCTAATCTCCCACTGGTTGCCTTTGCACTTTGGTACAAAGCTGTCCCTCTTTTAACCTTGCACATAGTTGAAAACAGACAAAACTATGACTTGTGTAGAGTTTTGTTGTCTGAAAAACAAGCCCCTTTCAGAGCACTAACAAGAGTAGACATTCCTTCTGTTGGTTGGTAGGAGAGAAGGCTAACTAGATCAGAGGGATTGTGCATGTGAGGCCTTACATTTCTTGTCAGTTCCAGACTCCATTAATGCCAAAAAAAGGATTAAAATCCCAAAGCTTAAGAGCCATAGTGGCACAGCATAACCAAAGATTCACCATGTTTGAGGTATGGCATTATGGAAGATGGAATCTCTTCCTCTCCTTCTGCTGCCTTCACCTACCCTGAAATGAATCAGGAACCCGTTTCCTGCTGGGTGGACAGAGTGTTTTCAAGCCTTTAAAACTTGACACCTCCATGTGGTTCCAACTCTGTCAGCTGTAGAACTGAAGGCTCTAGCCATTGGATTTGGGGACCTGACACTTTCTGAGCACTCTATCCCGATCTCCGTTATTGAACATGCAAAGATTAACTATCTTAATATCCCAAACCATCTTAATGTCCAAAAGTAAGTCATGATTCTTCATGATGACATAACAACTCCTTGCAAGCTTGTAAATGTTGCATAAAAAAACTTGAACAAAACATCGTAAGATTTCACCAGTAACTTGATACATAGCCCAGCTAATGAAATCATGCAACCTTTCAAAGTTTGCAAATACATCAAGGAAATACATTTTGAGATTTTACAAAAATCCCAAAAAAAACAATGACAGATCTATGCCACATGAAGCCTTGCCCTCCAGATAAAATTTGGGTTTTTTTTTTCTTGAGGACATTGTATACAGCTGGTTACTGGGAATCATCCATTTTATCCTATGTATATTTACTGACATAAGTAACAGAGGTTGACCACAGTTATCACTCTTACTGTTTTTAGCATTACTAACACCTAATGACTGGAATCAAAATGGCTGTTCTCTGTAACATCACTTACAGCACAAACTATCTTCGAGGATACTGAGAAGATTTCAATTTTTTTTTTTTTTTTTTTTTTAAAAGAAAAGAACAAAAATCTTCAATATTTTGGTCACAGATCATCTTCAGAACCGATGACATAAATGAAGATTTTTTGTTCAGTTTTTTTTTCTTTTAATTTTCAAATCTTCTGTGTATCCTCAAAGATAGTTTGTATTGTTGACAGAAGATCAGCAGCCCCAAATATTTTTTTATCACTAACAGCCTTGGGAGAAATTACCTGGATAGTATCATTGTCCATGCACATTGTGCTATAGCTTTTAAGACTCCATATAACTAGCTCACTGTCACATGCATATTAATGCAAATAAACAAGCCATTCTGTTGTTTCTAATGGTCATTTTCAACCTGTTGTGTCTGCTGAACAGCCCATCACATACAGCAGGCCTGAGTAGGTTTAAAGAAAGCTGAAACTGAAAACTATGAAAGATGAAACTGAAAACTATGAAAAGAAACCGATGGCTTGTCCTTCTTCACAGCCTCATACACCTGCTGATATACAGTGTTCCTTTCAGCATTTAAATGCGAGGATCCTAGGACGCTCTCTTGAAGCATCTGTGGTTCCTTCAGTGAAATCTGTGGATCCCTACAACAAGATCCAAATTTGAAAAAAAATTCTTAACTGCACAAAAAGTAATACTAAACCAACACACTTATCCATTGGGCTATACATAATTAACAAACAGCTATTAACATCACCCTTAATAGAGCTCTTCCATAACAAAAGCATCAGAATCAGATAAAAAAATTTACCGTCCTATTTTTGGAGCCCTCTTCCCCACCTTTTCCTCTTTCCGTGGAGAAAACTCTCTGTTTGATGGAGGCTCTTCTCTGTTGAAACACTGAAAGGGAGGGAAGAGATGTGGTGAAGGGGAGGGGTCATCTATACTAGGACTTTGCCCCCAAATCTTGCCGATGAACTAGGATTTTCCCAAATCTTCTTTCTGATGTTTACAACATTCTTACAATTGCTTAAGGTAACATTTGGAATCACTGCTTTTAAACTGTCATGGTTCACCATCACTGACATTCTGCTTTGATTTGTTCTAGTTTGATAATATAATGTTGCTTATAGCCCAGCCGACTGCAAAGGGCCATATCAGGGCTGTCTAGACATCTTCAAAACATTTGAAGAATCAGCTGTGCCAATGTGCATGTGTTAATGTTCATGTCACCCATTGGTACTGTTACACAATGGCCTACCCTTTCACAAGACAGAATAAGATGTAACGAGCATTTTATTTTTGGGCCACTGGCTTCAGCCATGATCTGACAACTAAACTGAAAATGAGATTGAAAAGAAAACACAGCAGTGCCTGTAGTACGACCCTTGTTAATCTCTTCATCAGGAAGAGAAGAGTCCATCTTTTCAACAAAATCAGTTGCCAGCTCTTGCCTTCTGCAAGTTTTCTGTCCATAGAAAACACTGAATCAAACCCATGATTGCTTCTTTCCTGCTACCGATATGATGATTTGGCTAATCAGGGACCGCAACTCTCAAGTTGAAAACTTGCCAGCTTTCACCAATGAAAACAAGCCGGTGCATCTCCTGACGAGTTGGCAACTTTTGACTTAAAACAAAGCTGCAGAAATACAATCTACGATCATATTAATGACAAAAGAAAAAAATGTGTGTTCTACAGGCCCTCTGTATGAAAATGTGTACATCAAACTGCAAAATTTGTGTGCAAAGTATCCCCATTTGTGCATTATATATTGGATACATACTGATAGTTTCACACACCAATAACCTCTTTGAAACAGCACTGTCAAGCAGATCTCTCTGCTTGCTTTTTTTTCCCTTTCAATGTGAAGTTCAGGTCACACTCTTGAATCTCTCTCTCATCTGCTGTCATGACAAATGCCACAATATCCCAACATGCCAGAATCTGGTCTTAAGACAAGACACTGGGAAACACCTCTGGGGAATTATCTGAAAACAAGATAATGCGCTTCAGCAGCTGCAATGACCTTTCCATGCTTACTTTTCTTTATCTGTTCATGTTACAGTCTCTTGCCACTGAAGTCATTTCCTGTGCTTCCTTTTAGAAGTGTTACTCTTCAGCCATTCATTCAAACTACTCACAGACACACACAGCCACACCAACGCACATCTTGTCGACCTAATTCCTGACTTCAGTTAAGTAATACTTTGATTACAGCATTTACAGAGGTTGAATAATGAACCCCAATAGTCACTGAGATTAAGTTGCTAATCATTTTATTGTCTTGAAGCAAAAAAGCGGCTAACA
This sequence comes from Conus betulinus, assembly GCA_016801955.1. Lineage (NCBI taxonomy): Eukaryota > Metazoa > Mollusca > Gastropoda > Neogastropoda > Conidae > Conus > Conus betulinus. The sequence continues at coordinate 835,633 of JADBJO010000269.1, read as the reverse complement.
GGCCCTTGCTTCTCTGTTTCTTTGTCTGTTGATGCAATGGAAAATTAAACTGAATGTTTAGATTATATCACTTTTACACAAGCACGCACGCATATGCACACATAAACACCCACACACTAGATCAAGTCACTTTCACACAAGCACACATGCATACGCATACATACACAAGCAGAAACATCCTCTCTCTCTCTCTCTCTCTCTCTTCATGTCTCACACATAAAACAAGTACACATTCACACACACTTTCAGCATGCAAATACTTTCTAAAGCACAGTCCCACACATATTACACAACCACATACAGAGAGAGAGCGAGAGAGAGAGAGCGAGCGAGAGAGAGAGAGAGAGAGAGAGAATGGAAAGAAATGGAAAAAAAAAAAGGCAAAAAATTGTGCATAAATTATTCACACCCCACAAGGAAACCTAAATGGCCTTTGCCTGAAGGATCATCCCCAAACTACACATCAAAATCTCTTATTATCAGGGAACAGTTCCTGATATGACGGTGGATCATACACCATTGGACGGTCAGTGGCCACCCCTTGGGGATTCTCATCCACCTCGTTCCAAGGAGCGGAGGGAGTTGCTCTGGACATCATGGGAAAGGCATCTGTTTCCCTTGCGTCAACAGGTC
>JADBJO010000269.1:805000-830000 GCA_016801955.1 Conus betulinus | reverse complement strand
GTTTTCAGATAATTCCCCAGAGGTGTTTCCCAGTGTCTTGTCTTAAGACCAGATTCTGGCATGTTGGGATATATGTGGCATTTGTCATGACAGCAGATGAGAGAGAGATTCAAGAGTGTGACCTGAACTTCACATTGAAAGGGAAAAAAAAGCAAGCAGAGAGATCTGCTTGACAGTGCTGTTTCAAAGAGGTTATTGGTGTGTGAAACTATCAGTATGTATCCAATATATAATGCACAAATGGGGATACTTTGCACACAAATTTTGCAGTTTGATGTACACATTTTCATACAGAGGGCCTGTAGAACACACATTTTTTTTCTTTGTCATTAATATGATCGTAGATTGTATTTCTGCAGCTTTGTTTTAAGTCAAAAGTTGCCAACTCGTCAGGAGATGCACCGGCTTGTTTTCATTGGTGAAAGCTGGCAAGTTTTCAACTTGAGAGTTGCGGTCCCTGATTAGCCAAATCATCATATCGGTAGCAGGAAAGAAGCAATCATGGGTTTGATTCAGTGTTTTCTATGGACAGAAAACTTGCAGAAGGCAAGAGCTGGCAACTGATTTTGTTGAAAAGATGGACTCTTCTCTTCCTGATGAAGAGATAACACAGGGTCGTACTACAGGCACTGCTGTGTTTTTCTTTTCAATCTCATTTTCAGTTTAGTTGTCAGATCATGGCTGAAGCCAGTGGCCCAAAAATAAAATGCTCGTTACATCTTATTCTGTCTTGTGAAAGGGTAGGCCATTGTGTAACAGTACCAATGGGTGACATGAACATTAACACATGCACATTGGCACAGCTGATTCTTCAAATGTTTTGAAGATGTCTAGACAGCCCTGATATGGCCCTTTGCAGTCGGCTGGGCTATAAGCAACATTATATTATCAAACTAGAACAAATCAAAGCAGAATGTCAGTGATGGTGAACCATGACAGTTTAAAAAGCAGTGATTCCAAATGTTACCTTAAGCAATTGTAAGAATGTTGTAAACATCAGAAAGAAGATTTGGGAAAATCCTAGTTCATCGGCAAGATTTGGGGGCAAAGTCCTAGTATAGATGACCCCTCCACCCTTCACCACATCTCTCTTCCCTCCCTTTCAGTGTTTCAACAGAGAAGAGCCTCCATCAAACAGAGAGTTTTCTCCACGGAAAGAGGAAAAGGTGGGGAAGAGGGCTCCAAAAATAGGACGGTAAATTTTTTTATCTGATTCTGATGCTTTTTGTTATGGAAGAGCTCTATTAAGGGTGATGTTAATAGCTGTTTGTTAATTATGTATAGCCCAATGGATAAGTGTGTTGGTTTAGTATTACTTTTTGTGCAGTTAAGAATTTTTTTCAAATTTGGATCTTGTTGTAGGGATCCACAGATTTCACTGAAGGAACCACAGATGCTTCAAGAGAGCGTCCTAGGATCCTCGCATTTAAATGCTGAAAGGAACACTGTTATATCAGCAGGTGTATGAGGCTGTGAAGAAGGACAAGCCATCGGTTTCTTTTCATAGTTTTCAGTTTCATCTTTCATAGTTTTCAGTTTCAGCTTTCTTTAAACCTACTCAGGCCTGCTGTATGTGATGGGCTGTTCAGCAGACACAACAGGTTGAAAATGACCATTAGAAACAACAGAATGGCTTGTTTATTTGCATTAATATGCATGTGACAGTGAGCTAGTTATATGGAGTCTTAAAAGCTATAGCACAATGTGCATGGACAATGATACTATCCAGGTAATTTCTCCCAAGGCTGTTAGTGATAAAAAAATATTTTGGGCTGCTGATCTTCTGTCAACAATACAAACTATCTTTGAGGATACACAGAAGATTTGAAAATTAAAAGAAAAAAAACTGAACAAAAATCTTCATTTATGTCATCGGTTCTGAAGATGATCTGTGACCAAATATTGAAGATTTTTGTTCTTTTCTTTTAAAAAAAAAAAAAAAAAAAAATTGAAATCTTCTCAGTATCCTCGAAGATAGTTTGTGCTGTAAGTGATGTTACAGAGAACAGCCATTTTGATTCCAGTCATTAGGTGTTAGTAATGCTAAAAACAGTAAGAGTGATAACTGTGGTCAACCTCTGTTACTTATGTCAGTAAATATACATAGGATAAAAATGGATGATTCCAGTAACCAGCTGTATACAATGTCCTCAAGAAAAAAAAAACCCAAATTTTATCTGGAGGGCAAGGCTTCATGTGGCATAGATCTGTCATTGTTTTTTTTTGGGATTTTTGTAAAATCTCAAATGTATTTCCTTGATGTATTTGCAAACTTTGAAAGGTTGCATGATTTCATTAGCTGGGCTGATGTATCAAGTTACTGGTGAAATCTTACGATGTTTTGTTCAAGTTTTTTTATGCAACATTTACAAGCTTGCAAGGAGTTGTTATGTCATCATGAAGAATCATGACTTACTTTTGGACATTAAGATGGTTTGGGATATTAAGATAGTTAATCTTTGCATGTTCAATAACGGAGATCGGGATAGAGTGCTCAGAAAGTGTCAGGTCCCCAAATCCAATGGCTAGAGCCTTCAGTTCTACAGCTGACAGAGTTGGAACCACATGGAGGTGTCAAGTTTTAAAGGCTTGAAAACACTCTGTCCACCCAGCAGGAAACGGGTTCCTGATTCATTTCAGGGTAGGTGAAGGCAGCAGAAGGAGAGGAAGAGATTCCATCTTCCATAATGCCATACCTCAAACATGGTGAATCTTTGGTTATGCTGTGCCACTATGGCTCTTAAGCTTTGGGATTTTAATCCTTTTTTTTGGCATTAATGGAGTCTGGAACTGACAAGAAATGTAAGGCCTCACATGCACAATCCCTTCTGATCTAGTTAGCCTTCTCTCCTACCAACCAACAGAAGGAATGTCTACTCTTGTTAGTGCTCTGAAAGGGGCTTGTTTTTCAGACAACAAAACTCTACACAAGTCATAGTTTTGTCTGTTTTCAACTATGTGCAAGGTTAAAAAGAGGGACAGCTTTGTACCAAAGTGCAAAGGCAACCAGTGGGAGATTAGACTCAGAATTCAGTTCTGTGGTTTGAGTGTCGTACAGAATGGTAACCAAAAATACTGATTTTCCAAATAGGGGTGGGAAATTACCTTTTTCAGTAGACCCTAGGCATGGCCAAAGTGCTGATCTTTTGGATGAGATGCCAAAAACAGAGGTATGGTGCAGCATACAGTTCGTGTGACCTACGAATTTGGCAAAATTTTGTAGAAGACCCTCTTTCAGGTAAACATCAAGTATACATCAGCAGAAAAGGAAAAACAATATGGCTGGCACTGTGCTATGGCTGTATGCCTTGTCCAGGGTAGAGGGAATCTCAACAAAGAAGTCTGTTGAGACAATGATTTATAAAAATTCAATAACCGAGTCTTTATGTCTTTACTGAAATCATGGTACTTTGCTTTCTGTGATAGTAAGTCTATGTGTCATTTGCTCAAATTATCAATATTTGCTTTCTGCAACAAAGAGGAACCTACAGAGAAATGGTCAAAGCATTCAGCTTAAGGTTGTGAGCTTTAACCACTCACAAGATCTGTGCGGCTTGAAAACCTTCGCTGGCCATCCAGCAGTGAACGGGCCCTGATTCAGTTGAGGGAAAGTGCAGGCAGCAATAGGAGAGAGAGAGATTGGCTCTGTCTTCTTCCCACAACACCATGTAGTGGATATATCTCAAAGGCCAGTAAGCTTGGAGATTTTAACCTTAACCCTAACCTTTTTACTCAGGCAGCCTATCAAGTTTCTCTTTAAAAAGAAAAAAAGACAAAATAAAGAAAGGTAGGAAACAAAAAGGTTTTACTTTCATTGCAAATGAATATAATTCACTTTGTTTTTTCAGGCATCAGCACAGCAATTTTTTTTTAAGTTAAAGTATTGTTTAACAGTGATGGTTATTATATTGTTTGATAGTGACAAAAAGAAATGAAAAAGAGTAAAAGAAAAAAAGAGATGGACCGCTTTCAATGTGGAAAATTAAGGGAAGAAATGGAGACTTTGATTATGAAAGAGGAACTTTACATGTGAGGACAAAATTCAATACCATTGCACTTGAGTTTGTAAGAAATCAGAGCAGTTGCCATGGTTTCTTACATATGTTTGTGCCTTCAGATACACTGGTCTGTGTTTGTTAGAGATGCATATACAGGTGTGTGAAATCAGAAGAGGAGGAGAAGTAGAGGTAAACTTTGCTCTGATTCAGACAGTATGCTGCTAATCATTTTCAGGGATTTTTTGAGTGAGGTTGGATTTATTTTTTGTTGTTTTGGGAGATGGAATGTTTTTTGTCGGGTGTCAGGGGGATGGGTGGGTGTAATTTTTTAACAAAAATGCATTTACCATTGAATCTCAAGCTCTTTGTTGTGGTATACAGTATATGCCAGTTTTGAAATATCTCAGGTTATTGTACATTGTTTTGGTATTTTGTATTTTATAAGGTGTAAACAGCATTTTGAACTGAGATTACCGTACTGATGCCCATGGCTGCTTTTTATGATCAGTTTTCATGTGTATGTGCATTTGTGTGTTCATATCTATGCAATTTTTTACTGCCATATGAGAATTACAATTTCAGCATACAGGTCACAGTTTTCGTTCAGAATGGTCCCTGTGCCAGTAATTTCCTTTTTTTTTTCTGTTAGTCCCTTTGATTCTGCTTTTTTATTTCTTTTTTTTTCTTTGCTGTTGCCCAGTGTTTGCGTCTTTGTGGTCCATTCACCCATCTTTGCTGTAGCAAATTTTCACACATTAATCTCTTGTATATAATGTAACATGCTAAGGGGTTTCGTTGTAATCTGGTAGACGGATAGTGAAAATGTGCCCCGGCCAGAACTGACGCTAGCTGTCTGTTCTGCTGTGTTTAGTTTCCCATGTGGCCATTTCATGTACTGCTTGATGCGTCCGGATGCTATCATTGATTTATTTGTTTTAGTAGACTAGGAAAGAAAAAACAAAGGACGATACCCTGGCCTCCTCAGCTTAACTAGTTTTATCAGTCTTTAATGTCAGCAGATCGATTATCATGTGGGCCATGAATTTCTACAAGGTTGTTTGCTTTTGTCTTGTTTTTTCTTTTATTCAGGATGGGGCTTCTTTTCCCAGAGCTGTTAGAGCCCTGAAACGGCCCTGTGTGATTGGTTGGGCTATAATGATAAAAGGATAATACAGAACAGTCATTGACAGCATGCACCCTAGCAATGAACAACAATGACATCATAAAGAAACACTAACATACTTGTGCAGACAGTTAAGCTTTGATATTTACAGTGTGTCAGAAATGCATTATTTGTTGTCAAGGCTGTGCCTCTGGCTTGTGCAGCCAACACTTGTCCCAGAAATGCCCTACAAAATGAAAGAAAAATGACTGTTGATGTTATTGGCGGCAGCCTGAGAAAACAAATGTCATTGAATCAATGTATGAAGATAAGCTCTGTGAAAAGTAAAGGGAGTGGACATGAGAGGTGGGGGGGGGGGGGGGGGGGGGGGGGGGGGGGGAGAGGAGGGGGGGGAAGTTGCTCTTGCTGAAGTATATGATATGGTCACATCAGCTGCTTCTAGTTTCAAAACGAAAAACAGAATGAAATAAATGTTTTGCACTGAGAAGACAGAGTGGTTTCTTATTTGTGTTTTGTCTCGTTTGTTTCATGTTTTTTGTTGTTTTAGGGGGAGGAGAGAGTGGGGGGATGAGGATAGTTAACTCAAGTACATGAATGAACTGAAAAAGATTGTATTGGTGCAAAAGTTCCTTCTCTGACACCCATATCTCTTATAATGAAAATCTTTTATTTGGTTGATGCACGCACACATTCTTGTATGGCATACCCTGTGAGAACACAATGCTAAACACTAATTTTTGCATACTTTATCAGGACTTGGAAATGGTATATACTAACCTAATTGCATCAGTATATAGAAGAAAGATGTCAAAGTGTCAGAATTTGCTTTTTTTTTCCATTAAAAAAAGTTCCAGATTCCCAAAGTGCCAACTCTCAAATAGAAAGACGTATAATTGATCTTTGTTGTCACTTCCAAACTTTCTGTGGCCATGATACCTTCTGAGGACACCAAAACTTCAGTGGAAAGAGGTCACACATAAACACACCCATGCACTCTCTCTCTCTTTCTCTCTTGACTGGACCTGTGTCATTTCAAATGAGGAAAAAATCCCTAATGCACACGATTATAACCATGGTGGCGATGGTGATGGTGATAAGTTATCTCCACCATCATGATAATTACTGTTGCTATCATCGTCATTGTTGTTTAAGTTGCTGTTTTTCAGTATAATCATAATGATCATTGGTGTCGGTTTTGCTTTTAAACTGTGTCTGCTCCTCATCCTGTTCTCTTCAATGCAGACAGCTCTCCTGCCTTCTGGAAGTTCTGTGCTAGTCGCATTCTCTTTTCTGCCATTCTTATTTTCTTCATTACTGTCGTCTTCTGTAATTCAGCCATCGGGGACCATGTTCCTGTCTTTGTTGTGGAAACCCTTTTACACCTTTTATTTCTGATCACAATTTTGAACATGCCAGCTTTTTCATTGTAATCTGGCAGTTGAGTCGTGAAAATTATACACATTGTCAAGTGTGGACAGTAGCTGACCATTCTGAAGTCTGTTCAAATGTTTGTTATTTTGGCATTTTTTAACACATAAAATCTTTTTTTTTCTATATGATTTTTTTTTTTTTTAACCTGAGAATAAACAGAATGGCTAGTGCTCTCAGCATGGCTTAGTGTGACCCACCTTAGGGATGTCGGTAATTTAATTACCACGTCATTAGTTGTTTTCACTGGTGGTGATCGGGGGCCGGAATAGTTCAGTTGATAGAGTGCCGGACTTGTGATCCTGGGGTTGTGTATTCGAATTTCGGTACAGGGGTTTTTTCCCCTCGGAGTTAACATTGGTTCTGACTCCATTCCCCGTGCAGTCCTTCGAATGAGACTATAAACTGAGGTTCCGTGTGTGAACGCACGCACAACATCTTGCACACATGTAAAATTCTATCACCAACTTTCGAAGAGAAGGCCATTTTGGCCGTTGGTATGGATGACATGTTACACATAGCATGCACCTTCCCTGAAGATGGAGTATGGCTGCCTTAATGGGATAAAAAAAGTGGTCATACACACAAAACTCCTCTGCCTATCTATACAGGGCAGTGTTCGCAGGAGTATCAGCCTGCATACGCGGAAAGAAAGAAAAAAAATGGTGGTGATTTTCATTCAGAACATAGGTCTAATCTTTTTGCCTGTATGAGTGACAGCCCTAAAATGGCCCAGTGTGACTGGCTAGATTTTCTGTGTTCAACATAAAACCTAAAACTGGTTCTCATGGTTAAAGATTTTTGTTTAATGCAGAAATTGGGGTGTTTAATACTGACAGACACAAAAAGAGGTGTAGACTTCTTTATGTCGTGGGGAAGCTTTTGTATGTTTATGAACATAAATTTGATGAAGACAAATCGTAAAGCACAAAGACATTTTAAATGTACTCCTAATAGAAATTAATGGCATAAATTAACCCACTCCCCAGTGTGGTATTCATATTGTACTTGGTTTGTGTAGAAATCAGTACAGTTATAATCATCGCATTTTCTCGTGGCCAATGTTTCACAGTATGGGAATGGAACGATGGACTATTCTGTGTGATTCTCATTCATTTCTAACTACGTTCCTCCACCATGCATCTATGAATGAAAATTGATACCAAATGTCTTAACTTGTACATTCGATTGCTGGCATATTGGATACGCTGTGCTTGAATTGATTTTTGTAAGAAGAAGAATATTAACACAAGAATGGCATAAATTCCTCTGAATCTACACCGAAATCGAGCGTACATTACTGTACCCTTTAGGTGCATGTCTGTTTCTAACTTTGCTGCATAATACAACCAAACTGGGCATCTGAGTAGAAATTGACGTCGGTTCTCATTGTGGAAATAAAAGAGTTACTCTGCTCACTGACCTTAAATTTAGATTAAAATGAAATGCAATGATAATATGTTTTTATTGCAAGATCTATTCAACAGGCGAGAAAGATGTGTTTTTTTGTGTGCGTGTGTGTGTGTTTTTAAAATGTATACCAAACAAATCAAAGGAGGATTCTGCAGTGAAATATCATAAAGCACTGTAATGGTTTCTGCGTGCCAACAAGATAACAAGAGTGGAGGCCTGATAAAGTACTTTTTACCATGTCACATACACACACACCAGACTCGTGTGCACACACACACACACTCACACACACACACACACACACACACACACACACACACACACACATACGGAAGACCTGTGTGCGCACACGCACACACACACACACACACACACACATATACACACACACACAGAACAGATGTGCCAGTATGCGCGCATGCACATACACACACAAAACACAGCGTACAAAGCACACAACACACACAAACTATCCATGGACACACTGCCTGTAAACTAGCAAGGAGAACAAACAATGATGGCACACATCCAAGTTACGGAAACAAACATCTGATAACTGCACTGTTGCATTACCAGTGTGTGTCTCTAGCTTTAGAGATCTTACGACAAAAGTCTGAGTCTCAATGATCTGCCACACCCCATGTACATGCACCTGTAATCCGGCCCTTGACGGTGATGTGAGAGGGTTTGCTGGCATGGTCATTATCATATTGGGTCAGGTTGGCAGGCTGACACAGCTTGTTCATCACCAGTGGGGTCGACAGTCCAATCACACCATCATTGGGGAAACCAATGGTATCTGGGTTGTACCCTTCATGCTGCAACACCTGGCGTTGGGAGAAGTTTGAAAACAAGGCTCAATGAACAGTGCTCTTGTATTTCTGACTTTCATCACGGACTTCCACGTGCTCATGCCACGTGTCCATTCCCTTCTACTTGCACTGCGATCTGAACATGGACAGGGACTAATCAGTACACTCCCGAAATTCACCCTGGCAGAAAACATGGAATTCTCCATCGTCATCATTGATCAACACCGCGCTTCAGCACAATACACAATGCTGTTCATCTCGACTTCCTTTCCATTTTGTAACCGCGCCTTTTTCCTGTCATGTGAACCGATGTGTCGGACTCCGGTGTTCCTCAATGTCCACGTAAGTCATCACTCACCATCAGGGCAGAGGTGTCAGACTGCAGTGTTCCTCAATGTCCACCTCAACATCAGTCACCATCAGGGCAGAGGTGTCAGTCTCCAGTGTTCCTCAGTGTCCACCTCAACATCAGTCACCAACAGGCCAGAGGTGTCAGACCGCAGTGTTCCTCAGTGTCCACCTCAACATCAGTCACCAACAGGCCAGTGGTGTCAGACCGCAGTGTTCCTCAGTGTCCACCTCAACATCAGTCACCAACAGGCCAGTGGTGTCAGACCGCAGTGTTCCCTCAGTGTCCACCTCAACATCAGGTCACCAACAGGCCAGTGGTGTCAGACCGCAGTGTTCCTCAGTGTCCACCTCAACATCAGTCACCAACAGGCCAGTGGTGTCAGACCGCAGTGTTCCTCAGTGTCCACCTCAACATCAGTCACCAACAGGCCAGTGGTGTCAGACCGCAGTGTTCCTCAGTGTCCACCTCAACATCAGTCACCATCAGGGCAGTGGTGTCAGACCGCAGTGTTCCTCAGTGTCCACCTCAACATCAGTCACCAACAGGGCAGTGGTGTCAGACCGCAGTGTTCCTCAGTGTCCACCTCAACACCAGTCACCAACAGGCCAGTGGTGTCAGACCGCAGTGTTCCTCAGTGTCCACCTCAACATCAGTCACCATCAGGCCAGTGGTGTCAGACCGCAGTGTTCCTCAGTGTCCACCTCAACACCAGTCACCATCAGGCCAGTGGTGTCAGACCGCAGTGTTCCTCAGTGTCCACCTCAACACCAGTCACCATCAGGGCAGTGGTGTCAGACCGCAGTGTTCCTCAGTGTCCACCTCAACACCAGTCACCATCAGGGCAGTGGTGTCAGACCGCAGTGTTCCTCAGTGTCCACCTCAACACCAGTCACCATCAGGGCAGTGGTGTCAGACCGCAGTGTTCCTCAGTGTCCACCTCAACACCAGTCACCATCAGGGCAGAGGTGTCAGACCGCAGTGTTCCCTCAGTGTCCACCTCAACACCAGTCACCATCAGGGCAGAGGTGTCAGACCGCAGTGTTCCTCAGTGTCCACCTCAACACCAGTCACCATCAGGGCAGAGGTGTCAGACCGCAGTGTTCCTCAGTGTCCACCTCAACACCAGTCACCATCAGGGCAGAGGTGTCAGACCGCAGTGTTCCTCAGTGTCCACCTCAACACCAGTCACCATCAGGGCAGAGGTGTCAGACCGCAGTGTTCCTCAGTGTCCACCTCAACATCAGTCACCATCAGGGCAGAGGTGTCAGACCGCAGTGTTCCTCAGTGTCCACCTCAACATCAGTCACCATCAGGGCAGAGGTGTCAGACTGCAGTGTTCCTCAGTGTCCACCTCAACATCAGTCACCATCAGGGCAGAGGTGTCAGACTGCAGTGTTCCTCAGTGTCCACCTCAACATCAGTCACCATCAGGGCAGAGGTGTCAGACTGCAGTGTTCCTCAGTGTCCACCTCAACATCAGTCACCATCAGGGCAGAGGTGTCAGACTGCAGTGTTCCTCAGTGTCCACCTCAACATCAGTCACCATCAGGGCAGAGGTGTCAGACTGCAGTGTTCCTCAGTGTCCACCTCAACATCAGTCACCATCAGGGCAGTGGTGTCAGACTGCAGTGTTCCTCAGTGTCCACCTCAACATCAGTCACCATCAGGGCAGAGGTGTCAGACCGCAGTGTTCCTCAGTGTCCACCTCAACATCAGTCACCATCAGGGCAGTGGTGTCAGACCGCAGTGTTCCTCAGTGTCCACCTCAACATCAGTCACCATCAGGGCAGTGGTGTCAGACTGCAGTATTCCTCAGTGTCCACCTCAACATCAGTCACCAACAGGGCAGTGGTGTCCGACTCCGGTGTTCCTCAGTGTCCACCTCAATATCAGTCAGCATCAGGGCAGAGGTGTCCGACTCTGGTGTTCCCCAATGTCCACCTCAACTTCAGTCACCAACAGGGTAGAGGAAACGTTTACCGCTCAACCCCGTCCAAAGAACCCCTTTATCCCCACCACTTATACAGTGAGTTTTCAAGCCCTGTTCCCGTAGTCTCTGACGTTTTCTATACGGAAAACTTATCTTTGCTATGCAAGTGTGAGTGGCAAACAATCGTAAAGGCTTGGGCTGTTGTATCTGGAAACGGTTATCAATGTTGACAAACAGTTCAGGATCAGAAGAAGAAAGATGAAGACCATTTCAACCACGTAAGTAAGAGCACTCGGTCGGGGGGATCGACTCTTGTCATTACCCGACAGGTGAAAGATGGGAACTTTTTTTGTGATTTTTTATGTCAAATTGTGCGTATCTACTGCAGTGGGTGCAATCCTTTGTATATGCATATGGAAATTGTTGTGCATAAGATGCTTGCACCTATGCTTCAACTTCTACTCCTGTGTTATGGTAAGGTCCAGCCTGACAAAGGTCAATGAGACTAAGGTTTCTTGAAATCCCAATGCCTGTATTTAGACTGCCAAATGAATTCAATTTCCTGACTGGGACTGTATCACCAAAACTTCACGTGCACATTCAGTTCTTTTAACAGTCGTAGGGTCTGTCCCCGTCAGCATCTAACCCACCTGTCACGCGTGGCCCAGTGGGTATTACACAGTGACTTGGGACATGCTATGCTGGGTGGTTATGTGACTCATAAACGGCTGGCTCATCGCCGAACCACGCTGTTGATGTCACAGCCAACGCTGCGCTGGTCGACCTGTCCTGTCCTCCACTGACGGAGCACAGCACTGATTATGTTACTTTTCCCTGATCCATGCGTGGGAGGAGAGGCTTTTGTCACATGCTTTTCGGCAAGTGGAAAGCTAGTGGCTTTGGGGTCTGCTTTACACAGCTGATTTAAAAAAAGAGAAGAATTTAAGTTATTTAATACATCTTTCTGTTTGAAAACGGTCAAGGCTTAGTTGCACACATTTTACCCATGCATCACAAAGCATAGGCACAAAGCCGACTCCAGACGTATCTTGTGCAGCCTCTGACATAAATACTATTAAACAAAACCCACCAATGAGTTTGTTGCTACCCAGCAAAGTGATACATTTAATCCACCTTGGTGTAAAATCTCTGAGAGAAAAAAAAATGTTAATGTTCGATTCAGTCTGGTGTATGCAAAGAACCATCGCAGTCACGTATCATTTGTGCAGGTCTGGGAGTGGTGCTTGAAGGTGTTGGATGATGCCTTTGATTACACGATGTGCATTCACAGGACAAACGCAAACTCTATACAGTATAATCTCCATCTCATCCACTCTAATTGCAGAGTTTACCGCTCCTTGGCTTAAAGAATACCCCTACTCTTTATCAACAAATTGAAACTGAAGAGGTGAGTTTAACAACATGTTAGCCCGAGGCCATTAAGGACATGATGTTCCCAGACCGAAGTCTGTAGTATTGAGTGGCTTGATGTCTGGTTGTTGGCAGGATCTTAATTCCCGATGGGGACTGTCCTATCTTGTTCTGGTTTTCGTTCCAATGTGGAGATCGGGTCCTCTTCTTTCTTCCTTCTAAACCGGTGTCTGGCGCTTTGTTCTGGTTCCGTCTGAACTGGTGTCCACTCTGTGGTGTTGGTCAGCTGACCGTGGGCATCGGTATTCTCTGCATCTTCCCCACAAAAAGGGCCTGTCTTCAGGGCTTCTGGGCGGCCTTCTTCATGCTCGGTTGGCGATGATCCTGTTCCGCTTGAAGCCGCCTCAAAGTGGGTGGACGTCGTTAGAGCTGCATTATTCCCTTCTGTGGTCCTCACTGACTGCGGCCGAGAGGGATGTCTACCATGCCGACCCGGCAAGCTTGGGTGAAGTCTGTATCTACGTTGCGAAGGAGGAACCCGTGATTGTCGTTTCCCAAGGCCTGGATTGTCCATTCGTCCGCGGATGATGTATTCTTCTTCCATTGTCACCGGCCCAGGCAAATGTCAGGATGATGATAATGTCTTGTCTTGTTGCTGTCTCTCCGAGGCCGTCTTCAGGACTATCAGGCGGTCGTCTTCATGCTGAGTGCCGTCGGCTCAGTGCCGCGTGAGATCGACTCAAGAAACAGGTAGGACAGCAGTCGTCAAGCCGCTGCAAACATCCCCGTCCAATCTACGCACATTAGGGACATTCCCGCCAGTCCCTTCCCCACTGGCAGGGCCCTGCTAATCGAGCAGTCCACGGTAAAATTGCAGAATGGCAGCACCACGTCGCCCAACTGCTCACAACCTTAAGAGCTGTCACCCGGTGACACAGGCTGGACCCGTCGTCACTGCTGATGAGAGTAGGGTAGGACGCCGCCCTGTGCTTATCTGCGACCTGCGCGCCTTCCTCTGGTAAAGCTACTTCAAAGCAGGTATTCTTTGTCATACCACGGTGTGACGCCACGATACGCACACTGCTAGTTATGGCATTGTCTGTTGTCCCCACCCCCCGCCTCCTGCCCTCTCCCACTCCCCCCCTTCTTCCCCCGTCTTTTCTAGTCTGCCGCATCCATCCAACTGAACAGGGAATGCGGGCATCAATAGGGCCGGAATAGCTCATTGGTAGAGCATCGGACTCGTAACCTTGGTGATCCTGGGGCTGCGGGTTCGAATCTCCGCCAGGCCGTTTCAGCACAGGGGGATTTTTCCCGCGCAGTTAACATTGGTTCTGACTCCATTCCCTGTACAGTTCTTTGAATGAGACTATAAACCGAGGTTCCGTGTGTGAACGCACGCACAACATCTTGCACACACGTAAAGTCCCATCACCAACTTAAGGCCAGTTTGGTCGTTAGTATGGATGACACATTACACACAGCATGCACCCTGCGTGAGAAATTGAAAGAATGAAGGAAGTAAGGAAATTGAATGAACGATATTGAACGATATTGACTGAATGACACAGGAAACGACTGAATGAAGCACCAGCTGGCCGGCCTTCAGTCGGCACTACCCAGGTAGCCAGCCCGTTGTAGGAACGAGCGTGGATTGTACAGCGCTTAGAGCTTAGTCTCTGACCGAGGATAGGCGCTATATAAGTGTTCATAACATAATAATAATGATAATAACTTGTAAAATGACTACGCCCCTGCCAGCAGCCACAGAGTGGTTCGACAGCTGCCTGGCGGGTTTCCCAGCCTGTAAAGGTCCAGCAGTGAGATGAAGTGGGCATTGAAGTAATTGACAGGGCACGATCCACAGCGTCAGACCTGCTCAAGGGTTCTTGATGACGTAGGTATAGCCAGCTGACGTGTTTTCATTGTCCGCTGCTTCATTCGATTGTGTTTTGATAACGTTTAGTGCGCTTGTTTTGTTGGCTTCCTGCATGTGGTTGGCTGCATGTCACTTAATTACACGTCTAAGTATGGTCTTATGACAGAATGCTTTGAGTGAAATAAAGAGGAGACTTTAAGTTATCTGTCTTTTAGTGGTTTTTTTTTTACGAGCCTGGGAGGGGGGGGGGGGGGGGGGGGGGGGGGGGGGAGGGGGGGTATAGATCAAAGTCTCATAGGCTAATAACCGTAAAGCAGTGATGTGGCTTAGCTTGATGGAAGACAGGGCCTTTCACTCTCCTTCGTTCTCCTGTAACGTTCCCTGAATCGAATCAAGTAACCATATACTGCTGCGAGGATATGTAGGGTTTTCGCAACTTCAAACTCACAACCGTTAGTTCCATAAGTAAACACTCGTACCGTTTGACCAGGGCACCTCTGCATTTCATTGCATTCTGTAATTCCCAGGCAGCAAAGATGTATTGCTGTGTACTGTCATTAGTATGTGATGTTTTAATTCTAAAAGCAAAATACGATGGTACAAGGTAGTATCTGTTCTACACTATCAAATCGTGGTAAAATTTCAAAATTGAAACATGTTGAGATATGCCAGCCTGACTCTTAACCATTCTAGGACGTCTCGATCTTTAAAATGTGATTGCTTTTATTTTAAACTCCCCACACACAAACATTTTGATATTCAAGAAGAAAAATGTTGCAGGTTGACTTACGACAAGTATTGATTTGCAGCGAGCATACTGCAAAATATAATCAATTATAGGAACGAATATCGATCGAAGACAACATAATATGCGATTTTTACATGTTTTTGACTTCACGTCATCATTTTCAAAGTAAGGACAAACAGATGGAGAGAAAAGCAGAACAAACACACATGTACAGTACGCTGACAAAAGGGAGAAGGAGGAAAGGAGGAAAATGATAGATGGTGGACGTTGAATGTAATTTACAAGACAACTTTAAGTGAAGGGGAGAGAAGAAGGCAGATGTATTAATAACGTGGGAACTCGCACGCTAACAGTCAGCCGTGTCAGCAGCAGTCAAGGAGCTCTCGGACTGAGCCATCGGTTATTTTAAATGAGAAGCGGTCAGTGAGCGAGTCACGATCGGCTGCTCCTGTGTGGTACAGACACGAACTCCGGACATAATGTTAGTTTCCGCGCTTACCGTCGGCCTTCTTTTCGCTTTGGGTGAGGCACTTTTCTTCCCCAGTTCATTATTCTGATTTACGCTAGTTTTTATTTAGTTTAGTCTAGCTGGATGATATTTGAGTTTGAAGAATCGTTTGTTTTAGTTTGGGTGTGTTTCGACTAGCTCGGCGTTTATCTGGGTATGGGTTGGTTTCGTAAATTTTGCTTTTGCATTAGTTTAAATTGATTGCGTTCAGTTTAAATCTAATCTTGTCATATAGCCTCTGTTCAGAATGGAGTTTCACATCATCACCGTCGGCATGCTCTTGTTTTCTTCTTTTCTCTCTCTCTCTCTCTCTCTCTCTCTCTCTCTCTCTCTCTCTCTCTCTCATTTTTGTTGTAAGGAGAATTGTATGTATCCAATCCTGCGACTCTTTGGGCCCTGCTGTTGCAATAGCCTCAGTGTCCGTTTCCATTTTAAATCCATGCTTGTTGAGAATGTTTGTCAGTCCTCGGTGTCGGCAGACTTACGGCAGACTATGCAGAAAGGGCATGGTCATTACTATACAGTGGGGGAACTGGGGTGGGGGAGCACTGGAGCTACTACGACCAGACAAGAGGGCTGGGTAGGTAGTTCCGGTGCGCAGTAAATCAAATGTGACATTGTCGAAAGCCATCAAAGTGATTCAGCAGCAGCGCAGTGTCTCCACTGGCATGTTGCCCATCACGACATGATACCTGTCTCAGCATGACTGAGAGTAATGACTGAAAATTCCCTTCTCATGGTTGCAGAGTTGTAGACTGTTGCAAGAATGTTCAAAATTCTTGTCCTCTTATGATCGCTGCTTTCTCTCTCCTTTATCTTTTCTTTTTTTCTTTTTTTTTTTTTGGGGGGGGGGGGGGAGGGGGGGGGGGGGGGGAGGGGGATGGTGATGGTGAGGTGTGCTAGTGGGAATTGGGGAGGGGAGGGCGACAAAGTAAGGGGGTGGGGGACCTATCTATTGCTTAATATGTATGTATGGTTGGTAGAAATCTTACTAGCTACTTACCCACTTATTTGCGGTTTGATGCATTGTGAAACATTAAATAATTAGAATTTAAAAGTTCATATTTACTAACAGCTGTTACAATGTATGTCGGTTTATGCATTTGTTGACGAGAATGGGTTCCATATAGCTACTCGATGAATGTGCACCGACGAGCAGTTTAGTTACATTCAAGTTAAACGTTCATACATACAATGATGATTTGTCAACTTTCACACTTTCCTGTTGGTCCATTTTATCGAACCTGGGGTTGAATATGAAACAAACCTGGATCAGGATCAGGATTTAGGACAGCAAGCTCTCACGGGTCTTGATGTGTCCTTTCACGTGACGTGTTGATGCGTCGATTTGATTAACGTGACTGTTTTGTTGTTATTGTGTTGTTGTTTGTTTTTGTTTTAATCAATTCTTAGTTAATCGATGCTTCAAAAGTACCATGACGTGTTAATGTGTCGATTTGATTAACGTGACTGTTTTTTTGTTTGTTTGTTTGTTTTCTTGTTTTGTTGGTTTTTTTTTTTGTTGTTAGTTTTTTTGTTTTTTTAATCAATTTTTAGTTAATCGATGCTTCAAAAGTACCATGACGTGTTAATGTGTCGATTTCATGAATGTTTCTGATTTTAAAAAAAAATCAATCTTAGTTTATCGATGCTTTAAAAGTACCATGGTGTGTTAATGTGTCAATATGGTTAACGTGCGTAATTTAACACAACAACAAAAAAATCCGTTCTTAATTTATCGATGCTGCAAAAAGTACCATAACGTGTTAATGTGTCGATTTGGTTAACGTGTCTTTTTTTTGTCTTTTTCTTTCTTTTTTTTTTTTTTTACCGTTAGTTTATCGATGCTGCAAATGCAAGGTCCATGAATAGGCTGACATGTAATTGTCTAAGAGGTTGTTCAGCTGGTTTAGGTGTTGTGCAAGTTTGGTTAGTGTGGGGAGAAGAATTAAGTTAAAAAAGCAGTGTCTTGACACCTTGGTTCTGCTGCGCTGCTTTCAGGTTTTTAGTTCAGTGTTACTGGTTCTTGAGTAAGCTGACATCTGGAACAAAGTTTAACGGGTGGATTCAGTGCCCGTGACAACGGTTTGAAAATAATCATCAGACCCCGAGTAATTTTCTGTGCTTTAATCTGTCACGATCGTCTGACTGACTCACAGACTTCAGTGGCTTCATATCTCTTCTTTGTACTCTTCCATGTGCTGTTAACTGCCTCTGTAAAAACAGGTTTCACATTCCAGCCTTTCTTCTGTCTGATATGTTTTCACTCTCTTATCTGTGATTGGTTCATTTTTTATTGGTGTATGTGTTTTTTAATGCGACGTTTTTCAAATGCTCCATTTAATTTTACCTAAAATCATAATTGAAGTCGATCCCAATTTCTTGCAATTAATTAATGATGATCAAAAGTTTTTCTTAGGTGTTTCAGATTTATCGAATTTCTCCCTATATCATTCTGAGCAAATTTAGTGACGAAGTAAGGCAGTCTGTTAAGATAACAGTCTGTTAAGATAACAGTCTGTTAAGATACCATCATCGAACACAATTTGAATGAAATTACAGAAAAGGTATGACTATGAATAAATATTTTGCCAAACTCAGAATCAAGATAGACCACATAATGTAAGCTAGTTCGGATGCAGTTGAGCAATACTATAGTGAGGTATTATTTACAATTAATTAAGAAAATAAAGCCACATAAAAGCTGTAAGTACAGCAGCATTTCATGTTTTAACAACATGTTTTCTAAAAAGCTGTTTGACGTCATTAATTTGCCGTTGTGCCCAAAATTAAAAGGGATTAAGTGGAAGGATCCAAAACGGATGCATGGCGACTTCAAATGAAAGAAAACAAAGTATACGATACCTCTGTCGTATCAGCGAAAGCCAGAGACAAACATATGCACTAAAACGATGCCACTTAGTAGATTTCTGATTATTGTTGTTGCTGACATTAATGCTCGCTACATAGTAAGTGACATTAGCAACACATGCTCCTTTCACCCCACTTCTTGCTAATTTTTAAAGAACCCTAGCTCTCCCCATCGCCTCCTCCCACCCCCTTTCCACCTTACACCTCATCTCACCCTAGAGAATAGCCGTCTGTAATCATCATTCTTTAGTTCAGGAATCCATAATGGGTAAAAACACGAAGAAACATTGTCCATGTACTACAAACCAACAGTGAAGCATGAAAACTGTCGATAAAACGTGACATATAAACAAACCACGGTAGTCTACACGATTCCCAGCTTCTGTACTACATCATGAAGACTGTCCCTAAAACTTAGAATTCGGAGCTAATTTATCTGTTCCACTGATACGTGGTCTTACACTGTTTCCTGTAAATTTACCACCGTTCAGTTTCGCAGCCATTTGTTATCTAGTTAACTGACCATGTGATATAAATCTACTCGCAAAGGAAGAGCTTTTTCAAGGAGGGATCATTTCTGCTGTTGTTGTTGTTGTTTTTTTTTTTCATCCACTCTGAGAGTTGACTTGAACAGGGTGATAGCCCTGATATGGCCCTTTGCGGTCGGTTGGGCTGTAAGCAACACATTCTCTCTCTCTCTCTCTCTCTCTCTCTCTCTCTCTCTCTCTCTCTCTCTCTCTCTCTCTCTCTCTCTTTCATGTCTTCCGTGGTACTTCAGTAATACCACATCCACGCCGCTCATCTTGACTCCTCATCCCCACCCCACCCCTCCACAGCCACAGCCTGTCTTGTCTTGCTACAGCCTAAGCACCAGCAATCCACAGGAAGCAGTCAACGTCAAGTCTTCATGAGACAACCCACCAGAGGAGACTCTGCTATGCAGCCGAGTCACTGGTGGGGTTCAGTGGAGCCTGTTCTGATCCAACATCGACAGAACACCCACCTGCAAAGCCCCCCCCCCCCCCCCCCCCCCCCCCCCCCCCCCCCCCCCCACACACACACACACACACACCTACTAACGACAATAATTTGCATAGTCGCGTAGCCAGCATGAGTCAATGAGTCAGCCCTCTTCTCGGAGGACGCTAGGACATCTGTCCAATTACAGTCCCCATACATTTGCCGATACCGGTGACCCCGACAATGCCTCATCAACTGCGTAGACGTGGAGGGGAAACTGAAACCGAGGTTACCATGAGAACAGGGTATGAAGAACCACAGAATTTGAGGTTTTTTTTTTTATATTTGTTAATGCTGATCAATGACGATGAAGATGACGAAGATGATGCCACGGATATCATTCTAACCCTAAACTGCATGACAGGGTTGCACTCTACACCTTCTTTCATAACATATCCCGTGTACATCAATGTGGTCAGAAACTTTGAGCAACATTCTTAGAGACGGCATATGTAAAGTGGATGAAAAACTCGACTGTGTGGTCCCAATCTTCCAATTGAGCTAACCCACAGCAAGCTCAACTCTGGGTATCAGCCAGTTCCAATGAGGGTCTTTTGGTCAGCGAGTGTGCACAAGCGGAGTCTGAGAGAGGTATGCAGAAACGTAGCTGGTGAGAACAGTTTGTCCACCAGGCCGCACGGTTTCAACGGTCAACAAGAGCAGAATCGTCTGCAAAAGATGATCTGAAGGAGGAGAGCTGCCTGCGCTGCGGGGCACCGGACCAGACGACGGAGGACGTCTTGCGTGGCATTCTCTGTTACGTACTACAGTCTTCGGGTTGGACCCTTCATCTCTGAAATTACGGTTCTTTTTTCCTGGACAGTCAGATTCTGGCGGTATCACGTCCTTATGATGAGTATGAGGGATTTGTGAAACTATAGGACCTAAGTGTGGTATTCCAGGTCTATCATGGGATTCGATCGCTTAACGCTAACTGGTCCTGGAAATCATCATCTGGGTTGTGGGGGACACGGCAACGAGGAATGCTGCGTCAACTGGCTTGGGGTCGTGGACCGCCCCTTGGATTTTCACCCCGTGGACTGTCGTCCTGCGGTCACACTTTTTCACAGTGGTACAAATGCGAATTTGTATGTTGAGTTATTCTACCGGATAGTAGCTTCTAACAACAACAACAACAAAAACATTAACACAATTTAATCACTGTGATTCATCATTACAGACGCTCGCTCTCTCTCTCTCTCTCTCTCTCTCTCTCTCTCTCTCTCTCTCTCTCTCTCTCTCACACACACACACACACACACACACTTACACACACACATACACACACACACACGCGCGCGCTCGCTTATTTTCAGAATATTCTACACTTATTTTCATAATATGTCCTGGTGTCAATTAGCCGAGAGATACAGACACTTGCAGTGCTGGTCAGGAAATTTGAAAAGGAACCTCAGAGACGCATCAATATAGTGAATGAAACCAGTCTGTGTTGTCCCATTCTTCCCAGCAAGACCCATGCCAAACTCAACTCTGGATAGAAGTCGGCCAGGACAGAAAACGTCCCACAAACAAATTGTTCTGATTGGAATAGAACCCACGGCCTCTCAGCCAGGAGGTCGCCATGCTAACCATTACACCAAGGAGGCTGGTGGGTTCATAGTTTCATCACACTAGGAGACAAGGACTTTAGCTTCGAGCAATGCAATAATCTAAGCCGTAGCAGTTTTGTGTTTCGTGTTGGAAAGCGTTGTGGTCGGAGTTCGGGGGTTGCAGCAAAGTTTGAACAGATGAAAATCGCACTGGCACTGTGAAAAAAAAAAAAAGGTTTGCGAAAAAGATGATGGTGTCCCGGAATTTGCGATCAGTGAATCAGTTCAGTGCCATAGGTCAGCAAAAAAATAACAGAATGATGTATGACTTGTTGACTCCTTGTGTGTCTAAGCCATTGGTAGGGCACAAGGATTTTGGAATGAAAAGTCTGACAACAGGTCATGTAGATCATGATTAGAATGCTGTTTTATTGGATATGTAATTTGTACTCTTTTTTGTTTTTAATTGAATGTGTTATGTTGTAAAAATCAAAAGACGTTGCCACATTGAATTTCACGTTTTGTGATAATAAAGTTTGTTCGAATTTGAATTTGAATTTGAATTGCATAGAAAAAGGACGGACATGAGACCTGCCTCAGAGTCAGGTATGGTGTGGGGTCATGAGCTGGACTGTGTGATGAATATGTTTAGGTGAGGGCAGATGTTCTGACAAATGCCAGGTGCAGCTTTGAGTTGTAATAGAGGATATGTAGCATTTGGGGTCAAATCTGTAACCCTGGACCGAACCTTGTCTGTTTCCAGTACGTGTAAGAGAATATAGGCTACTGTTGTCTGTGTTCCAGGGGAGAGCATCCCGACAGGTCGTATAGTGAACGGCATAGTGGCGGAACCTAACTCGTGGCCGTGGCAACTGTCACTGCAGCTGGACGCTCTCACATCTGTGGGGCTGTCGTCCTCAGCGAGAACTTTGCTCTCACTGCCGCCCATTGCGTCGACTTTGATGGATAGTATGTTCCTATGGTCTACATATATACCCCCTAAACCCTCCCCCCTCCCCCCGCACGCTCTCTCTCTCTCTCTCTCTCTCTCTCTCTCTCTCTCTCTCTCTCTCTCTCTCGACCACGACAACAACATTACCAACTGTTCCTCACTGACTTGAAGTCAGTCTTGCATAAAAAGAGTGCTGAATGTGAAATATATGTTTATGTACTTGAACATGGCTGTCTCATCAATTCCTGTTCATTCCCCACGGGCAGTGTTGATGATACTATTATGGTGAATAATGTTGGAGTTTTTTTTTGTTTGTTTGTTTTTGTTTTCCGCGGGGCGGCGCGCGCGCGACATACAATTTAATGTATACGTTTTTCTCTTACGATCCTGTGAACCATCACTGTTTCGTTAAGCAGATGTATAATGTGTAGTAAAGTTAATGTTTGTATCTTTAGTCCCAGAAGGGACAAGGGCCACATGAAAAAAAAGCATCTTCTTGTGTATGTGTCATCCTTGGGACTTAATCAATCAATCAGTCGATCTATCAATCAATCAATCTCTCCCCCCCCCCCCCCCCCCCTCTCTCTCTCTCTCTCTAACAATGTCTTGTCCTTTCTCCCATTCTCTCAGTTTAGTTTCTCTTCTCTCAGCCTTCTTTGTCTGTCTGTCTTTCTCTCCCCCCCATCTCTGGAGTTAAGGGGAGAGAGGAGGAGAACGGAGCGAAGGACTGAGCCAATAGCAAGGTTTCGCATACGAGCGTTTGTCGGGGAGGGGAGCTCTGTGTGTGTGTGTGTGTGTGTGTGTGTGTGTGTGTGTGTGTGTGTGTGTGTGCGCGCGTGCGCGCGCGTGCGCGTGTATTTGTGTTTGCAAGTGGTTGATTTGGCTGTGCTTGTATAGCGCCATCTGATATATCTATATCTATGTATCTATCTATGCATCTCTGTCTCTATATCTATCTATCTATCTATATATGTATATGCTAGTTGTGCTTTGGCTGTGTTTGTATAGCGCCACCTCTAGGTTCAGCGTAGTGTGTGGAGCTCACGACATCTTGACTCCTGACAGTAACTGGCAAGTGTCTGCGGCAGCTGACATCAGGAAGGTAAGCAAACGCGCGCGCGTGTGTGTGTGTGTGTGTGCACGCGCGCGCGCACGCACACACGCACACACACACACACACACACACACACACACACACACACACACACACACACACACACATCACCTCACACACACATACAGAGATAGACTGATTGATAGACAGACAGAAAGATAGGTAGGTAGGCATGTTGATAGACAGGCCGATAGACAGATAGCTAGATAGATAAATAGATAGATAGATAGACAGATGGGCAGGTATACAGATGGACACATAAATAGATGGACAGATAGATAAACAGATTTAAAAGTTTCAAACAAAGAAAATAAACAATAAGCAGGTCAATTTTTGTTTCACATTTTACACACACACGCACGCAAGCATGCACGCAAACACACACACATACACCACGTGTGTGTGTGTGTGTGTGTGTGTGTGTGTGTGTGTGTGTGTGTGTGTGCAAAAGAGACGGAGATGAAAAGAAAAAGAATTTTTTAATGCAAACAGTATCGATACAGTCATCAAGGACTATGGGTCTTAAAGAAAATCTGACAGTAGGCCTCATGCCACTATTTTCTTTCCAGAACGCCATAAACAGTAACAGTCTCTGATTGGTAGGGACATCAATCAGCTTTTCGGTTCCTCTTCTTCAGGACAGTTGCTCCCCTGTAGACTTTTTAGACTTCCTTCACATCAGTAAAGCACGTTTGCAAAATTAAGAGGAAGAGAGTTCCGCACAGTTGGGGTCAATGAAAGGACACCAACTGTGTCGAGAAATTTCTTCTTTATTTTGTGTCGGTAAATCAGTGGAGAGTATGAGATGAAGACAGATACGTGGAAGTTTATGGTAGCCAACACTTTCCACTGACAAAACAGCGGTAACGGTTGCCGTGCTTACTGGACTTCACGTTTGACAACACACTCTCTCGTCCGTGCGGTTGTGCGTTTCATAGAGGCGAGGCGGCGAGAACGCTCGCTCGCTAGGCGAGTTTTAGCGTTCCATAGAACACCCTGGTGAGTTGCAGGGCTAGGAAAAGCGAGAGTTCGCAGGATTGTCACGGAGGTGTCTCGCATGCACGAGAAAAATGGCCGACAGTTGTCGTGTCCTGTGATTGGTGCACGAAATGTAGCAACGTTCTCTGATTGGTACATGAAACGATCAAAACTCTGTCCCGTCGACAGCGAGAAGAGCTTGAAGAAGTGGTCACATTGTAAGTGCGAGTTATTGTCTCGTGTTCGTTCTGCCCCCTCCAGCAGTAAATTTGTGCCTGATTCTGTTCAGGGAAGATGAGAAGCGGCGAAAGGAGAGGGACAGATTCTACTTTCAATCATGCCATGCGCTAGACTTGGTGATGTCAGGCTGTTCACTGCTGTTTTGGCAACAGACTACGAGGACCTTTCATTCTTTATTTATGTATTTACTTACTGATTTATTTATTCAGTTATATGATCTATGTCTTTTTAAGAGTTTGGGTACTGAAACACCCGCATCATCGTCAGAAGCTTAGATATGTGATGTGAAGTACACAGATCGTGGCCGACTTGCATCGTCAGCACTGTGTAGTCGAAAGAGCGTCCAGTACAGATCTTAATGTACGAGTCCTATAGCAGCCCACCCTGTGCCGTCGGAAGTGGGTTATTCAAATTTCGGGGTTTTTTTGTTTGTTTGTTTGTTTGTTTGTTTGTTTTTTTTTTTTTTACTTTTCCACTCAGAAAAAGTAAAACTAAATGACAAGAGAATACCCCCTTTTAAACAACAACAATAACAACAACAACAACAACAACAACAACAACAACAAAACCGCTAGAATTTTGTTGGGATGTTTTGAATAGTTCAAGAGATGCAATGGTTGTGTTGCGTCTCTGTGGCGTATGCGATCTTGAAGGCACGGCAAAGGCTATTCGATTAACCTTAGACCCAGCGGAGCCGATAAGTCATTGGATTT
>JADBJO010000269.1:727500-790000 GCA_016801955.1 Conus betulinus | reverse complement strand
TGTATTTATTTCATTATGGGAGCAAGAGTTACCCTATTTATTTGTTAGATACTATCAAAGTTAGAGATTCTGAAACCTGATTCTAAAAGGTTATTTCATCATGGGAGCAAGAGTTACCCTACTTGTTTGTTAGATACTATCAAAGTTAGAGATTGTGAAACCTGATTTTAAAAGGCACATGGCTTGACTCACCTTGAGTGCAACGGAATGCTGATAATAGAGCTGGTTATCGCCACCCCCCTGCTCAATTTATGGATCATATTGAGTCATAATTTTGAAAGTAGGTCAGTTTTGGTCTTTGCATTAATCCCTGTCAATCATTCAATGAAAAAAGCCAAGGTGTGCGAGAATTGGAGAAATTAGAGCCGGTAGTACATCTTTGTATATGTACATGTGCAATAGTTTTAAGATCTATCTTGTTTTCCTTTTTTTTTTTTTTTGCATGCAAATTTGTATGTATTTAGACAGTAAAGTTTTGAAAATGCTCCATAAATTTTTTTTTTTTTTTTTTTTTTTTTTTTTTTTTTTTTTTTTTTTTTTAAAGTATGTCATTCATAATACAACATTTGGAAAATTTTTATTCATGTTACTTGTTAGTGTTGCAGTGTTAGATATGTTACTTTTACTTTTTTTTGGTAAAGAAGGAAACTCTTTACGCACAGAAAGGAAGAAAAAGGAATCAAAAACAAAAACAATTAAAAAAAAAAAAAAAAAAAGGATTTTTAAAGGTGCCCTGTCAGTAACTTAGTAAAAGAATGGTGGAAAATATAGATAAAGATGCACAGACAGTGCACTGATTTTCTGCTTGCACCTATTGATATAGCAGCCTGGCAGTTCATTTATTGCCAAACAGCATCCACTGTCGCAGGTTCATTCAGATGGAGAGGAAATACCAAGCGTCAGACAGTCAACAACAGTGACTCCCTTTGCCAGTTTCTATATCATATGTATGACTCATTGTGTTGGTGTTACCAACTGTTGAGAAAACGCCCAGTAATGGCAAACAGGTTTTGGGGGAAATCACAACACTCTGATGTGAAGAGAGGAAGACACCCTGTGTTTATCCCTGTCGGGCTATGATTGCCAGGTTGCATGGAACTTTGGTGACATCACCCTGTAAGCATGCACATTTGCATGGTGTCACATGCATGTGTACGCAGTTCACATGCACATGCATGCACACACACACACACACACACACACATTATTGAAGATGATTGTCTCATTACAACAGTCATCACATCCAGTGGTTCCTTACCAACTCGTGCTGTGAAGATCCAACAAGGGGATCAATGCTAGTGGCTTGATATATTTTTGTATTATTTAGACTTTCAAGAAGTGTGCTGTACCAACTGTTTCCTGTTGTTGTGCTTACTGTACCCAGGTTTTAACAACCTAAAATTATTTGTGAAAACAAAAATCACTTGTTGCAGTTGCCTGACAGGTAATGGCTTTGGACATGGAATAACTTAATCTCAGGAAGATTTGCTTGCATAGAGAATTACATTTAAAATGCTTACAAGTGTGTGTGTGTGTGTGTGTGTGTGTGTGTGTGTGTGTGTGTGTGTGTGTGTGTGTGTGTTCAAACTTTCCTGTGATGTCAGGTATTGGCCAGTTCACTGTGCAAACTTGAATGCAGTTGTGGAAGAGAGAGCACTTTAAAAAAAGTAGACCAGCAGAACTAGATGAGAACTAAAAAAAAAAAAAACTGTGTCATTCTCTCGCAGATACTTTTAAAATAAGTTAGCTGCTTTATGAGGAAGAAAAGAAAAGAAAAAGAATTGACTAAACCTGAGCAGATAGATTTACTCAATATATTATACCGAGGTAGAAAATTAAAGAACAGAAATTGACTAAACCTGAGTAAATAGATTTACTTAATCTGTTCTGCTGCTGATGTTCACAATAACAGAACATTGAAATGACACATCAGATTTATAACCTACCAAATCTTTGGCCCCCTTAAAAAAAGGAATAAAGACTTTGAATGCATGATAGATTTATACTGCTGACAGAAAGCAGTCCTATACATTGTTACATGTGTAAACAAAAACATTTTATTGTGTCACGCTGTTTTGTGTGTGTGTGTGTGTGTGTGTGTGTGTGTGTGTGTGTGTGCAGGTGTGCATTGTGCGTGGTGTGTGTGTGTGTGTGTGTGTGTGTGTGTGTGTGTGTGTGTGTGTGCATGCACGCTCGTGCGTGTGTTTGTGTGTGTGTGTGTGTGAGTGAGTCTGTGAGAGAGTTTATGCGTGTGCGTGTATGTGTGTAAGTATAGGTATAGGTGAGAGACAGAGACAGACAGAGAGAGAGGGAATGGGCAGTACTGAGCATTGATTCAGGACGTGAGCATCAGTGAATGGGGCCATGCTGTGTGATTGCAGACTTACACCATACAGGTGACTGTAGGCAGCTACACCTGGACTGTCAAGCACCGCTACAGTGAGTTTCCATGATCTTCATGAAAAGGTACAGCTGCATGCAGCATAAAAACTAGCAAAAATAAGACTGTTTGTTGTGGATGGTTTTGATTGAGTTTACGCCTTTTTTTTTTGTTTTGTTTTGTTTTTTTGGCTTTTTCTATCAGCTGTCTTCTGTTTTTCTTTCTTGTTGTCTCTCTGTCTCTGTCTGTCTGTCTCTCACTCTCTCTCTCTCTCTCACAGCCCTGATATGGCCCTTGTGGTCGGCTGGGCTATAAGCAACATTATCCTATCTTATCTCTCTCTCTCTGTGTGTACTCTCACTCTCACTGTCTTCCTGCTTTCTGTCTGTCTGCCTGTCTTGCTGGCTGGCTGGCTGGCTGGCTATCTGTCAGTCTGTCTGCCTGTCTTGTCTGTCATTCTCTGTCGGTCTGTCACTGTCTCTGTCTTTCTCTCTCTCTCTCTGTCTCCCCCTCCCTCTCTTTCTCTCTCTCTCTCTCTCTCTCTCTTTCTCTCCCCCCCTCCAGCTGTGGTATCTTGATCCAACTAACAGTTACTGACTACAATGCAAGCAAGTACACCTGGGCGCCATTGTTATGAGAAGTCGTTGAAGATAGATGGGGGCATGTCATGCAGAAAGAGCAGGACATCACCTGCCCTTCACTGGGCACCGGAAGGACAACACCTGGAGAGGAAGACACAGGCATACCTGGCGAAGAACAGCAGAGGGAGAACTCAAGGCCCTGAACCTCACCTGGGGTACCCTCCAGAAGGACCAAAACAAAGGAGTGTGAGAACATCTGTCGCTGTCTACATGCCCATGCATAATGGGCAATAAGTAAGCGAGCGTCCCAAATACGTCTGGCTTGTGTGAGTACTCACAAAGCCATCCTGTATGAAAATGAAATGGACACCCTAATTCTCTATATGATATATATCTGCTTGGGCAGCTGGTGGTCGGCTTTAAGCTGGACAAGACGCTGCTGCCCCCCAAGAAACTGTTTGGCAACCAGACGGAGGCTTTTGTGAAGAAGAGGCAGCAAGATCTACAGGTCTACCTGCAGACTGTCCTCCATTACTTGGCTCACCACCCCCCTCCTGCCCTCACCTTCTTCCTGGACTTCCACCTGTATGTAAGTATCGGTCGAGCGGGCTGAACTGGAAGTAGAACGGCCTGAAATGTTCTTCTCCTGGTTCACCAGATTTGGGGCAATTTAACCTTGAGAGATGCATTGTGTTGTTGTAGTGGACGGAAGGTGGTAAGGATTGGTAGGGTAAGGATAATGGAGTACTGGTAAAAAAAAAGATGAAGTCAGTGGATCCCACTCAGATCAGGAACATGCAGGTGGAGCCCAGTCAGTTTATTTACATAAAAGAAGACTAGGCAGGGTTTTTTTTTCTTTACATATGTAATTATTTATGTTAAAGGAAGACTTTGCAAGGAGAAGGCAGTGCATCGTAATGACGGAGTCGTGCAGCAGGGAAGGAAGCGTTGCACACAGTCTCATCTTTGCATGCATCAGCATGGAGGTGCGCGACTCTGTCAGTCCATGGTCAAGTTTATCTGCAGCCCACCTAACACTAAGTTACACAAGGCCAGCAGACCGCAAAGACAGCAGGCAGCCGTGACACAGGAATTTGCCTTGGGGGGGGGGGGGGGGGGGGGGGGGGGGGGGGGGGGGGGGGGGGGGGGGGGGGCTGATTTGTGCTAACTGCCTGTTGATTAGCACTCAGTTTCTCCTTAATTCCTTCACAGATCAAACTTCAGAATGTCACGAATCTAAGAGCTCATTGCCGGCTTTCTAACAATTCTCTACATTCAGTTAAAGGATCTAAGCAATCATTTAGAAAAATGAAAATTAGGTTTAAAGTGCTTTGTAAAGGGCAACTTCAACAGATTTTATCAAAAAAATGTAAGTTTCGGGATTTTAAAAAAAGATTTACTGTTCTGTGGAACTAAAGAGACAAACAAATTAAAGGACAAAACATGATGCATTTTGACCTCTTTAGTCTTCTTAAGGCAAGGCAAACAACATTCAAGACAATGAAAACAAAGAAGGAACAGTCACTTCTCTCCTCCAATTGGACGCAAAACGGATGTGTCACCAGACTGAACGAGTCCAGTTGAATTATATTACTTCCTTTCAGTAGCTGGAATCGGGACAAATCAGTCAAAGTTTGACATATTCAGTTTCCAGATCTAGGCGAGTAAATAATTAATCTAATAGAAGTGTTAGAAAACACAATTTGACTGATGAGACAAAGTGGTCAAGTTGGCCACCGTGGAACTTCTGTGCATGCAAATCTAGGACAATGGAAATAGCTTTAAAAATCATTAATTCACAATTTTGATTGCTTTGTCGGAACTTTGAAATGAATGTTGACTGTAGTGATGATAATATGATGATTTAGAGAATTTTTATGTTGGTGAAAGTGTTAATGAAATGATGCAATCATAAAGGTTGATCCATGATTGAGTTTAGATCAGCCTTCGGGCTCAGGTGCTGTGCTTTAGAAATAAGTGTTTGATCAAGTTTATTTATATGATCAATGCACCTGTGGGCCCTCCCTACTCCACCCCACCATCCACCATTCCTCTCATCTGTATACAGTGCTTCTCTGTCTCACTGTTTACCTCTAATCCTGATTTACCCCACCCCCCCCCCTCAATCATTTTTTGTTTATTTTCTCTTTCTTTCTTCTTCTCTTCTCTCAACTTCTCTCTCTCTCTCTCCTCTCTCTCTCTCTCTCTCTCTCTCTCTCTCTCTCTCTTTCTCTCTTTTGATCTCTGTCTCTCTCTCTGTCTCTTTTTCTCTCTCTGTCTCTCTCTGTCTTTTTCTCTGTCTGTCTGTCTCTCTCTGTCTGTCTGTCTCTTTCTCTCTTTGTGTCTCTCTTTCTCTGTCTCTCTCTCTGTCTCTGTCTGTCTGTCTGTCTCTCTCTTTCATTCCCATTCTCTCTCTCTCACTGCGTGTCTCTCTGTCTGTTTGTCTCTGTCTGTCTGTTTGTGTGCCTGTCTCTCTCTCTGTTTTGCTTTCTCTATCTTTCTCTGTCAGTCTCCCTCTGTCACTGTCTCTGTCTCTCTATTCCTCTGTCTCTCTCTCTCTATTCCTGTCTCTCTCTTCCTCTCTGTTTCTCTGTCTCTGTCTCTCTCTTTTTCTCTCTCTTATTCTCATTCTCTCTCTCTCTCTCCCTCTCTCTCTCTCTCTCACTGCATGTCTCTGTCTCTTAGTCTCTGTTTGTCTGTCTCTCTGTCTCCATCTCTCTCTGTTTTACTTTCTCTGTCTTTCTCTCTTTGAATGTCTCTATCTATTCCTCTGTCTCTCTCTCTCTCTATTGCTCTCTTTTCTCTCTCTCTCTCTCTCTCTCTCTCTCTCTCTCTCTCTCATACATATAGATATGAAAATTATATTATTATTATTAAAATTTTATATATATATATATATATATATATATGCTGTTGGATTCTTTTTCGAACCCCTTGGCGGTCGGAACACCACAGAATTATGGACTGTGGTGTGTCTCTATCTGACGCCAAGAGCACAGACACAATCAGCCGTGTCTCCCTGATGAGTCCGATCCAGCGGACGAAAGGCCTCGGAGCAGGCGATACATATAGATCTGTCTTCAAGTGGGATTGCGATAGTTTCCACATGCAGCTAGTGAAGGGTTTTCATATTTATGATATACATTTTCCCTTTTACTTCATCTTCATTTTTTTTTTTTCCCCTCTCAATTTCAAATGTTTGCCAAGTCATTATTATAATGATGGTAGAATTGTTAACCTGCACTTGTTTTTCCCCCACTACGTAATTGTTCAGCATTATATATATATATATAAATATATATATATATAATGTGTGTGTGTGTGTGTGTTTAAGACTGGTGTATACACAAGCATAGAATGTGTTGTATCATGACAGGAAATCCATGGAATCACGCAGGCTATGGCAGAGGACTTGTTTAATAGAGGTGAGTGATAAATGCTTTTAAAAGGCTTCTCTGCACGCAGTGCAGAGGACATTGGCAAATGACAGCATCAGCCAGCAAGACCACACACAGGATGAGAAGGAAAAACCTCATCTGGTTAAATACTCATACACACACACATGCACACACACATGCACACATACACGCACACACAGAAAGCATGGATGAAAGTTACTTTAAAACGTCACACACCAGTTAGATCAATCAACTATATCAAAAGATATATCAAAATGAACTAGATAAAATTAGTAGGTACATGACTGAAAATGGACTGGCCCTTTCAGCTGAAAAATCGCATATGGTTCTGTTCAATACTGGTTATGATCCTAATCCTCTGCCTTCATTTCAAATAGATGGATTGTGCCTTGAATATAAAAAAGTCGTAAAATTTTTAGGAGTAAATTTAACTTCTAAATTGAGCTGGAATTATCACATACAAACTATTCTAACAAAAGCTAAGAAAACTTTAAATTTTTTGAAAATGGTGAGTCAACAGTCATGGGGTAAAGACAGTAAAGTATTAACACATTTAGCTACTGCGCTTGTACGATCAAAATTATCCTATGCCCAGGAGACATTTTTTTCAGCCCCAAAATGTTTAATTAAAAAGTTGCAGAGTATTGATAGTAAAGCTTACAAGATAGCTCTTGGCGTCCCGGTTCATGCATCAACTTTAAGAACTTATATGGAAATCGGAATATTGCCTTTTGAAGAAAATATGAAACTTGCATGTGCAAAATATATTTTAAGAAGTCATACACTACAAAATCTTAATACCAGTGAAACTGAATTAAAATCAGAAATAAATTTTCCTAAACGGGCACAAAAAAAAAATCGATTCTCTAAAATCGATAGCCTCATACACATCTGACTTATTTACAAAAGCAGGCACTGCACCTGAAAACGTAGCTCCTCGGGTGTCTTTTAGCACTATCCCGGAATGGGAACTTTTGTAGAGCAAATTATGACATAGACCATACAAGTTTTAAAAAAAAGTGATGGACCCTTGCTGCCAACGCATGTTAAGTCACATATAAATGAAACTTATATAATCATTTTAAAATTTATACAGATGGTTCTGTACTAGACAATCATTTGTCTGGTTCAGCATTCATAATTCCATCCTTAAAAATAGAGAAAGGTTACCACCTTGGTAAGAATATTTCCATATTTACTGCGGAACTTGTTGCCATTATTATGGCATTAAATTTTCTTCTTGATTTTCAGTTTCCTGCATTTCAAATACTACTTTGCGTTGATTCAAAATCAGTCCTGCAAGCTCTAAAATTTTCAAATACAAGTGTGAGAGAGCAGAACTCATATTAGAAGTCTACCACTTAATTCATTTTTTGCATTTACGTGGTTCCTACGTCGATTTTTTTGGGTTCCATCACACTGTGATTATCTGCGAATGAAAGGGTAGACCAATTAGCCAAAAAAAAGCTGCTATCACTGAGACTGATTTAACAAAGGTATGCATTCCTTTATTCTTACATGAGAGTTATAGTCTTTTAAAAGACGTATCCTGGAACTCTATTTCAAATAAACGAAAAGGCACCAGAAACAAAAAGGGGATATTATTTAACAAGATATCAGACAATAAAAACAGGTATCAAGAATCACTACCAAGAGCGGATTTTAAACAGTTTGATTTTTAGATTGAGGCTTGATGCCTTTAAAAACCAAATTCTGTAAACACGTGACTTGTATTTGTGGCCAGCAAATCACTCCGTTCCATCTACTTTTTTTGTGCAATAGAATGAAACCCTACTTACCTGCTTGGTTGTTGAACACTGAACCGTCGATATCAGCTTTTGAAGACGTCATCTCCAACGAATCAAATATTTTGGAAGTTGTTCAAGGACTGATTAAGAGCCCAATTGGACATTTACTTTAACGTCTATGTTATTTTCCCCATCTTGGTGGTAGTTGCTTATTTAGTGTTTCTTTTGAAGTTTTGAATTCAGTTATGTGGAGGGGTTTTTTGGGGGGTGGGGGTGGGGGGGGGGGGGTTTTTTTTTTGTTTTGTTTGTTTTTTTTTTAAATTATTATTTATTTATCTAGGCCTAATTGCATTATACATACCTACGTACGCCCAAATTCAACACCAACCATTCGCATGCATACACCCCAAAACACCACATACACATACACTTACATACTGTCTAAGATCACTGTTAAGTGGATAGACGTTAAATTAAAGAACACAGAAAGCATTGTTATGCAGGTAACTTGGACAAAGATGAAATAATCAAAAGGATAATAAGAAAGCCACTAACAGAAACAGATGGTGCATGATCTAAAATTTGAAACTTGCCCCATTTTCCTTATCATTGAAAAGCTTAAACTGGACTCCATACATGTTCCAAAAGTGTAATGAAAAAAGATCTGTGTTAAAAAAAAAAAAAAAATCTGTGTTTATGCTGCGAGAATCCAGAACAGTAAATTGTAAAACAAGCATTTGTAAGTTGTGTGTACATTAGGACAAGGTTTTTTGTTTGGTGTTGAAAACTTTGAATGCTCCTATCTCAACAATATGGAGGCATGTGTGTGTGTGTGCGTGTGTGTGTGTGTATGTGTGTGTGTGTGTGTGTGTGTGTGTGTGTGTGTGTGTGTGTGTGTGTGTGTGTGCGCACGCATGCATGCATGCATGCGCTCCCAAATTTAAGTGAGTAAACAAGAAAGTTGCTCATTGTATTATGTGGTCAAATCTGTTGTGATTGGTTTTCAGGGGAGATGATCCTGCAAAGCAAGGAAATGTACCAGGTGACTCCCTTTGCAGTTATATTCCTTGACGGAACGCCTGAAGTTGCCGGAGCCTACCTGTGGTATGTATGGCAGATCATTTGAAAACTAGCCATTTGGAATGTATGGGAAATGGAAAGAACGGCAGACAGAGAGAGAGAAACGACAACCAAAAATG
This sequence comes from Conus betulinus, assembly GCA_016801955.1. NCBI lineage: Eukaryota > Metazoa > Mollusca > Gastropoda > Neogastropoda > Conidae > Conus > Conus betulinus. Next base: position 780,673 of record JADBJO010000269.1, on the reverse strand, counting down.
AAATTTTAAGTTTTATGTGACCAGGGTAATGAGAAAAGTTGAATAATACAAGTGCTTGGTCTCCACCCAGGCTTGAAGATGAAGAAAAAAAGACAGAGACAAGAGAGAGAGAGAGAGAGAGAGAGAGATTGAGAGAAAGGAGAAGAGAGAGGGAGAGAGAGAGGGAGAGGGGGAAAAAAAGAAATAGAGGGAAAGATGGAGAAAGGAAGAGTTAGAGTGAAGAAGAAAGAGAGAGAGAGGGAGGGAGACACAGGGACCTTGAAATAAATTGTCATCTTTCTGTAATGTGTGGAGAGTAATGTGTGTGTGTGTGTGTGTGTGTGTGTGTGTGTGTGTGTGTTTTCATCTATGTGTGAAATATTTTCAATGTGTGGTTTGTGGTTTATTGTATTCCCAGTTTAAACGATGCATAGTCACATGCTGTGGTGTTACTGGTAACACTCCATCAGTTATTCTAAGGATTCTCAAATGCATATCATCTTAAAATAATAAGTCCACATTTCTGAATGAAGAAACCTTAGAGTGAAATTAGAGAGAACAGACAGGGTGCCAGACCCACACCATTTTTCTGGAAGATGCATGGAAATACTCCCACCACAAAATTCGGGCTAAATCAGTCTGGAGTTTGCATTTACTTATCATAGTCACACACAGTGATGGGATGAAAGGAAAAGAGCGACTTTGAGTAGGTGTATGTGCATGTTTTTGCTGGTGATGTGAATGTGAGGAAAGAAAGGACATTGTGAGAAACAGGATGAAGGAAATATAACAGACGTTATTTGACAGCTGGCAGTCCCAGATGACAGAGAGTGAGGGTTGTTTTTCTGTGCATGCAGATAGCGGCGATACAAAAAAGGGACCTGGGTCACATTCTGGATTTCATCACAAGGGCCAAGCATTTACAGGTTTTGCTTCTCTTACTGTCTTGTCTGTCAGTCCAGCTTTAATTTCATTGCTGTCTTTGTCTTTTTCTTCTACTACCGTTTGTTTTTTCTTTAAGTTGGTTTCACTCATCTGCTCCTGTGTCTCTGTCTGTCATTGTCACTGTTCACTCTTTCTGTGCAAATTCATTCTTTAATGTAAGGTTTGCATGACAAGTGGAATACTGTTGACAAACAAACAAACAAATCTGTGAGTCCATATTGCACCATATGTTGTATGAAAATAAGATAATGGATGTAGTTTGCTGTGCATGTGTCTGTATGTGTATGTTGTTCACAACAATCATTGTAATCCTGGCCTTATTCCAAAAATCCAGAATGAATCCAGATGTTGAGATGACTCGTCAAGTTTTAGTCCCCCCCCCTCTCCCCCCCCCCCACATTGACACTGAAGATTGACACAATTTCGGACATACCCATACAGTATCCACTGCCTTCTGATCTTGGATTAGCAATTCAGTGATGGCTGAACTAACACTGTGTTAAGTCGGCAGTCTTCTGTGTGTATCATAGCCACATTTGATATAAATTAGGGGGAGAAAAAAAAAAAAACCTTTTGTAGTTTGAATCTTTGAAAATGTTACCAATGACGGCCCTCAGAAATCTCAAAATGCTATGTATTAACACTCAGTCTTGCCAAACAATCAGTAGGGGAACAAAGTGTCGTTTATCCTCAGTGGATAGGTGCAGGAGGGTTAGTAGTGTGCTAGTTATGGCTGATGACAGGTTAACTTGTCTACTCTCTCTCTCTCGCTTTCTCTCTCTGTCACTGTCTCTCCCTTTCTTTCTCTCTCTCATTCTCTGTCATTGTCCTTCCATTCCTCTGTTACACACTCCCACACTCTCTTCCTCTAAATGTATATTTTACTATTCATTCTGAGCTGTTATGTAGTCAATGTTGCATATGTGTTGATATGCAGTCCCTCCCTGCAATGATTTCGTTCATGTATTTGCAGACATCTCACCTTTTTTTCAGGGCTGGATGAAAAAAAGCCACTGACTTTGTGCTTATTCCTTTTCCTCAATAAGTACCGTTTCGTTCATTCGTTCTGTCTCTCTCTCTCCCTCTCTGTCTGTCTCTCTCTGTCTCTCTCTCTCTCTCTCTCTGTCTCTCTGTCTCTGTCTCTGTCTCTCTCTCTCTCTCTCTCTCTCTCTCTCTCTCTCTCTCTCTCCCTCTCTCTCTCTCTCCCTTCTCTCTCTCTCTCTCTCTCTCTCTCTCTCTCTCTCTCTCTCTCTCTCTCTCTCTCTCTCTCTCTCTCTCTGTGGCTCCCAGTCACAGTTTCAGTCAATTAGTTCAGCTCAATTCAGTAACACTTCATCAACCCACATGGAAACTCATTAAACCACTGTACAGTGCCACATGTTTCTGTTATTGTCAAAGTTGATTTTTTTTATAAGGTGGTGAAGGCGAAAAGCGAAATTGGTGACTTTCAAATCCTGTGTACTTCTATGCTTAAGTGCAGCCCCTTGGAGGAATTTAGCTGCTTGTGCGGTAACATGTTTACTTTCTGCCTACCAGCAAAGTAGCCTTTATAAGGTTTTCTGATAGTTTCTTTGATCAACACTTGAGTAAGGGAGGCCTATTCCTCCACTGCTTGGTGGATTTAGGATTCCCAATCAGACCTTCAGACCTGCTCTGGATTACTAAGGGGATGAGTGCAGACAAGGCTTGTCTTCATTAGCTGTCTCCACAACCAGCCACAAAGCCAAAGATAGAGTTTTTGTTTGGATCTCAGAATCCAAATCAGAAGCCTGCTCGTGTTCTTTACAGTCGTTTCTTTTTTTTTCTTTTTTTTTTTCCAATCATACTCCATCTTGGGAAGAGTTTTGAAGTTGAATGGTTAAGATTTAATGAAATTCATCCATCCATTACCTACCCACCTCGGAGTCCAATGTGAGAGCCAGGTCAAGGAATCAGAGTCATGACCTCTTCCAGGTCCACCTTCACTTCATTCTGTGTAAGGATGGGGAACGTTGATGAGCTCTGAGGAAGAACTACCCACTATGACCACAAAAAAAGAAAAATTCACACACGCATACACACACACACACACACACACACACACACACACACACACACACACACACACACACACACACACTCACACACCTCTTCAAAATCAATGTTTTCAAACTGCATGTTATGCTTCACACTAAAGCAGTCTTTTTTTGGCCTGTATTTGGACTTTTTTTTACCTTTATCTTTATTAACTGCATTTTGGTCTATATACAGTACCAAGTCAAACTGCTGCAAGTGATGTGCATGCTTTGGTCAATTTTTGTGATTCTTGCTGTGTTTAGATGCCCTGCATAGATGTCTTACACTTCCAGCCCACATCATAGAATCATCTTTTTCCTTTCTTTATGGCCATACACTGCTTAAGGGTGACCTGTCAGGTTTTTGCTAAGTCTTGCCATCACCGTTTTTTGATGGCTGGTCGTTTATTTTCTCTCAGTTTAGCCACTTCTGTTTAACCCGTTCAGGAATGCTGCAGTGTTCATTTTAAAGGATTCGCCATGAATGGTAAACACAGTTCAGTTCAGTCCATTTTTTCAGACATCTTTGTCGTCTCTGTGTCCATGCCATCTTGGTCACCCTGCCTCATCTTCCAAGACTGACAGTAAGATCTTCAGGACTGAGGAGATCTTCATCAGTCTCTGTGTTCTCAGAATCTCTTTTTCGAGATGGCAGTTAGGGGAATTTTTTGACTGGGGAACCTCATTCATGCCTCCTTTTCTTCCAGTTTTCATTACATACTGAACAGCTTTAACCTTTTTGGTGACGCGCCATGTGATAGTGACAGAAACTCAGTCGACCCCGTTCATGACGAGCCGTTCCATGGCGATGGCAACGCTGCTGCACTCCCTGGACATACCATGCCTCCGTATGGCACAACTATAAAAAAGTTCCCATGTTCTCTCGTCTACCGTCAAGGGGATGCAGCTGCCATAAATATTTAGAACAGGGTCTACCCACTGGCAGGGTAAGTTTACATGCACTAGCGATGACCTTTGTGACCCCAGAGTAGTTCGAACAAAGAGACACGTCTGGCACTGGGAAGGCACGTGTGGAATCTCTTGCCTCACTAAAAAAAAACATATCTGGCAGAAGAAGAATGACACGTGGTGTTAGAACTGGTTCAGCAAAGTGGTTCAGAGGATGAGGGGGGTAAAGGTGTACAAGTTTATAGAAAAGAATCTGAGCTTGACTTATTTGCTCTGTGTATTTAATAGTTTTATATGTCTTATCATCTGAAGCCAAAACAGTGAAAAGTGTGTTCTGTGTGCAATGATTTAATTTCCTTTTCTAAAAAAAAAGAAAATTCACTTGGATTACACATACTGAGTACCTCAGGCTTTCTCTGCATCTGTTCAAAGTAAGAGCGAAGTTTTATGCCCCTTTTCTTCCTCATTTGTTGTTGTCATACTAGCAAACAAAAACGTAAACAAGATTGTGTTCTGCTACATTTTATTTATGTTGTTTCCTTAACTGTAGTGTTGTTATTTACCCCAAAATGTATTTAATTCTATGCTCATTACAAAGTTTGCGTTTTACCCTTTCCGTTGATATATAGCCATTGCTTGTTAGATTTACATAAGGAGACGTAAAATAAAATTGAAAAGTGCGAAAATCGGGCGTCTGCAACAGTTGTAAGCATGTGCGGTGCACTCGTCGGCGGCAGGGAAGTGACGTTGCTCTGCTGCACCCGTCTGGAAAGTATTAAAACATACAATGCTAAGAATAATCTGAAAGGTCTCTGTTGAAAATAAAAAAGTTTGTTTGACCTAAGACTGCATTGCATATTTCTTCTCTCAGCTTGATGCCATACTTACTGTCAGCCATCAGCACAAAGTAGAGCAGACCTGTGTTCATCTGAAAGCAAAACACTTCACTACTGATGCTGGATCCACCCAGGGTGCAGACAAGCCCATTGAAGACATCATTGACAATGACATCCAGCTAAAACGGTCCATGAAAGGGTGTGTAGCCCTGGTATAGTGTAGCCCTGTCATATGTGGATAGCATCCTACAGTATCAGCACGGATAGTATGACATCCACCCACTGCTTTTCTTGATGTTTGAGTTGCTTGGAGGAATCGACTCTGACAAGGGAAGCAACCTCATGTAGATGTCTGGAGGAGTGGTGCCTCAGGGTTGACCTAGACATGGTGGATGTGCAGAGCTGCCTGTTTGGTGATACTGTTGCTGGGGCTGGAATAGCTCAGCTGCAATAGTGCAGGGCTCATAATCCTGGTGATCCTGGGGTTTGCAGGTTTTATTCTCCGTTGGATTGTTTTGGCACAGGGGATTTTTCCCTCAGAGGTAACACTGGCTGTGACACCATTTTAAGAAAAATCCTTAGAATGAGACTATAAACCAAGATTCCTTGTGTGAGTGTATGTATAATATCTTGCACACACACACACACACACACGTGTGATTCCCATCACCAACTTTCGGAAGAGAAGGCTAGTTTGGCTGTTGCTATGTACCTTGTATGACACATTTGCACCCTGCATGAAAAGTCAAAAGAATTAAGGGAAAAAAAGCTGAGTGACTGATATTAACTGAAAGACATGGGAAATGTTTGAATGCAGTACCTGTAGGCAGCTCTTCCATCTTCTTTACCCAAGCAGGCAGCCTGTTGTGTACTGTGAAGTGATTAGAGCTTAGTTTCTGAGGATAGATGCTACATAAATACTCTATATAATAATAATGTAATAAAGGTGTTGCAGTAGAGTGATGACGGTTAAGCTTCCCTTTGTAGTATACAAACAGGCTGTCTCAGATCCAGATCGAAATCTGTCAAAGGGAAAGTTTTACAATGCATAGACAGTGGTGCGTAATCAAACTGGTATCTATGTTTCTCAATGAGTTTCAAGGCGTGGTTGATGTGATGCTGGATCTGGACACACAAGTGCACGTGATGTGGGGATATTTTGGTGATGTGTATGTATTTTGGATTTGCAATGTGGATGTCATTTTTTTCTGTTTGCAGATCTGTGGCAGTGAAGAAGCTGTGGGTTGCAGTAACATCCACATGAACCAGCTGAAGTTTGACCTCAGTCTGTTCAAGTCCTTGCAGTCTTTGGAGGTAAGCGTGTGTGTGTGTGTGTGTGTGTGTGTGTGTGTGTGTGTGTGTGTGTGTGTGTGTGTGTGTGTGTGTGTGTGTGTGTGTGTGTTCGGGGTGTGTGTGTGTGTGTGTGAGAGAGAGAGAGAGTAAGTGTGTGTGTGTGTGTGTGTGTGTGTGTGTGTGTGTGTGTGTGTGTGTGTGCTTGCAGTCTTTGGAAGTAAGTGTGCGTGTGTGTGTGTGTGTGTGTGTGTGTGTGTGTGTGTGGATATATATCTTTGCTTTTTTCTTTTTTGTTTTCGCTGACTGACAGATGCAACATTGTTCATGCCTGGATTCCTGGCTGTGTTGGTATTTTGAGGCAAAGAAAGAACTGTCTCAAAAGTAGTGCCACAACAACAAAAGATGTCTAAATCCTTCATTACCCTTCTGAGGTCTGAAACCCTAAATTATGCAGAGTAACCTCTGACAATGGGGTTGGAACAACCAGATAACAAACTCATTTAAATCCTCAGCAACCACAAACAGTTCTTTATATCTGTTCTTGGAATCCTCATGGAGGAGACAGTGTTTGGCAGTGGACAAACAGGCCACGCATTCTATACTCACTCATATATTTGAAAAGATCAAGATGCAGCACAGTGGATACCATGTAATGAGTCACTCACCATTAGCCCACCTTACTGACTGCAAGGTTGTGCATGATTTGAGCCGGAAGTTCTGTATACCAGACTTGCAAAAAAATCTGTTCAATGATATTCCTTCAGATGTAGTGTTTAAGTTTTTTTTTTTTTTTTTTTCAAGAGATCAATACCTTTTATCTCACATGACTACATATTCTCAGAATTGAACTTTTAGCGCATGTGTTGACTGGTGAATATGGACTAGTCTTTTGTGACAGAGCTCTAATTTGCTTCTGCGCCACACTGGCTGTTCTGTTCTTTGTTTTTCATAGTACTTGCTCCACACCCCCTTTGTTCTCCTTCTCATGCCACTTGCAAGCCTGTCTCTGAATTGTTTTAATGAGTTTCATAGTTTTGCTTTGAAATTTAGCCACATTTTTTATTTTATTTCGTTTAGTTTCAACCAGAGTGTTACTTTCTTTGTTATCCATTTTTTTCTTTTTTTTTTTTACCAGATATATTAAATGGGGAAGTAGTACAACAAGAGAGACATCTGACATGTAAATGGCTTCTGATCTATGCACTGTCTGTCTACCTTTTGTGTGTGTGTGTGTGTGTGTGTGTGTGTGTGTGTGTGTGTGTGTGTGTGTGAATGAATTTTTAGTGGGTGGTATTCAGTATTGTTTCTCCTGTATGTCTTTGTGTAATGTGCGTCTGCTGTTTAAATTCCTCATCTGTTAATTGACTTGTAGTTGCCAAGGTAGTTCTGAATAACTGATGCAACAATCTGTTCAATTTCATGGACCATGCTTATTGTAACTGAATTGTTATTGGTCTTTAAATAGAAGTTTGAGATGTGTGTCTGTTTGTGCATGTATTTATACGAATGTGCATATGCACATGTCTCTGTGTATGTAGGTGAACACATATATACATGCTCATGCATTTTCATGTGTGTGCACACGTGCTCATGTTAGAAAATATACATGTGCGTATATGTATGGTCTGTAAAATGTGTGTGTGAGTGGTTATGAGTTTACAGATGTGCGTGCAAGTTTTCATTTATGATGTTAAAGAGTTTCAGGTAAATTCATCAGTATAGAATTGTACATAATTCTGTACTATCACCTGAACAGTTTGACTGTGTGTGTTTGCCTGTGTATCTAACTTCACTCTTCTTTCAGGTGCTGTCGTGCAACTTTCAGATGCTTCAAGGACTTGAGACGATCAAACAGACCCTCCTTACCTTCAATGTTTACCGCACAGCTACAACTATTAAGGTAAAATTTTGTTGCGAAAATTTTTTTAATAACTTGTGAAACAAAAATGAAAGATAAAAAATAACATCGGGATGATATAGTATTTAAAGGTGAAAGATGAAAAATGACATGGGGATGATAGAGTGTTGAAAGGGGTTAACGAAAAGCAGGAATGATTGATAATTGTTGAACCTCTCCCTTTGCACTTTGTTCCTCTCCTCAGCCAACCTCTGTCCAGTTTGTGTGTGTGTGTGTGTGTGTGTGTGTGTGTGTGTGTGTGTGTGTGTGTGTGTGTGTGTAGGAATTTCACTGTGATCAGGAACAAAATTGAAGTAGCAAATGTAAAATCAAAATTCCATTGAAATAAATGTGTAGAAAATTGGAATATATATGTATGTATATAGTCAGGGACTGAAAATGGATAGATACCAGCCGCCGTGGCGAAGTGGTTAGCACTGCGGACTCTCGGCTGGGAGGTCGTGGGTTCGAATCCCATCAGAGTCATGTGGGTTTTTCTGCCCCGACCGGCTCCTACCCAGAGTTGAGTTTGCTGCGGACTCAGTTGGGAAGACTGGGACCACACAGTCGAGTTCCATCCACTTAATAGATGAGTTTCTGAGAGTGTTGCTCAAATTTCCTGACTAATACTGCAGGTGCCTGTATCTCTCGGGCCTGGTTGACACCGGGATATATTATGAAAGGAAACGTAGAGTACAGCCCTGTCATGTAGTCTCAGACCGAAATGGAAATCCGTAGCATCATCTTAATCATCCTCATTATCATCGATCAGCATAAAAAAAAAAAAAAAAAGTCTCAAATTCTGTGGCCCTTCATGCCCTGCTCTCATGGTGGCCTCAGTTTCGATGTCCTCTCACGTCTGTGGCCTTGGTTTGGTTCCGTCGAGGTCACTGGTATCGGCGAGTCCATGGGGGCTGTCGTTGGACGGACGTGGTGGCACCCTCCAGGGGAAGAACTCACTCACACCGGCTCCGCGCGACTAAGCAGCAGTTGTTGTTGTCAGTTGGGGGCTTAGGTGGTGTCCTGCATATCTTAGAACAGAACAGGCGCCACTGAACACCACCGAAGTGACTCGGCAGCAGTGCAGTGTCTTCTCCGGTGGGTTGTCCCTTGACGACTTGACATTGACTGCTCCCTGTGGATTGTCGGTGCCGGGGCTGACTGGGCTGTGGCTGTGGACGGGGTTTTGGTATGAGCGGCGCGTGTGCACTGCCTCTGAGGTGGTGCAGAGGTTGGGACAGAAAAAAAAAAAAATGGATAGATGGACAATCTGGCACATTTTTTTATCAAAAGATCTTCAGGTGAATAAACCAGTTTTTGTACCCGACATCTCTCCAGTTCAGCTCTCACTCCACCCTCTGCCTTCCCTTTTCTGTCTCCCTAGCCATGGTTTGAGGGCGGAGGTTGTTACAGGTGGATTGCATTGGGTTTTCAAGGTGTTTTCATTTTTGTCACTTTGAGATACAGAGTGTAAAGCATTTCTGAGGTAGCATGTTCTCAACTCTAAACTGATTTTTTTAGAGTGCCAGACAAAATTCCTCAAGCCAAGGTACTGCTTAAAAAAAAAAAAATTACCACCCTCCCTCCTGCAAGTAAAATTGTACTAAATTTTATATTAAGAAATCTAGTAGTTGATGTATTTTTACATTCATGTATTCATTTATGTGGCGGTGGATGTTTATAACTGATCATTATGGTCCATAACTTGCTTTTTTAAACTCCAGAGCATTGATCCGAACATTTACAGCAGCTGACGGCATTTTTGGTCACCAAAGTCATCGTCAGTCTAGGCCACGAAAGTCATTGCCACTTAAGTTTGAATCAATTTCAAATACCTGTATAGTCTGCTTTGGTTGATGTGTAAACTTAGCAGCACCCTGGCCGGTAAGTTGTTCACAGTTGCTTGATCCAGACCCTCTTGTATCTCTGTCACTTATGACTTTTTTCAGTCAGTGTAACACGTGAAGTGCATTCTTATTGAATTTTGAGTTTGTTAAGTAGCGTCTTATAAACAGCACCAGAGAAGCTGGAGCAGGCAGTGCCTTTTATACTCTACCTTTCTCAGACAACCTGCATGGAAATCAGGTAAAGCGGAACTATGTGTATATGATTACCTGTCGATTGAGAATTACTGAAAAATGGTGGACACAGGCAGATTGGTATAAAAAAGTTAATGCCAAACCATCTGCTCATCCATTTGTTTTTCCTATCTTAAACAAAGAAATAAGGGGGAGGGGGGAGGGAGGTTCAAGAGATTTCCATGCTGGGCATTACCCTCGCCAGGAAAGAAAATGAGAAAGAAAGGAAAAAATTAAAAGTGAAAGGAGGAAGCAGCGTAGTGCAGATTGCATACTGGTCACACACATCTTGCTCACTCTCACTTTTTGATAAAGGAGTGAGGACGAGCCTCACTGCTCTAAACATCCTGGTGAGATTTGGAAAGTGCACAGTAGCAGATGCAATCACTTTAGTGCAGAATCCATGGAGACATTGTTCCAAGATGTTCCACCATGTGTTATTTTTCTAAAATTTCACCGTTTCTGACTTTTAGTGATGATTTTTTTTTTTTTTACAGAATAGGGGTTTTGACAATGCACTGATGATATGATAAAGAGTATGCATAAACTACGTCATATTATCTATGAAAATATTATCAATATCATAGGATTTTGAAGCTGTAAAGAAAACTGCAGGATCTTGACCTAGGAAAATGTTGGCGACAGCTGAAATTGTAATGATGGAAGTTTACTGACCGTGGCATCGACTGTATAATCAAATAGTGAACAGGGAAAAATGAAAGGATATCAATATTTTTCATATGATTTGATTCTCTATCATGGTAAGTGATAGGCTTTGTTTTAGACTGGTCTTCTAGTTTCCTAATTTTGACTTTTCTAATTCAAAGCATTTGAAATCATACATGGCCTCATTTTCAACTTGCTTGCAGCCCTGGTATGGACTGCATGTTGGCTGGGCAACCCCAAAACCATGCCATAGTTTGTTTTTTTCATTCTTGACGTTTTATTTATTCCTTTCTATCAAGGAGGTTATGTTTTCACCGGCATTCATTGGTTTGTCAGTTTGTCTGGTCGGAAAGTTCACACAAAAACTGTGTGGAAGTGATTTTTATTATGAACATAAGTGAAAGGAAGGAATCTGGCCTGAGGACAAACCCCATGAATTTGTGGTGTGGATACGGATCGAAAGGCAGAACTACATGATTAGATCGACTGTGGCAGAGGTCTGCACTCTCCTGGGTCCCCGTCTAGTTTGTACACTGATCTGCTGTTAGTTTACATGCAAGTCTGATTTGGTCTCGATAGTGGGTGGGCTGTGTGTGTGTGTGTGTGTGTGTGTGTGTGTGTGTGTGTGTGTGTGTGTGTGTGTGTGTAACATTTCTCCAACGACTAGTGTAATTTCCCGAATGCATCAAACTAAATTTTGAAACTTTTTTTCTTTTGGTAATGAACAAAAAAGTGAGAAAAAATTTACATCCAAACTATTCCAGATGTGGTGTAAAACAAAATAAAAAAACGGTAGCTGATGGAATTTGCTGTGATTTTTTTCATGTTGGTCATGTTTATAGGTGACCATTGTGGTTGTTTACCGCTTAACCGATAAATGAAGAATCCATTCTTAATCATAAAGCCAACTGGTCATCTAACCCACTGTCATGTAAGTGTTTAATTTAAGTGAGTGTAAGTGTTGTAATATTGTTTACACAACTTTTTCAGGCATTGCTATTGATTCAGCAGCACATTGGCCAGTAAAACATCTATAATCATGTTGATGGGACAGTCAGCAGTCATTAACTTTCTTTGTCACACTTGACGCAAACCTAAACATTTGTTTTCTGAATTTTTAGAGGTGAATCAAAGCATATTCACAATAGTGGCAGTTTTGGCTAATACAGCTGTCTTCAAATAACTCATCTTAATACTCAAGCTTTCCAAATTCTCCATTGGGGGAACGAAATACGAGATCAATAGAGGGACATGAAATAGGGCAGATCAGCAGTTTACGTGTAGCATGGTGGTTAGGTGGAATAAGGCAGAACGGTAATTAAAAGGTCAAATCACATGACTTGACCTTCAAGCGGCTAATACCAACAGGTGGTTGATGAGTAAACCTCTTCAAAGGCAGGGTGTTGTGTGTGTGATCAGGAGTTGGTGCTTCAAGAGGTCCCCCGGTGGAAGGAAGGGAACGGCACTCAGGTGGTGGCTGGCTGGGATCATGTCACCCACGTGGACTTCAGCCACAACTCTATCAAGGAGATTGATGACAGTGTGGTAAGTGGCGTGTGTGTTGTGTGTGTGTGTGTGTGTGCGCGTTGTGTGTGTGTGTGTGTGTGTGTGTGTGTGTGTGTGTGTGTGTGTGTGTGTGTGTGTGTGTTTCCTTATGATGGTGTGGCATTTATCATCAAGAACTCATAATGATGATGATGGTGATCATAGAAGGATAATCATAATCTGAGCATCGTTGTCGAAAAGGGCCACGATGTTGTTATTGATGAGGAGGAGGAGGATAATCATAGAGACTGGCAGTGACGTTGATCTTGATAATATGAAGATAATCGCAGAAATCAGTGTTGATGATGATGGTGATGCTGACAATGTTGATGATGGAGGATACTTTTAGAAACTGGCAGTGATGTTGCTGATAGTGTGAGGATGATCATAGAAATGTCATTGATGATATGATAATAAATGTAGAAATTAGCAGTGATAATGATATGAGGATAATCAGAAGCTGTCTGTGGTGAACATAATGATAAACAGATGAGTGAATCGTTCACAGTTTTGCCTTCTTCAGATGTCACGAACAAAAGCACAAAACAATTTCTCTTGATGGCATACAGTATGATCAGTTTTTAGTAGGGCTGCAGCTTGTTCCATTTTATTCAGCAGTGATGAAAGCTATGATTTTCATTGCTCTGCTCTGTGTTTTCCAGCAAATCTTGTGGAGAGCCGAGCATGTGAACTTGTCTGACAACCAGCTGGAAAAGATCCAGCACCTGCAATGGCTGAGTCACATGACCCACCTGGACCTCTCCCACAACCGCCTGCGTGTCCTTGATGCACTGCACACCAAGCTGGGCAACCTCAAGTGTCTCCTGCTCTCCGGCAATCTCCTGGAGTCCTTGAATGGTGGGCACCTTGCGTCGAATGTGTGCATGCTGGTTGTGAGGAGAGAGGTCTTCTGGAGTGGACTGCTTGTGTCCAAAATGCTTTTGTTGTTTTAAGAGAGCAGTGTCCTTGAGTCCTTCAATGGGTGGCTGCTTGTGTTGAGAATGAGCGTGCTTACTAGTAGGTACATTCATGTCTGCCAATCCTCACAATTTTTTCTGGAATTTCCCTGTTGTAAAAATCATTCCCCCAAATCCGAAAGGTGAGTCCAGAATTGCAATATTTGGTTGAAAAATGTAGGGGGTAGTGGGGGGTCCATTGTCGGAAAAGAGACGATGAAAGATTACATAATAATGTTTAGAAGTGTGAGCAATTAAATGTGGTGATAGTGAGTTTTGTTTTGAAGACTTTTGTTTTGATGACTGGAAGCGGTAAGGAGTTGAAATGCTGTTAGTTCAAAATAATGCTGCTTCCCCATTCCCTTGCACCCAAAGATTGATTCCAGAAGCTTGACAGGTGTGTGCATCCTTTATGCAGGCACATTAATCTGTGTTTGAGGTGGGGAACGCAGAAGTTGGAAAAGAATATTTTCAGTGCCTGTTGCTCTCAACAAATGTGTCAGTCTTTTATAAGGCAGGCTGTCTGGACCAAGAAGACGCTGGTTTTCGGCAGGCACTGGGTTAAATGGGCAATGTTTAGAGTGACAGCAGGATTTGCCCGCATACCTACCATTAGGGCAGGTGACCCATTAAAGCTAAAGGCACTGTAAACCACAGGTGCAGTTTCTCAGATGATGTCCTGAAAGGCTACAGACCTATGGAAGTCTTAAATTAGGAAGCAAATAATATACAGTTTATAGTGGACAAGTATGGTAACTCTTCCTCCCATGATGAAATGATTATGTGCCCATGACTTATGAGCATGTAATTATTGTATCATGTGAGGAAGAGTAACCATGCTTATTTGCTACTGACCTAACTTCAGCTTGTGAGTTAAGGCCATTTTGGTAGCCCAAGCTGCCCTGACAGCAACAAATACTGATGCCAGGTCCAGATTTCCAACAAGGTGCGTAGGCCTGTCTGAAGGTAGAATTCAGCAATCTATACACACTCAGATTTTTGTGTTGTGATAATCTACAGATAATTTTTTTCCTTTTTTTTTTTTTTATAATTTAAACAATTGGAGCTCACAGGTGCACAAACAGAGGACAGTGTGCAAAGTCAACACATCAGCAGTATATCTATACATCTCATTCATAAACACTTGTTACATGAAATAAAATGACAAAAAAAACCCCTGAAAAACAGTGAAACATAAAGGTAAATTAAGTAAAATACAGCTTTAACTAGGTTTGCTGGTATGCAAGTTTGTTTTTAATACAATACAATTTAGTACAGCACAATACAGTATAATATGATACAATGCATTACAATACATTTCAATACAATATCTACAGATCATTGAAAAAAAAAAGTTTTTTGTTTTTTTTCATAGGAGAGAAAACATTCCTATACCATTCAAAACATTCCTCACTGGTCCTGATTGAGGTTGTTACAAATGCTGAGCTTGGGTCTGTGCTCCTACCCAGAGTTGAGTTTGCTGCGGACTCAGTTGGGAAGACTGGGACCACACAGTCGAGTTTCATTCACTTAATGGATGCGTTTCTGAGAGTGTTGCTCAAATTTCCTGACCAACACTGCAGGTGCCTGTATCTCTCGGGCCTGGTTGACGCGGGATATATATGAAAGGAAGCGTAGAGTACAGCCCTGTCATGTAGTCTCAGGCCCAAATGGAAATCCATAGCATCATCTTAATCATCCTCATTGTCATCGATCAGCATAAAAAAAAATGCCTCAAATTCTGTGGCCCTTCATGCACTGCTCTCATGGTGACCTCAATTTCGATGTCCTCTCCACGTCTGTGGCCTTGGTTTGTTTTCGTCGGGGTCACCGTATCGGCGAGTCCATGGGGGCTGTTGCTGGACGGACGTGGTGGCGCCCTCCAGAGGGAGAGCTCACTCACGCTGGCTCTGCGACTAAGCAATTGTTGTCGTCAGTAGGGGGCTTAGTAGGTGGTGTCCTGCGTATGTTAGATCAGAACAGGCGCCACTGAACACCACCAAAGTGACTTGGCAGCAGTGCAGTGTCTCCTCCGTGGGTTGCCTCTTGACGACTTGACATGACTGTTCCCTGTGGATTGCTGGTGCCGGGGCTGCGGCGGGGGGCTGACCGTGCTGTGACT
The DNA here is from genome assembly GCA_016801955.1 of Conus betulinus. Classification (NCBI taxonomy): domain Eukaryota; kingdom Metazoa; phylum Mollusca; class Gastropoda; order Neogastropoda; family Conidae; genus Conus; species Conus betulinus. The sequence continues at coordinate 765,393 of JADBJO010000269.1, read as the reverse complement.
GTGGATGGGGTGTCGGAATGAGCGGCGTGGGTGCACTGCCTCTGAGGTGGCGCAGAGCTTGGGACAGCAAAAAAAAAAAAAAAGTATCATTAATTTGTTTGTAAATTTCTATGAACTGAATATTATGGCTGCTTTGAAAGAACTGTTTACAATGAATTAACAGCAAAATTTTAGGCTAACCAACCACTGATGAATTTCCACCACAGACAGTTTTATGTAAAATTACTTCCCTTTGCACGTTCCCAGAGTATGTTGAGCCATCCCATTTTCTCTGCGAACCTGAGATTGCAGACTTGCTCAAAGATCTTGAATCACAAATTAAAACACTGTGTGATATCAAATACAAGAATTGCTGAGATCATCAAAATTGCATTACGGGACAATCTAATTGGTGAATTTTGAACTGCGTTTGTCTGACTGTAGAGGTCATGGAATGTTCTGACTGAAATGAAGTGTTTTGTCATGCGCAGGGTTTTCCAAGCTGTTCTCCTTGGAGATACTGGATGTGAGCGACAACAAGATTTCCAAGGTAGGTTGGTTCACCAGCCAGTGGAGTCACAACAGAATGTGTGGTTCATACTTGTATGATCAGAGTACATTGGTATTGCATTTTTGCAGAATACCTGTGCATTTCTAAAACAATGTCTGAGTTTTGTATTTTACTAATAACTCCTGTCTGCTGCCTACTGTCGGTTTGGATTGACCTGAGTTGAAGTGAGTTTGTGAACTTGCAGTGGCTTTATAATAGTGAGTGTGAACTCATACCTCAACGAGTCTTATAACTTCACTGCGCTTTAACTGTTCATCACTCAAAAGCAGAGCAATGATAACATCATCTTGTTAACACACTGTCCACTCTTCAGTGGGTGGTGATTGTGTGAAACATTAAACCATTCACTTTTCAAAACAACATTGGATGGCATACAGTCACACTTATGAAAGCTGGTAATTTAGATTTTCATTTGATACCTGACGTGAAGAAAACGATGTTCCCGCTCTTCCGCAGTCCATACTTTGGGATGAAAGAAAAGAAAGAGTGCACCAGTAGACAGGAACACGTGTCAAGATGTTACAAGATGCATTTTAACTTGTGGCGACAGAAACAAAGTGTGTTTGCTAGAGCTAAAACTATAGTAAGCAGATTGCACATGCGTAGACATGAAGATGTTGGCTGTCAAAATATTTTGTTCATACTTGATTATTGATACGAATGTTTTGGTGAGAACAATAAGAATGCCCAAACCAGTGTTTCTAACTGTTGGAGTGGGGGCAAACTTCAGTGTAATGGAAATATGCTGTCGCTGTCTGTTCAAGGGAGTATGCACAGTGAATAGAGGGGAACAGATTAAAGAAAACAAACATACACACACACATGCACACACGCATGCACACACACACACATGCATGCACGCAGGCACACATGCACGCACACACCCTGATGAATATAGTGAGAGGCTATATGTGAAAGGTGAAACAGAAAGTGTGAAAAAAAGGGTATACTATTTCTTCGTTCCATAGATGTATTAAACTCACTTTATGGACAGTTTAAAACAAAAGGCTCAAAATGTGTGAAGGAAGGAAAGAAGATGGGGAATTAGGGAGGAGAGGAAGGGTGTGTCCGTGTGTGTTCAGCATTAGTTCTCTCAGTTTGGTTCAAGGTTTTAGTAGGGCAAAATGTTTGTGTTCTTAGTTTGGCTGTGGGGCTTTAGCCGGGCAAAATGTTTGTGTTCTCAGTATGGGCAGTGTGTCTTGATGTTTTGGTGATACCATTGCTATTTGTTCTTTCATCTTCATCAAAAGCAGTTGACTTAGTCCATTTCAGTGTCATCATTTTGAAATAAATTTTGTTCACAGAAGAATATTGTGCAGTCCCATATCCTCCTATGTCAGAAATAAGCCATTAAAACAAAATCCTTCTATGTCAGAAATAAGCCATTAAAAACAATCCTTCTATGTCAGAAATAAGCTATTTAAAACAATCACATGTACTCTCTTTCTCTCTCTCTCTCTGTCTCTCTTCATTTTGTTGAGTCCTCCCCCCCTTCCTTTCACCGCGTCATCCAGTGATCTGTTGAGTCACTGGTTTGCTTACTGACCTACAGGTTGAGGACGTGGAAGCCGTGTGTCACTTACCATGCCTGGAGAAAGTACAGCTGAGCGGCAATGTCGTCACCAATGCCGTCGACTATCGTACCAGGGTGCTCACTATGTTTGGAGAACGTGTGGACGAGGTAAACAGTCCATTTGATTGGCTGGGTTTGCAACATGCTGATGACATGACACACAATGACAGCTTTGCATGAGTTGTATTTTCGTTGGTTTTTTTTTTTTTGTTTTTTTTTTTTTCATTTTTTTTCATTTAGTGTTTGACAGAATTGTATTATGAAAAATTAACCTTCTCCCTCCTCCCCACTCGTTCCACTCTTGTTCTCTTTGAGCCCCATTCCCCGACTGATTGTCAGCTTCTTTGACAGTGCATGCTCTTCCACTTTCATTCTCTCAGTCCATATCTCACCTCACCTCTCCTAACTCCTCTCTGTCTGTTTCTTGCTGCCTTCCTCCACCTCTCTCTCTCTCTCTGCTCTCCTGTCCTTCTTTTTTCCCTCCTTCTCTCTCTTCCCCCTTAATCTGTCTCCTACCTCTCTGTTCTGTCTATGGCTGCCCTCTTTACACCTGTGTCTTTCCCCCTCTCTCTCTCTTTGCCTCCCTTCCCCTTTCCTCACTCTTCTTTATCTGTCCATTCTCTCTGTCTGCCCCCCCCCCCCCCCCCCCCCCCCCCCCACCACTTCTCTTCCCTCCGTCTCTGCCTCACTTGCTCTTAATTCTCCCTGTTCCCAGCTTCTCCAGTCTGTCTCTGCCCCCCCCCCCCCCCCCCCCCTCCTGCTTTCCCATCCTCCTCTCCTCCTGCATCTGTCATCCTCTCTCTGTGTCTGTGCCTGCCCTCCCCCATTCTTACTCTCTCGTTTTTTTCACTGTGTTTGTCTCCCGTCTCCCATTCCATCCTCCGTTCTTCCTGTCTGGCTTCCCCATCTCTCTCTGTTTCTGCCTGCCCTTCCCCTTCTTACTCCTTTGTTTCTCTTCCTTCCCACCTTTACCCCCCATTTTCTGTCTTTGTCCCTGCCGTTCTCTCTCCCCTCCTGTATGTTCTGTGTGTCTGTCTTTGCCTCCAATCCCCTTTTCTCTTTTTCTGTGCATCACAGAGCCAAGACTTGTACTTTATCACAGATCTTGTTACCTAAAGACCGAAGGGGAAGGAGTTTGCCCACTCTAGTGTCCTCCTCTGTGGCATTGCTCCCATGCTGTTCATTCCAGCATCCCCATACACAACCGCACCCAGACAAGGGACAGACAGACAGACAGAGAGAGACAGGCAGACACCCACTGACACCCACTTCCACCCAAACACACCCACACACACCACACATGCACACGCGCGCACACACACACTCACACACACACACACACACACACACACACACACACACACACACACACACACACACACACACACACACACACACGCAGGCCATATATGCTTGGTGAAAATGAAGAGTAGTACATGTATAAATGTGGATTTGATTGTGTCTGTTCTCCCATTTGTATGCATGCGCCCATTATATGTGTTGTTCAACATGAACAAAACAAGTTTTACCTCATGCATGTGGAGCATTAACCTACATGTTGGCGAGTGTGTGTGGGCAACTGTGGGCAACCATATGCACAGTGCTGTTTTCCATGTGGCAGGTCTGCCTGGACAATCAGAAAGCTAGTCAGACAGAGAAGGACACAGTGGCGGTACGGCTGGCCCTACAGAAAGCTAAGGAGAGTCCAAACCTGGGCAAGCAGGGCCACGCAAAGTAAGTAGATTTTGTAACACTTTGTCTTCTCTCTCCATTCACTGGGAAATATTGTGCGTTTGTCTGGGTAGAGATTGACTTGAAAGACAGAATGAAAACCTGACTAATAAGAAGCATTCATCTCTGATTCTCACCCTAATGATCTCTTAGATGAGTGTGTCTCTGGAACATCAGGGTAGTCTGCAGTTCTTCTTCTGCAGCGTTCCAGTATCTGGTAGCATGTAAACTCACTTATCCTGTTGGGATACTCGCACTATACTCGAGAGTATAGTCAGTTCACTCCCACTTCGTTGAGTGCAGAAATTTGTGGGAAGAGGTTGTGGGAAAAAAGATATAGATAAAAGATATGGTAGACAGAAAGGACAGTAGACGACAGTACAGCAAAAGAAGAGAGACAGAGTTACTGAGAACGAAAGGAAAAGGGGACGTTACTAGCACAGAATGTGCAGAAGGACAGGAAACTATTTGTACAGACGACGAGACGCCCCCCCCCCCCCCCCCCCCCATCCCCATGGCAGAGTCTGCAGTTTTTAAGCCATTTGTTGTGTGCAGGTCAGACTAATGAAAATTCTTAAAGGGGGATAAATGTAAGAGATGTTCTGCTTCACTTGGAAGGAACAAGTCAGTAAAAGTATGTCCCAACTTTCTGCACCCTTAGCAGTGAGAAGCAAACATTGCATGAATAAAGCAGTCTTTTCGTCTGGTTTGTTCTTGGTGACTGCCCCTGCCTCCTTGTAGATTCCACCCATAATGTCGATATAAAATTCTGTGTGTTAGGAAGAGATCGAAGGGGATACAATAGTCTGGTCCTTTGCAGAATTGGGCCTTAGATCTCTCAGAGAGGCAGACATGTTCTGTGTTTCCATCAGCATTCAAACCTCCAGTCCCATGTTCACTTCTTCACTCCTCCCTCTCACATCAGCCACATTTTTCCTTTACCCGCCATGCTCGTTCTCCTGCAATGATACACAGTAGGGATTAGCCTGGATTGTACTTCTTTTATGACTGGAATAATGGTTTTGTTGTGTATTCTTTCCGCTGAAATATGGAACTAAATTTACGATGTGAGATCGGTTGGTCAGAAGTTGTGATGAGCCTAGCTCGTAGTCTTTCTAGTCATGTGGTTGAACAGCCTTTGCAGGCCCCGCAGTTTGACATGGAACTGCCTTTGGTGCAGTCCCATTATCTCCCAAGAAAAAAAGGACGCCAGCAGGGAGTCGACCAATCCCAAACTGGTTTACGGGTTTCAGAGTGGTTGGGTTTGTGAAAGAAAAATGAGTTATGATGATTGTACACATTTAGAACTGGATCATGGAGTTGGATTAGAGCAGAATCAGAGATCTCATAATATGGTTCCATCTCTTAGAATGTTGTGATTGTAAGATGGCTCCATTTAGAACATTAACATTTTTACTTGTAAATAGCAAAAACCTGTCTGTTCACTCTTTTTTTCCTTTTTTAATTTTTTAAAAAAATTTTAATTAGAGAAAAAAGATATGCCCAAGTTGAACTGGCTTGCTCCTTTCAAGTGCAGGATACATGGGTCAAGTGAAAGAATTTTGAAATCGAACCTATTGTCTCATGCCATTTTGAAAGGGAAGTTATGTTTGTGCTGAGAGGTAGAATGCAGGTCATTCCTGCCAATCAGAAGGTGCTGCTATTTTTGGTGCACATAGATAGAAATAATAGCTGCATATTTGAAATCATTTCCTTTTTGATTTCTATGCCTTCAAGACATAATTTATCTTGTTCATAACAGAGATTAAATGGATTTTAAACAGAAAGGAGCAGAATTTGAAACTAGACTGTTTAATTTAAACTTACATCTTTGTATTTCATTTCTCTCTCTCTGTCTCTCTCTGTCTCTCTCTCTCTCTCTCTCTGTCTCTCTCTCTGTCTCTCTCTCTCTCTCTGTCTGTGTGTGTGTTTTACACTAAATGATTCAGGTTATATACACTTCCTTGTGACTAGCAGGAAGCATGTACTTGTTCAAAAATACCTGGAAAGCACTTATTCCACAACAGCTGAAGCGGCTGAACAGCCGTTTGAAGAAGAAAAAAAGAAAGAGGATTCATAAAGTCATAGTGGACCAACAAACCGCGCAACATGCATTGTGTGGATACTGTGTCAGGGGGCCAGTTGGAAAGCACCATCTGAAGCCAGCACATCAAAATGGCTCATCACCAGAAGTGAGAGAAGAAACAAGATAATCTATGCTTTGTAGCAATTAGTCAGAGCAAAGCAGAAGACTTGGAGATACTGATGTAGATGTACAGACTCTGAAGACTTTGAGAGTTTGAGGATAATCCCATAAGACTTTTGAGGATCATTTTTTTTTTTACCTCTGAAATAATGCTTTATTAAAACATAAACATTTTGGCTATAGGTTTTTGTAAAATGTTAAAGATTGTGTTTTAAGGTGCTTCTAAGTCCCTTTTGTTGTAGGGTGACAGAGCTGTCTGGTAACCCTGTGTTAGAGTTGTCTGTTGGATATATTGAGGATAGTGTTCAGCACTGTCTTGTTAACTGCTAACCTGTGATGGGAAGCACTTTGCTGTTTGTTTGCATTTCAGTTCACACAACTCCAGCTAGCAACGTCTTGATGTGTCCTGCAAACCCGGCTCTCCAAGTGACTTTGCTTCTGGTTTTCACTCCATAGTCCTTAACCTTGATGAGAGTGGGTCAAGGTTGTTGGTATCATTAGCCTATTCATGGAAACTTTCACTGGATGGACGTTGTGGAGCCCTTCAGAGAGGGGACACATGCTCATCACCTTGGCGATTCTTGTCATCAGCAGGAAGGCTTAGTAAGAGGTGTCCTGCACATATTGGATCCTAATTACTTGGTAGCAGTGCAGTACCACCCCTGATGGGTTGCTTTCGTTACGACCTGATTGCTGATTGCTATTGCGGAGAGTGGTGTCTGTGGACTGTCACTGCTGAGGCTGTGACACAACAAGCGTGGTTTGTCTTTGTGTGGGTTGGCTGGTGTGAGCGGCATGGGAACAATACCATAATAGGAAGCATAAGACATGGGACACCAAAACGAAGGAAGAGATTTTGATATTCGTTGGTTAGATGTTTGAAGAGTGCTGGTCATGAGCAGTGATGTACTCAGACGTAATGTGACATGTGCGTCTCTCTCCAGAACTCATCAGTACACAGTCTGTATGACTTTGCTAGTGAGTAATTATGTCTGTCTCTTCACTTTGTATCTTCCTGAATCCTCTGCTTCTCATGCACCATCTGCTCTGCTTTTTCACAGGCAATCAAGAGATCTTGTATGTCCTCCATGCCGTGTGTGTGTGTTTTGTGTTGATTAAGTAAACGGTTGTAAGACAGTTTTTATTTATTCTACAGCTTTTGATTTGGCATATCTGATTTTGTCTTTTTTTTTTCACAAGCAGAAAAAAGATTTGTGTGTGTGTGTGTGAGTGTTTTGCTGGCATATGAACAAATATGTGTGTGTGTGTGTGTGTGTGTGTGTGTGTGTGTGTGTGTGTGTGTGTGTGTGTGTGTGTGTGTGTGTGTGTACGCAAGCAAGCAAAAATGCCATAAATCCATACGACACTCATATGTCAGGTAGGCTGCCCTAGCTATCTTCTGTTGTTATTCAGTTCAGTAAAGGTTGAACACTTGAAATTGTTGTCAGATTCGTTCTTCTGTCATTCATGTTGAAGATAAATCAGGGATGTTTCAATTGTAACTGCCATGGACTCACAAGTGGTCACCTTATTCTGCAACCAAACATTTTGTTACAACTAATGTTGTCTGTCACCAGACTAGTGAAAAAGTGAAGTAATTTTTTTTCCCCTCAATTCAAAATAGACTTATGATGACTGTATAAAAGGAGATTGTTCTGATGATTCTAAATGTTCTAAGTATACAGTGCAAAAGTTCGTCATGAACGCAGTGTGATGGCCACAGTCTCTGTAGCTGGCATCCAGGCTGCAGTGTTCGTTGTGCAATGTGAATTATTGGCATTTATTTTCCCCATCAGCACCATTCTTCCCCTACCAGAGAAAACTTTTTTTTCTATACAAACGATGCATGTTTTGCCCTTTTTTTTTTTTTTTTTTCATTTATAGCTTTACCTCATGCTGGCAGGCAGGGGATGGTTTTAAAATTTTAGCGTATCAAATGGCAAAAAATATTCTTTTTTTCGAGAGGGGGTGGGGGGGGGGGGGGGGGGGGGGAATGGCCTTTGTTTGTCACCCTAAAAGGTACTGTTGCCGCAGTGAAGCTTGGCAAGGCTTTGTTCTGACCTGTTTCTAACTTGTTGTGGCTTGGTGCCATTGATTGTCAGGTTCTGAAACTGTGAAACACTGTGAATATATCAGTTATGTCACTTCCTTCAGCGTCAGGTGGACATTTCAGCTGTCCGCAGTGGAAAGCATTAAGCGTGGCAAAGGGCAAGAACCCCAGCTCCAGTTAATTCAGAATTGTTCAGTTCTAGAACCGAACGCTCTTCAGCTTCGCCCTCCCCCGTTCCCCCACCCCCCACCCCCCCACCCCTTCAAATATCATTTTGTTTGCTGACATACCCCCCCCCCCCTCACCCCCCACCCCTCCCTGCCATTTTTTTTTAAAAACCTGTCATTTTCATGCCTGACTGTGCATTATTTGTCACTTTTCATCCTGAGAAAGTATGACTCAAAATATTGGGAGAACTTGAGTAGAGGGATCCCCTCCTCTCCACACCTGTGCACCTTCAAACGCATTTCCTTACCGTAGTGTTTTATACTGTAAAGGTGAAAGTGAATTCAAACACTCAGAATGTTACCCAAATGTCAAACACACACGCAAGCTGATGCATTGCCGTCATGTCAGCTACACTGTTCATCAGAGACAAATTCTCTTTAAGAGGAAAGTGATCAAGTGAGATTTTGAACAGCGACTCCTTAACTCGGGTACTGCCAGAAATTCACACCTGATTCCTGATAAAGTATCGCCATCAATGTTTAATCATTGAGTTGATTGAACAACAGTGTTTCTAGTAACACAGGGAGAGCTCTCGCCTGTGAATGGAACATGTACATGAATGGCAGCAGACCTCGCTTGGCTTCACCCATGTATCCTTTCCATTGTACCACATCCTTCCTGACCTTTTTCTTTTCAGACCTCCTCCTCTGCCAGTCTTGCCGAAGGGAGTGGTGGGAGGGAGAGAACTCACCTACGCACCTTATGTATGATTCCCAATCCGCTGCTGAAGGCAGTAGCTCAGGTAATCAAGTAGGTATTAATCATGCTCCCCTCACTTGCCTGCACCTGCAAGCTTTGTTGCCTGTTTCTATAATCTGAGGTGATACATATATATATATATATATATATATATATATATATATATATATATATATATGTATATATATGTTGTTTTTTTCAATGATGTGATGTTTTGTTCTTGTGGAGATTTTCATGTAAACTGGGAAGGAACAAAGGGAGGGATGGGGGCAGGGGCATCATATAGACTTCCATGTTAATTAAAGTCTTGCAAGCTGTAACCGTTTGCTTGCCCTGTTTAGCCAAATATTTGTTGCTAACACAGCACTAAGATACCCTGATGCAAGTGTCTTGCATTAGTGGTCCAGACTCTTGAGTTTCCTTTTGTTCCGTGGCCAAAAGTTGACAACGAAGACATATCTGGTTTCTTTTGCCTTGCCTTCACTTTTTCATTCGTGAAACATTGAGTTGTTCGTTTTTGCGTTTCGTGGCTTGCGCTAACCCTTTTTTATAGCTGACCTATCAGGATTTTACTGCTTCAGATGGTAACCTGTCAAATTATGGGTGAAAGCACTGATGAAATAAAAAGGGCTTTCCTTAAAGGATGTAAGTTAGCTACAAAGGGAAAGAGATGGAACAACTGAGCAATATGTATTACCACAAGAGAAGGCAAGACCAGCGAGAAAAGGCTGACAAGGATTTCTTCTTCAGCATTTGGCCATAGAATGAAATAAAATGCATGTGGTTGTGTGCTGTAAATTGGACATGTAAGGTGGTCCGTAGGGCGTTTTAATTCAGTTAGCCATGAAACTACGCCCGTGTAGTCCCAAGAGGCTGATCATTGCTTCTAAAGAATTTGACATGATAAGTAAGCTTAGTCAACACAGGAAGTACGAGAAAAAAACTCTCCTCCCTCGACTCATTTTTTTCAACTTGACCCCTGATGTTTCCTTAGGACGTGTTCAGCAGCCCGTCATTTCATAGGTTGTTGTGGAAAGTTGTCTTGGTAAGACAATAGATTTTGTCCTTCTTATCAGCCATGTAAAATGTTAAGTTAGATTCTAATGAATATTTACTGCGGAGAAGTAGACAGAATTCAGGGGACTCATGTAGCCCAACACAATAATATAAAAGGAAGACAGAGAAACACACATTTATGACATTTAAAGGAAAAGATGAACAAATAGAAGGTGTCTGTGAATGTGATTCACCTTCCTGTATAAAAACTGCTTCATCTTCGATACAGACAAAATGAATTTTTATCTTTTAGAGGTAGAAGTGAGAAAGTACATTTCATCTTTTGATGCAGCACTTCTATTGTTTTCTATGCACCATTAATAATAACATTCCCAGTAGACAGTATTATCTCACTTTTGAGTCTTATGGGCATGTTGGGTGATAGCATGCAGCATGGTCTGGTAAGAGAGAGGAAAACAGCACAAAATACACCAATTTTTTTTTTCATCATCTTTTTTCATCTCCTTGAGCTTCGTAAGGATTTTTTTCTCTTTTTTCATATTGTACATGACTCTTGTACATGTCAATGAAAATAGACAGAAGAAGAGGTTTTCATGTATATAAGTGTGTGTGTCTGTGTGTGTGTCTGTGTGTGTATGCACTTTTGATTAGTTGTAATGTAAGATGAATTCACAGTATTGATTGTCAAGTTTTTCTGTTCTTCTTTTTTTTTCCCCTGTTTTCATTGTCGTTTTTTTTTTTTTTTTTTTTTAATTTATTTTGTGTCATGGATGCACTGACCAAGTATTAGCAGAGGTTTTCATTTTTGTTTTTATTCTGAGGTTAAAAGAATTATTACAAAAAGTTCATTTTGGAGTACTACAGCAATGACTTTACACATTGATGGCTGCCCCTGAGAATCATGCATTAGCATATTGGTGCCACACACACAAAGTTGCATATTTTGACAAGTTGCCAGGTAAGTGTGTCTTCTAGTTATTAATTTTGGGGGGCTGCATTTTAGTGGTTTAGTGGTTGAAAATTGTCGATCTCATTCAAATGAAAACTTACACTAGTTGTGCTTGAGCGATTTATACTTGAATTGTTTGGCTGTTGGGGCATTTGCAAGTCATCCACAAAATCTTTTTTTGTTTCTGTATATCTGGTCTCAACATCTATACAAAGGAAAGTGTACCAGATTTGTTTATTTTGTTTGTTCCGGTATGATGAAAATTCACATTTTTTTTTTCTAGATTTGGAGATCGTTTTCAATCCCTTTATTCTTCCCATGTTCCCCTTCTCCCCTTACCCATCCCTTTGTCTCCCTTTGCCCCAGTTCCCTCCTCTTCCTTGCATTCTCCCCCTTACGCCATCCCCTTGTGCCCATCCGTCATCTCCCTTCCCCCAGTCCCCTCTCCTTCACCCTCCATCCCCTCTACTCCATCTCTGCCATCCCCCTTCTCCCCACTGTCCCCTTCTCTCCCTTATGCTTCCCACCTCCATCCCCCTATCCCAATCACCTTTGCTTTAGACTTGCTTCAAATCCTTTGAAGAAAAAAAAAAAAGGAAAAAACAATATCAGAACCCAATCTTTTGTTAATGTGACTTTCAAGCGCAAAAGAGATTTGCTCTTGATGTACCCAGTATGCTAATGAGTGACAACTGTCGCCATTTTTGATTTTAGATCAGATGAAAACTGTGGATTAGTATTAGCAATATCAAAGACAGACTGCACATAAGAGCTTGGCTGCTGGCTGAAAGAGGGAAAGTTACTTCAAAGTTAGTTTCAAAGTGAGGTGACTACAGGCGGAAACTGAAACAAGCTTAAAACAAAAAAAACACTATTCCGCCAGACAAAAGAGACAAACAAATCACAAAGACAAAACACTGGTAAATTTTCTTATCCATCTGGTCGGTGGAGTAGTATTCTTTTAAGTCTACTTTAAAATAATGTCCTTCATAAAAGGCTGTGTATGGTCAGTTGGGCCATAATAACAAACAGTTGAAGTCTTCTATTTAATGTTCAGTCTTTAAAGGATTTTCTAGAGATGATTCTGAACCATTCTGAGAGGTCTCACTGCACCTACGTATTGCAGACAGACAAGGGGAAATAAGCATTGGCGCATTGGCGCTGGCTTTCAGATTTAGGTTCACATCAGATGAGGAGCAGCGCCCAGATAAGCAGGTCTGCACCCCACCACCCCTCCACCTTTACCCGCCCTGTGTCTCTGCCTGACTTGAAGCTCGCCCCAGGCCGGACATCAGGTGGCATATTTGTACCTGGGCAGAAATCTCCTAGTCAGGTGAGACTCTTGTTTCATTTTTTTTTTCCATCCTTATTCATGGATGTATGTCTGTGGGACTTTCTGGTGTGCATGTGTGTGTGCTGTATATGGTGAAGCTTCCAAATAAAGACTTTACCATTTAAGACCACTTTCCGTTTTTGAGATTTTTAAGGGGGTGACAGCCCTGATGTGGCCCTTTTCGGCCAGCTGGGCTGTAAGCAACATTATCTTATCTTATCTTAAGGGGGTGCTTTCAGTCATTGAATAACAGGAAAACTGACTCGGGCATTTATAAAACAGGCCAAAAATAGAAAATGTCTTAACTATCAATAGGAGAGAGAGAATAAGATATGCTGGTTGTTTTTTTTTTTCCCCCTTATAATTTGGGGTAAGGAGAGATATTGTATTCTTGCCTCACCCATCGACATATGGAATACACTTTGTGGAGCTTTGAGTTCAGTGACTGCTACTTTTGCTGCTCCTGAGGTGTAGTCTGTATGTTTGAAATGCAGAAAAAATTGACATGTAGGTTGGACACCTCTCAGGGGCTCATTCTCCAGGCCAACAGGTCTAAGACAGAGATCAAACCGAGGGCCAGAAACTGCACTGTCCAGCTTCAGGTACGTGGGTACCATTGTCACGGATGAAGAACGGAACCAAAAGCCCTGGCCAGAATAGCACAGAAAAAAGGGGGCATTAACAAATCAGAAGACTATCTAGAGTGATAAGAACATCACCCTCAGGTCAAGAATCATGCTCATGCCTGTGCTCTTCTTGTGCACTTTAACTCTGTCAAGAAAATCAGATGGGTGCAGCACTGAAGAAATGTTCACCAGGTTCTCCAGGTTCGTCTGCTGTTGTCTGGGCAGGTCGAACCTAGGAGAGCCTATCTTTATCCAGGTCAGATTTTTTTGTCGGGTTCACTCCCCACATGCATCAGGTAGTAATGGATTAATATAGTCATCAGCAGCAGAGGATTAGGCCTGACTTGTCCATAAAGTATAGACTGGTCTTCTCAGCATTTTTTGTAGGCATGTAGAACTTGAACAGGGTTTGCACATCTCTGAAGATGGATCCCAAGCCTGGAGATGTTATTAGAGAGCATCTTATACAAAGATCAGGTGACAAATTAGCAAGATACACAGGAGAGTGGAGATCTCTGCAAAGATCGAAGTGTCTTCTTAACTTTTGTAGGGAAGCCTATGTGAATCTGCAATATATCTCTTGTTACACATTGAATTTGTTTTGTTTTTTTAACTAATCCTTCACTGCCTTCGCTGTACCTGGTGGGTGGTTGTAATTTTCAGGCTTAGTGTGTTATTGTGCTGTGACCTAATGAATATCCCCCACTCCCCTCCCCCCCCATATGAATGACTTTTTTCATCACTGGATCATGAGCGTAATCTGGAATCACGCTATTTTTGTACAAGTTTGTAGACATCATACATCCTAGTAGCTTGGGGTTTTTTCTTTTTTTTTTTTTTTTTTTATCCTGATTCAGTTTTAGCATTTCTTGAGAAATTTACCAAAAAATGTTTATTATGAAAAAGAAAAAACCCATTTTACAATGTTTAAGGAAGCAGAAAAAAAATCATCGATCCTCCCTTTGATGCAGATCGGTACTTTTGTTTTTGCTGTCTCATTTTCTGTGGCACCCTGGTGGTATCTCCACAGCTGCTCAAGGCAGAATTTAAATGTCGGGCTCCCCCCCCCCCCCCCCCCCCCCCTCCTTATCCTTGAAGACCTGTAAAGGGGGGGGGGGGGGGGGGGGGTACCCATTCCCGAGGTCTGCTGAATTTCATCACTGCTTCTGCTATGACCTCCATTGCTAACTCATATGGTAACACAGAAACTTCACTGCCCCTTTCTGTAATGAAATGAATTGTGATGTATGTGTGTGTACACACTTTCAGACCTCTGTGTCATCCTGTGCCAGTGCTCAGGAGATGAGTGTAGAAGGGCTGAAGCTCCCCATCCTGATTCCAGAGGCCCACCCTTTTGACCCCTCTGCAGAAGCCACACACCCACCTCTTCCCCCAGGTGAGCTCTGTGTGGTTGTGGGACCTAACCTGTCTTGGTATAGAACAAATAGATGGAAGGGAGGGGAGATAGAGACTGAGCTGGAGGTGGGATGGGAAGACAAAAACAATGGCGAAAAATTCTTCCCTCATTGTGATGGTGACTTAGTAGAGATTTACATATCTTTTAGAAAATGGGGAAAGGGGGATGGAGGCTGCTGACTAGAATAAAGCATAGAGTGATGGAGTGGAAATACTGTGCCCTTCACTGATGTTCCATGGCTGACAGCCGTCTGGGGAGCATTGTTATGTGCACGTTGATGTGTGTTATATGTGACGCTTGAAGAAGATGCGTTTGTAGAATGCTCACCTATCAGTTTTGTATGATGTGCTTTAACTGTACCTCTCCACCATGTTTTGAGCTTTCATTTGTATTTCACTTTCCTTTCACCGACAGCGTATATGAATCATCAGATTCTGTCCAGTGACCATATTATGTTAATATGTCTGTAAATCGCTATGTGTCTCATGAATGAGACTGGACAGAAGACCATGGCTGTTTGTGTTGGTCCAGCCATGAAGTCGAACAGAGACTTCTCTCACTGCCACAAGAAATATAACAATACAGGGCAGCCAGCCAATGCCAGAAGAGGTAAATGCTGAAATGAAATGAGTTCCTGAACATAAGAATGATCAGTATGAAGGGAAATCTTTGAGCCTGTGCTTGAAGGAAGCAACAGAGATCAGAATGTGCAGAGTCTACTTTACTCTCCCTGGAGACGAAGTAGACTTTGCTTCCTTACCCTCCCTTCAAAGAGAGTCAACTTTGCCTCCCTGTCCTTCCTCCACACAGAGTGAACTTTGCTTCCTTACTGTCGCTTCAGACAAAGAGGACTTTGCCTCATTACCTGTCTGCATACAGAATGGACTTTGCTGCCATATCCTCCTTGCAAACAGAGTGGACTTTTTTCCTCCTCGCTCATCCTCAAACAGAGTTGACTTGCCTCATTGTCTTCCTTACAGAGTGGACTTGACCTCTCTGTTTTCCTCCATGCGGAATGGACTTTGCCTCCTAACCCTCCATGTAAACAGAATGGACTTTGCCTCCTAACCCTCCATGCAACCAGAATGGACTTTGCCCTCCTAACCCTCCATGCAGAATGGACTTTGCCTCCTAATGCTCCATGCAAACAGAATGGACTTTGCCTCCTAACGCTCCATGCAAACAGAATGGACTTTGCCTCCTAACCCTCCATGCAGACAGAATGGACTTTGCCTCCTAACCCTCCATGCAAACAGAATGGACTTTGCCTCCTAATGCTCCATGCAAACAGAATGGACTTTGCCTCCTTATCCTCCAAGCAAACAGAATAGACTTTGCCTCCTTACTCTCCATGCAGAATGGACTTTGCCTCCTTTTCCTTTCTACAGAGTGGACACTGTCCCTTTACTCTTCCTCCAAATACAGGGACTTTGTGTGAAAACTGTGAACTTTAAACCCTACCGCCCCCCCCCCCTCCTCCAAATACAGTGGACTGTGCCTTTACCATTATCTGAACACTGTGAACTTTTACTCCCCCTCCCCTCCTCCATTACAGTGGACTTTGCTGCTATACTCTCCCCAAACACAGTGGACTATACTGTCTTATCCTCACTCCAGACAGTGTAAGCTTTGCTTCCTTACACTTCAGTGGACTTGCATTCTGACCCTTCCCCAAACACAGTCGACTTTACCCTCCATACCCTCACTCCAAGCAGAGTGAACTTTGCTTCCTTACCCTCAGTCCAAATGGGGTGAAACTTTGTCTCCTTACCCTCATTCCAAATGGGGTGAACTTTATCTCCTTACCCTCATTCTAAATGGGGTGACTTTGTCTCCTTACCCTCATTCCAAATGGGGCAACTTTGTCTCCTTACCCTCATTCCAAATGGGGCAAAACTTTGTCTCCTTACCCTCATTCCAAATGGGGTAAACTTTGTCTCCTTACCCTCCAAACAAGGTTAACTTTGTCTCCTTACCCTTCTTCCATTCTTCCAAACGGGGTGAACTTTGCCTCCTTACCCTCATTCCAAATAGGGTGAACTTTATCTCCTTACCCTCATTCCAAACAGGGTGAACTTTGCCTCCTTACCCTCATTCCAAACAGGGTGAAGTCTGTCTCCTTACCCTCTTTCATTCTTCCAGATGGGGTGAACTTTGTCTCCTCACCCTCCTTCCAAACAGGATGAACTTTGCCTCCTTACCCTCATTCCAAACAGGGTGAACTTTGTCTCCTTACCCTCATTCCAAATGGGGCAAACTTTGTCTCCTTACCCTCATTCCAAATGGGGTAAACTTTGTCTCCTTACCCTCCAAACAAGGTTAACTTTGTCTCCTTACCCTTCTTCCATTCTTCCAAATGGGGCGAACTTTGCCTCCTTACCCTCATTCCAAATAGGGTGAACTTTATCTCCTTACCCTCATTCCAAACAGGGTGAACTTTGCCTCCTTACCCTCATTCCAAACAGGGTGAACTCTGTCTCCTTACCCTTCTTTTATTCTTCCAGATGGAGTGAACTTTGTCTCCTCACCCTCCTTCCAAACAGGATGAACTTTGCCTCCTTACCCTCATTCCAAACGGGGTGAACTTTGTCTCCTTACCCTCATTCCAAATGGGGCAAACTTTGTCTCCTTACCCTCATTCCAAGTGGGGTAAACTTTGTCTCCTTACCCTCCAAACAAACAAGGTTAACTTTGTCTCCTTACCCTTCTTCCATTCTTCCAAATGGGGCGAACTTTGCCTCCTTACCCTCATTCCAAATAGGGTGAACTTTATCTCCTTACCCTCATTCCAAACAGGGTGAACTTTGCCTCCTTACCCTCATTCCAAACAGGGTGAACTCTGTCTCCTTACCCTTCTTTCATTCTTCCAAATGGGGTGAATTTTGTCTCCTCCATTCTTCCAACAGGATGGACTTTATCTCCTTACCCTCATTCCAAACAGGATGAACTTTATCTCCTTACCCTCATTCCAAACTGGGTGAACTTTATCTCCTTACCCTCATTCCAAACAGGGTGAAACTTCCTTACCTCATTCCAAAACAGGGTCTCCTTACCCTCATTCCAAACAGGGTGAACTTTGTCTCCTTACCCTCATTCCAAACAGGATGAACTTTGTCTCCTTACCCTCATTCCAAACTGGGTGAACTTTGTCTCCTCACCCTCCTTCCAAACAGGATGAACTTTATCTCCTTACCCTCATTCCAAACAGGGTGAACTTTATCTCCTTACCCTCATTCCAAACTGGGTGAACTTTATCTCCTTACCTTCCTTCCAAAAGGGGTGAACTTTGTCTCCTCACCTTTCTTCCAAACAGGGTGAACTTTGTCTCCTTTCCCTTGCTCAAAACAGGTGAACTTTGAATCATTATCCCCCCTCCCCCCAAAGAAGAAAAAGGTCTGACAGTGCCTCCTAAATGTACCTATAAACAGGGTACAGTTTGCCTCTTAACCAAATTTGAATGGACTATACCTCCTTATCTTTACATAGCAGGCTTTTCATCCTTACCCTGCCTCCCAAAAGAATGAACTTAAGCTGAACTGTGTAGTTTCTTGGCCAGTCAGAGGTTTTGTAACCTTGTAATTATTAGTCAGGACTGTACTATTTGCAAGTGAGGTCCACCAGGTAAGACATCTGTTCAGCTTCTTTACCAGTATGTGTTCAGTTGTTTCACTTCATAACTTTATGTGTCTGGCCTGAAGCTCTCTGGAGGAGTGAAAATGTTTCTTTAGCTTTAAGATCATTCTACTCTGGAAAAAAAAAGGTAAAAAAAAAAGTGAAATCTGAAAGAATTTTCACATAGTGGAAAAAAAAAAAAAAAAGTACAAAGTAACAGTCATGAAACGTTTTCAGCAGATGTTGTGGAAAATGTATGGACTATGCTCTCCTCATACCCCCCTCTCCTCTTCCCTCCCTCCTTGCACTCTCACAAACTAACTCTCTTTTTCCACTTTCATCCTATCCCCCATTCCCTCCTCCTTTCTTTCATCTCCCATCTATTCCCCTACCTCTCTCCTTGCTTACCATTTTGGCAGATTATGTGTTTCATTTACAAGACATGAGGCATTCTGTGGTCTTTTGTGGTCCTTTCTGGTAGCTCAGCAAATTCCTGGTCAGTGTAAAAGCTCAGCAAATTCCTGGTCAGTGTAAAAGCTCGGCAAATTCTTGGTCAGTGTAAACCTCTGTGTGAAAAGAGATTGAATACTCCTTCTCCTTCCTCTTTCTACAGAGCAAAGTGATGCATCCTGAAGATGTTAAGTTTTCATGTCAGCGAATGTCAAAAACTGTCTTGGGGGGTTATTTGCTTAGCAGAACATGTAAAATCTGAATTTGAATCTCTCTCTCTTTCTCTCTTTCTCTCTGTCTGTGTGTCTCTCTCTTTCTCTCTCTGTCTCTCTTGCTGTCTTAGTCTTTGTCTCGCGCACACACCTTCTGCCTATCTGTCTCAGTCTCTGTCTGTCCCCTTTCCTCTCTCTCTCTCTCTTAGTCTGTATCTTTCATTGTCTGTCTTTCTGTGTGTGTACACACCCCCTCATCTACCCACATCCCCACACACACATACACAGACCTACACATACACACACAGTATATGTGTTTATGTACCCTATTTTGTGTCAGGAAGGACTACGCCATAGCAGATCTTCCCACAATGAGCAGCCCGGACTTTGTCTGCTGGCTGGAGGAACGGCTGCTTAGCGATGATGCCACCCCACACTCTGCACATTGTCCCCCATTGGAAGACCCTGGGGGCAGCCCTCCAGCTCCTCAGACCATGTGATGGACGTGATGTGGTGCTATGCCCAGCAGTACTCTTCCCTGGCCAGTATATTTCCTTGCTGCGTGGTGCTCACTTCCACCAAGGTCATCGTGGAAAGGCTGTGGGGGAGGGGGAGATAAGAGCAGTTTCCCTGGGGTGCCAGAGCTCAGACCTTGCATCATCCTGCCGTTGGGCAGCATCCAGCATCTCATGGTTGGACCCTGTCATTCTTACCTGCGTCTGGAAGAAGCTTTTGTGGGCAAGGGGGGCCTATTCACCCTCTTTGCTGTGGATACTGGTATGCTGAAACATTTTGCTGATTCACTGAATGACTGCTGTTTACAGCTGGACATCACCAACCGTCCGGATACCCTTGACCTTTCCCTGCAGTCAGATCTGCTGACTGAGGTCTGTCGCCGAGAGGAAGGTCTGGGTCTTTCCTTCTGACCGACTGGCCTTCACCTTGATGGTCAAAGTCAAAATGGGTCGGGAGGTGAGCCCCTGCTTGTTGGTGTTGTCAGAGAACTTGGTGTACTGTCTGGATACAGACTGTGTATACTGGCCGCCCCCGAGCTTCCAGTCTGATCAGGAGGAAGGCATCCAGCTGAAGGTAGTGAGGGAGTTCTCCATCATGGACCACATCCTGGATCTAACCCTCCACACCCACCATACTGCAGTCCACACAGGACAGAATCACAGCAAACCTGACTTTGCCTCTGTCTCTCTCACCATGACGGTTCAGTTATCCGACCACCAGGGGGAGCTGGTATTTCTCTTTGGTACTTGCAATGCTCGGGACATGTTCCTGGATCGATTGACCAACCTACGCGCAGAGCATGCCCACAGAATGTCACCATCAGTGCGTGAGGCTCCTGAGGGGGGCAATGAGAGTCTGGACATGACAGATGGCAGCACCGTGTCCTGCAGCCGCTCAACTGCCATCCTGGTCACTGAGGAGGACACCAGCCTGAAAAACGCCAGACCTGTGCCACCCAAAGTGTCCATCACCTACCCTGGCTCATCCCTGCCCTCCAGTTTTGACTGGAAGGGGTACTACTTCCGAAACTCTGCTGTTCACAACTCTGGTGGTGAAGCATCACCCAAACCAGATGGTGTCAGTGAGGCAAATCCTCAAGTGCAGGTGGAGATGGACAATAGAGACTATCTCTCTGATATCCAGTCCAGTGGTGAGGTGGACGAAGGAGAGCCCACTCCATTTGAACAAGAGCTGCGACAAGCGGTCAGATCCTATGACCTCTTGCTGCCCATGCCAGCTCGCTTGCGTCCTATCTCCCTGATGAGTGGCCGTGAAGTGGTGAGTTTCTTTCACAGCAAGATTGCGGGATCTCCTTGTAGCGGGGCATCCCCTGGTGAAGCAGGTGTGAAGGGAATGACGGGAAGTGTTGAGGAACTGTGCTACGTGTTGTGGACTAACGTGGTTCCCTACACTGACCCCAGCAAAGAGTTGGTCACCCTTTGCATGTTAAGTACACGGGCCGTGTACCTGGTTTCCGACACCACCGCCCCCACCTCCTCCTCCACCCGCCCTCTTGGATGACCACAACCGACATCAGTCAGACTCAGCAGTGGGTTGGCACTCCAAGTCCCCCTCCCCCAAGGAGGTGGTCAGGGAGGGAAGTGGAGCCGTGTGAAGCCTTACGCTGTCCTTGCACTCAGCGAGCTGCTACAAGTATCCATGGTTTTGTTTGACCAGTTCCTGCGGCTGACCGGCCCCACTGCCCAGACAGTGTACACCCTGGCCACACGGGACTGCACACAGACTGCTGCCTTTGTGGACAAGCTGAAGATTTCCCTGGCTCTCCTAGTGTCCTCCCCTCTGGGTGACAAGAGCCCCACCGATATTGAGCAAGACTTTTACCAGGCCTTTTCCAAACGCACCCTGTCCACAACAGAGTTGAATCAAGTCAGCTTTGTTTACCCAGGTGATGATGCCATTGATGATGTCCTGTTCCTGGTCAAGGCCAGAGTGCAGGCGGCTGTGATGAAAGAGAGCGGCAGGCAACTACCAGCCCCTAGTGACCAGCAGAAGGAAGCATGTGGCTGTATGTCCTGTCCTACCAACTCTTCCCTCCCTTCACTGACAGTGTGGCCGCCATGCCTCCAGAGAGGATCCAGCCACGCAGCGTCATCATTACCAGCCACTACCTCTGCCTTGCTCGTGAAGACACCGTCACCTACCCTCTGCCTGACTTTGTACGCGGCTTGCCTGAACAACCCCAGTATGAGGTGTTGGAGACGCGATGCCTGGAGAGCCTGAAGCGGGTGCTGCTCTCTGCTACCAACCCCCACGTTCTCACTCTGGTGTTCTGGGACGAACCTGAAGAACTAGTGGTGGACACAGACATGGAGCACTTTGGGCAGGCTGGAGGGCTACCGGTAGGGGAGAGGGGAAGTCGGAAGGGGCGGAAGATTGTACCAGAAGTGGTGATGAAACTGTATGTTCAGAGTCAACGGGACACAGAGAGGCTGGTGAAAACACTGCAGAAACAGTGGCGGGAACTGGTGCCTCAAGTAGGGCGCATTCTGGACGTGGTTAGAGAGTAACATGTGGACAGGACAGTGACTCGGTGTCTGTTAAACATGAATTGGTGAGCACTCATGTTATTGTGCATATGACTTAGTCCGACTCAACTCGCTGCCATTAAGCTGTCTCACTTGGATATGCCATCTTCTTCCATTGAACATGGTACATTGATGCATCCCAGTAAAGACCTCAGAATAGAGGTGTTCCCCCACTGAAGGACTTTTTTCCCTGGAACAATTTTTGTAGTTTGTAGACACTAGAATTACCTCCCTTTAAAGACCCTCTCCCTAAATGAAAACATCCGGTATGAAAGGATTTCTGGTTGTTCTTCAGAGGTTCCACAGTAAGCAAAAATGTTGTCGCTTGAGATTGGGAGCGTTAGACGAGTCAGCCAGGTGACATTTTCTCATGCATGTTCTTTGTGAGGTTTTGTTTTTTTTTCCTGTGCTCAAATAGTTTATCATGAAGCTGGGCTGGCTGTCACCTCAAAATTCTTCCCCTTGGCTACAGTGTAACTTTCTGTTTGAGAGTGAAACAGTATGGTGCTGCATTGACTTGTATGAACTTGGCCGAGATCATTGTCATGAAGACAACCTCAACACAGTGTTAAATGGGATGAAGGCCTACAATGCGGCAACAGAATAAGCTGCATGTCATTCTTGCAACAATGGAAGATTAAGTGATATTGAACGTAAGTGAACAACAATAAAAAAACTAAAGCTTGGCTTCAAGTCTGAAGTGCGAGGAGAACAGCTGTAAGAAAAGACTGCTCATGGTTTCCCCACCATGTCTGTCTGTCACATAAATACACATGCTGTCTCTCTCTCTGTGCTATGAAAGTCACTTCCAAACTATGTTTAGACTTGAAATCCAGATTGTAACATTCATGCATGCTTTAGTTGGTGCTTGTCAGAAATGACAACCCTGGTATTGCAGAGAATGAATCTCCATCAAACAGAAATGACACTTTAATAGCCACCATTTGACTTCATCAGTAAGCATGCTCAGAGTCTCTTGCAGCTTGGCCCAAGCACTGTGATTTGCACTAACACATGGCAGGAAAGGCAGAAGTTTGGGTAAAATATGGTCAGTAAAAGAAATAGTCACATGCCATTCTGCTTCCCACTGTTTCTTTCCACAGCCGGTTGATGTGAACACAACATTAAATGCAATTAAACAAATTGTACATCATTGATCCCCAACCTTCATTCTACCAGTCAGCATGGTGCAGTGGTTGGTGTTGCAGACCTCAGAGGCTTTTGCTTGTGGGATATCTTGGCCCTGACCAGCTTCTACCCAGAGTTGAGCGGGCTCTGTGGGAAGATGGGAACCATACAGTCGAGTTTCTTCCATTTAATGAATGCATCTCCTGTAACGTTTCTCAAATTTCCAGACCAGGTGTCTGTACCTCTCAGGCCTTGTCGACAGTGGGATGTGTTTGTTTTGAATGGAACCACGCAGCCCTGTCATGTAGACTTTTGGATGTGATGGTGAAGTGGGATTCTATATGTAACATGTCATTAGCCTACTACATAGAGGAACCCAGTGCATCAAAGGCAGATGTCTGTTGCAAAATGTTCTTGAAAAATCCTCACTGAAAATTGGGAGGAAAAAGTATGGATGATTCTCTTTGACAGCGTACTGTGTGAGGAACTCACTGCATCAGTGCATCTGTGGCTAAATGTTCTTGAAAAGTCCTCACTGAAAATTGGGAGAAAAAAATTTGGATGATTCTTTTGGACAGCGTACTGTGTGGGAAACCCAGTGCATCAAAGGCAGATGTCAGTGGCAAAATGTTCTGGAAAAATCCTCATTGAAAATTGGGAGGAAAAAGTATGGATGACTCTTTGACAGCATTCTGTGTGAGGAACTCACTGCATCAGTGCATCTGTGGCTAAATGTTCTTGAAAGTCCTCGTTGAAAATTGGGAGGAAAAAGTATGGATGACTCTCTTTGATGTGTACTGTGCTGCCATGCTGTGACTGAGGAGAGCAAATTTCACAAAGTTTTGTGATGGTGAATTAAACCAGAAATAATCGTTGGTTCTTAGCAAGATGTTTTGCCTCTGCATAACAACATTGGTAATACTTAGTTTCAGGATTGCTAGCTCTCAACTTTGGGGAGCAGATTTCAACTTAACATAATCATGAATAACTGTCTACCATGCCTCATTGATTGAAACAAAAGTTCTGCTTGAAACAAAAAGGGAAAATGAAACTTGAAAAAAAATCTGACTGGATTTGTGGGAACAGTTGCGTTCTGAATTGGATCCATGAGGAGGAAGAAGTCCTGTTGTTTCTCTACTTCAACACAATACCTTACCTTCTTCTCCAATTCTGATCAGGACATCTTATATTCAGGGATGTCCTGAACATGGTTGAATCAGTTCTTGCACCCCTCTGTGTTGACCAGCTTGTACGCATGACCTGCCATCCTGGTATGGTCAGTGTCTACACTGCTTCAAGGAGGGATCCTTCAGTATGCTCATCAGTCCAGCACAAACACCAGATACCACCACATTTACATCTTTAAGTGTGTGTACAGACATGCAGCTGCAAAATGTAGTTCTGTATACAGTTAAATTGATGCATGTTACAGTCCACAGCTCTTTGTTTATTGATGAATTGTTTTTTAATCTAAAAAATCATAGGATGCGTATTTGAAGATACTTTGCTTATCAATTTTATCTTCCTAGAAAATCAAGGGATGCATATTCCAAAGCACATTGTTTATGAGTTTGATTTTTTTGGTTATAAATCAAGGGAAGGGTCATATATTCCAAAGAGCATTGTCTTCTGAAAATTATGGTAACTATTTTGAGCATTTTATGACTGAGCATCAACAATCAACGTGGTATGAAAAATTTGAAACAGAAAATGTTTTACCAGCCGCTGTGGTGAAGTGGTTAGCGTCGCGACTCCCGGTTGGAGGTCGCGGGTTCGATTCCCATCAGAGTCATGTGGGATTTTTCTGCCCCAACCGGCTCCTACCCAGAGCTTAGTTTGCTGCAGACTCAGTTGCGTAGACTGGGACCACACAATTGAGTTTCATCCACTTAATGGATGTGTTTCTGGGAGTGTTGCTCAAATTTCCTGACCAACACTGCAGGTGCCTGTATCTCTCAGGCCTGGTTGATGCCGGGATATATTATGAAAGGAAGCATAGAGTACAGCCCTGTCATGTAGTCTCAGACTGAAATGGAAATCCATAGCATCATCTTAATCATCCTCATCAAACAGCATAGAAAAAGGTCTCAAATTCTGTGGCCCTTCATGCCCTGCTCTCATGGTCACCTCAATTTGATGTCCTCTCCATGTCTGTGGCCTTTGGTTCCGTCAGGGTCACCAGTATCGGCAAGTCCATGGGGGCTGTCGTTTGACGGACGTGGTGGCGCCCTCCGGAGGGAGAGCTCACTTACGCCAACTCCGCGACTAAGCAATTATTGTCGTCAGTAGGGGGCTTGGTAGGTGGTGTCCTGCGTATGTTAGATCAGAACAGGTGCCACTGAACACTGTCTAAGTGACTCGGCAGCAGTGCAGTGTCTCTTCCAGCGGGTTGCCACTCGACGACTTGACATTGACTGCTCCCTGCTGATTGCTGGTGCCGGTGGGGCCGACCGAGCTGTGGCTGGGGACGGGGTGTCGGAATGAGCGGCGCGTGGGTGCATTGCCCCTGAGATAGCCCAGAGGTTGGGACAGTAAAAAAAAATGAAATTAAAAAAAAAGCAAATGTTTCATTTCATAGCCTCCATCTCCACCCCACCCCTTCAGTGCTTGTTTTTTTTTTTTTTATCACTCCAGTTTCCTCTGCAGTGTTGATGATGAAAACAAAGCTTTGATAAGTTTTTGATAAGGTTGTGTGTGTGTGTGTGTGTGTGTGTGTGTGTGTGTGTGTGTGTGTGTACATGTGTGTGTATATGTGTGTGTGTATGTGTTTGTGTGTGTTCAGTGTTTTTTTTTTTTCTCCATTTTTAAGGATCAGTCATGTGGTATCATTTTGTGTGTATTTATCTTTGGAATATTACTCTTTCAGACTGTGGTTCAGGCCTAGGTTTATCTAGGTTTATTGGTTGAGGAGAGTGAAGTAATTAATAGGAATCAATGCAATCAACAGCCAGGTTTCTTTACGAACAAAATCGGTTCAGATTGATATAACCAGTTGTCTTGGTAACTTAAATGGGTTTGAAGTAAAACAATCACCTTTTTGCATGTGAAATTAGGCAGAATAGATTACATCAGTCTGAGTAGATTAATCTGACTTTCTCTGCAACTGAAACCAGCTGTCTGTGTCAACTGAATGAGGTCAGATTGTTTGCAGTCAATTGTCTTTACTACTAGAATCACTTTGATTGGCATAACCTGCTTTCCTTACAACCAGTGTCACCTTGCATTGATACAGCAGCTTTCCTTACCACCAATATCACCTTGGATTGATACAACCAGCTTTCCTTACCACCAATATCACCTTGGATTGATACAACCAGCTTTCCTGACAACCAGTATCACCGTGCATTGATACAATCAGCTTTCCTGACAACCAGTATCACGTGCATTAATTCAACCAGCTTTCCTTACAACCAATATCACCATGGATTGATACAACCAGCTTTCCTGACAACCAATATCACCATGCATTGATACAACCAGCTTTCCTGACAACCAGTATCACCGTGCATTGAAACAACAGCTCTCCTGACAACCAGTATCACCGTGCATTGAAACAACCAGCTCTCCTGACAACCAGTATCACCGTGCATTGAAACAACCAGCTCTCCTGACAACCAATATCAGCTTGAAGCGATGCAGCAGGCAGCGTGAACAACCAAAATCAATTTGAATGAACTGAAAGTGGTCTCCTTCACATCTGTAAGTCATAGAAATGAGACAACCATCTTCCATAACATTCAGAGCGTGAAGTACAAAGACTTGCCTGACCTGCAAGATAACAGTGTTGGTACAGCCATCTTTGGTACAGCTGAACTCAGCAGGTTTTTCATCTTTCTGTACAATCAGGTTCTCAGTTCAACCAGCTTTGGTAAAATACGCTTTCAGTGCAGCAACCAGCAGCATTTTGCTATGGCCTCCATGGGTAGTCTGCTGAATATTAAAGATAAAGGAGATGGTGTGAAATAGGACACAGTCTTTGTGAAAGGGGGCGTAATAATGTGTTAAAAATATGTCTTTCAAAGACTGGTATAGAGAAGAACAATGCTGTGTGATCTGAAACATGATTGTTGAATGAGCGAGTGCGGTAATTCCTTTAACCATCCTCACTGTTTGTAATTTGTTTTCCATGAACATTTTTTTTCTCTTTGTCAAGCCTAGACTGATTTCACAGGTACTCCCCCTCCCTGTTTTGTTTTGTGTTTTTGTTTGTTTAGTTTTATGTTTTTTTCCACAATCATTGGTATTGAGAGATTGTAAAGATAATGTGGAAACTGAGGGCTAAGCTGGTGTGCAGTTGTTCTGATTGGATTGTATGATTCAGTGACTGTCTGCAACGTCACCGTTCTGTTGATTCAAAAAATGCTGACGTGAGTCAGGGCATCATCAGATTTTGTAGGATTGTTTGTTGGGCTGATTTGCCCAATGTCTTTTGTTTTCGTTTTTTTTTTTTTTTTTGTTGTTGTACATGTCAGGGTAACATGGGCAGAATGCTTGTATGAAATATTTCATCCCTTCTTATATGTTGTACTTTTGTTGAAGTTTATCAAAACCAAAACAGAGGATTTTCTTTTTTTTAACTAGCAGAGCTTAGAAGGAAAAACTGAAATGAAATATGATCAATAATTTCATGAATGGAAGCCTCCTCTCCCCACCATTCCCCTGCTTCTCTCCCCCTTCCCGCCTCATCGAAGCCCTTGAGTGATTTATTTTTTAGCTGGTGCCATGTAGTTGTTACTTTTTTTTTTTCCGCTTACCTGCCCTCAAATACTTAAAAGCCACACTGTATCAGTGTATAATGTGTAATGATGGACAATCAGATGAAGTGTAATGTTCGCAATGTGGACAGTTGCTTCTCATAAATACTTCTGATATCTAGCTTTTTCCCTTCATTAGTTGTGTATACAGTGTGTGTGTGTGTGTGTGTGTGTGTGTGTGTGTGTTGTGTGTGTGTGTGTGAGAGAGAGAGACTTCTTCCCACCATGGGAATGCTGAGGATCATTGTATCCCCATTACAGTAGACCTGTAGCAGTCACTTTCATTTTTCTGTTACTCTCTCTTCGACTTGGTCTTATTTTGCTCAACTGTCATTTAGTGTTTTTTGCCTCAGTGACCTCTTCATTTGCCTTCATTCTGGAAAGTATTCACACTCCTTTCTCTTGTTGCAACTTACAGCATGCCAGCTCTTCTGTTATGGCTGGTTCTAGCTACCAACATTGTCAACACTGTCCGGAGGGGACGTGAGCTGTCCATTGCACTGTTTCTGTTTCCAATATAGCCTAGTTACATGTGGCACCATTATTTTGTTTTGGATTACTTTGCCCTTTTTTTGTGATCTGGGAGCGAAAAAAATCAAGCAAAATAGCTGGCACCCTTATCTTGATTTTTATATGCCTTGACGACCTGGATGACTGAAAAAAATGTTATGAATAGGTGTACGGAAATGTGCATGCATAGAGTGTTTGGGGTTGATTGTACTGCTCATCTGTGTGTATATGACAGGATTGTCTGTACTGTGGTAGCCTCTGTGGTAAGCTCGGCTGTAACTAAAAGTCTTGTTATCAAGGGTGATCGTATTCATAAGGTAAGCACAAGAAGTACTAAGTTAACTGATATGATTGTGTGTATATGTAGTACCTGTATGTCCCCATTTGAACCATTACAGTTGTGCAAACATTGTCATTGGTTGTTGATGCTTGATGTTTTCTTATTTGTGCTGTGTCAAGCTGTTACATTTGTTTGTAATGTGATTGAATCAGTGAAGCCATAAGCCACATCAGTCACGTGCATACATATATTTCTTGACATGTAATTTTGTTAATCAAACTTCACACAGTGCATGTGATGAATAACACATTATAGCAGTTTTTATATTTCTTCTGAGAAAAGAAGAATTGCTCAAGCTGTTCAGTATCACATAGACCTGAAGTGTACTGTAGACTACAAGGCAACATGTTTTTTCCTCCGCTTCCGGTCAGGATGTCTTATATTTAGAAGCATCCTGTACATTGCTGAATCCGTTGTGCAACCAGCTGTGTTGGCCTGATTGTACACATGACCTGTGATTGTGTTCAGGCCAGGGTCTGTATCAACAAAGCTCACAGCATGGATCATCCAATGTGTACATCAATCCAGCTCACGCATTACACCATGTTTGGGCTGTATGTGCTCAGATAGGATCACTTTCACATCATCAAGTATGTCAGGCATGCAGCTGCTTTTTTGTAGGATATGAAGGTAATGCATTTTATTTATTTCTTATTCATAAATGAAAATGGATTTGTCCTTAAAAAATCAGGCGTGTAGCCTATATTCCAGAGCATCTTTTGATTAAAAAAGAAAATTATGGTAAATACGTTTTGTTTTATTTGTTTTTGTCAGGGTTTGGTTACATTAACATGGGTACCAGTGGGTACTCCTGGAGTGCAAATGTTATGAAGACACATGTGTTCAGGCAGATTGAAAAAGAGTTATACTGTTGACTTGTTTGTTTTAGTTTCAGTCTTTAAAAAAAAAAATCACTGATGTGAAAGATATGCAGCCAGAGGTTTTATGTATAACCTCTTGCATAACAGGATTTGTCATAATGACATTGAACAAAAAGACTGTTGGGAAATTGATTCATGCTCATGGATGAATGAAATTCAGAGAAAGACACAGAGAATGTGTGATGGGGATGGGGGTTGTGTGTGTGTTTATGTGTGTGTGTGTGTGTGTGTGTGTGTGTGTGTGTGTGTGTGTGTGTGTGTGAGAGAGAGAGAGAGAGAGATAGAGGGAGAGGGAAGGGGGGAGATGGGAGAGATGGGGAAAGGAGACTGAACTTCTTAGCTCTAGACAAACTATTGTGATTTATCATTGCTTTTTGTTTTTCCACCTCATGTTCATGCTTCTGTAATGACACTATTCTTATTCTGCTTGTATAGTGGCTTCCTCTCTCACAGTTCTACCCCAGACTTGTCATGTCTTCAGCACTGACGGTCCACAGGAAGCAATCAGTGTCAGGTCACTAAGAGACAACTCACCAGAGGAGACACTGCCCCACTGGTTTCACTGCAGTGGTATTGAGTGATGTCTCTTTGATCTGACATGTGTAGGACACCACCAAGCCCCGCACTGATGACAGTAATTGCTTAGATGCTGTGTGAGCACCACCTTCTGGAGATGGCGCCTCACCATCTGCTGGCAGTCCCCAGACGACTCTCCTCAGGATTGGACATGGAGAAGAAAATCAGAACTGAGGTCACTGCTGGAGTAGGGCATGAAGGGCCACAGAATCTGAGACTGCAATGATGACCAGTGACAATTGAATGATGCTGTGGGAGTTCCATTCTGGTTGGAGACTATACCACAGGGCTATGCCTTATTTTTTTTGCTTCCTTCCATGATATACCCCTGCACCAGGCAGGCCTGAGGGATCGGACACCTGTAGCACTGATCAGGAAGTGTGACCAACACTCTCAGATCTTCCATCAAGTTGACGAAACTTGCTTAGTGGTTCCAATTTTCTCTTACTGAATGAAGCCCATAGCACATTCAACAACTACCAGCTTGGGTTAAAAAGAAAACACAAGTATTTTGATTACACTTCCACCAGGCACTTGCAAGTCTGAAACCCACAATACTAACTACAGCGCCACGGCAGGTTGTTATTACTATTGTACTTATTTTGCTTATGGTGAGTAAGAGAGAGAAAGAAAAAGAGGGAGGGACACAGAGAATGGGTGTAAGGTTTGCAGGTGAGAGAAGGGGGTAGGGGGCAGAAAGGATGTGGTTGTGGGGGGGGAGAGGGGGAAGGACATAGGGAAGAGGGGACAGAGAGTTCAAAGAGGAAGACAGCGTCTGCGTGGAAATTCCAGGAGAGTGTTGTTTCATTGTTACAGGGTTCTGCCAGTGTCTGTTGCTCACATCAGTACTGCAGGTGAAAGTGTTGGACTAATTACTGTGTTGAGGTTTTGATGAACTAGAATCTGGCACATACTGCAATGATTGGCATATGAAGATGTGTTCAAGGTATTGCATATGGCATCTTCAGTGATAATGTTTTAATCATTTGCAGTCTGAGGATGGTATTAGATGTGTTCAGATGTTTGTATGTGTAGCACTGTGATACAGATGATAGTGAAAGCACTGCATGATTTCTCAGTCTTGTTTGGAAATTGACTGTATGTTCATGATCAGAAAAAAAGGAATGATTAGCAGGGGGGGGGGGGGGGGGGGGGGGGGGGGGGGGGGGATAATGGATTTTCATATCTTTTGTATACAGAAATCCATTCCTGGTAATAAAAGTTGAGAAAATAAAAGGAGAGTGTGTGTGTGCGTGTGTGTGTGTGTGTGTGTGTGTGTTATCGAAAGTGAATGGATTTGTTTTTTGAGTGCAAGTGTTTACTTTGAATGCAATGTTTCTGTCGCCCTGCAGCTCTTGTTGTGTATATTATGAAATAAAACCCGATGAGCTAGTGGTGAAACTGTTAATGCTGTCCACAGTGGGCACTAACTCTACAGAGTCTGCTTTGCACCCAAAGTCTCTGTATGTCTTGTTTGTGGCACCTGTATCACATGTTCACCATTCACGTTTTGCTGTTTTTTTCATCTGGGGGTGATAAATTGAGAGGAGCGCCTGGCATGCTCACCATTCCATAGTTTGATCAGCCTTCAGGATATCAGAAGATTGGTTATTCAATTATTTTAGTAATTTAATGGACATGACCTAGAGAGAATGGTTAATTTGTTGCTGTGTCCAGAACAGGCCTTTTTCTGATGTTTTGAAAGCACCGAAAGGTCCCGCAAGGTCAGCTGGGCTGTAGTGATAAAAACCAATAATAATGTGATAGGAAATGTGTGCGTAAACCAATCATAATGTGATAGGGAAATGTGTACGTAAACCAATCATAATGAGATAGGAAATGTGTGCGAAACCAAATCATAATGTGATAGGAAATGTGTGCTTAAACCAATCATATTGTGATAGGAAATGTATACATAAACCAATAATAATATAATAGGAAATGTGTGCGTAAACCAATAATAATGTGATGGGAAATGTGTGCGTAAACCAATAAGAATGTGATGGGAAATGTGTGCGTAAACCAATGATAATGTGATAGGAAATGTGTATGTAAACCAATAATAAGATGGTACGAAATATGTGTGTAAACCTATAATAATGTGATAGGAAATGTGCGCATAAACCAATAATGATATAGGAAATGTGCGCATAAACCAATAATGATATGATAGAAAATATGTGCATAAACCAACAACAATGTGATAGTAAATATGTGCATAAACCAATATCATAGGAAATATGTCTGCAAGCAAATGATAATGCCACTGGAAATGTGTGCATAAACCAATTATAATGTGATAGGAAATGTGTGCATAAACCAACAACAATGTGACAGGAAATGTGTGCATAAGCCAATAATATTGTGGTAAGAAGTGTGTGCATAAACCAGTAATAATATGAGAGGAAATGTGTGTATAAGCCAATAATAACACCACAAGAAATGTGTGCTTAATAAGCAATAATAGTGTGATAGGAAATGTGTGTATAAGCCAATAATAATGTGATAAGAAATGTGTGCATAAGTTAATAATAATGTGATAGGAAATGTGTACATATATATAAACCAATAATAATGTGATAAGAAATGTGTGCATAAGCTAATGATAATTTGATAGGAAATGTGTGTGTAAACCGATGATAATGTGATAGGAAATGTTTGGGTAAATCAATAACAATGTGATAGGAAATGTGTGCATAAACCAATAATAATGTGACAGGAAATGTGTGTGTAGACCAATAGTATGTGTATCTCAGACACATGAATATTTCTTGCTCAAACATTACACAACAGACTAAATAATAGGACAAGCGAGTACTCCCCTGGTCACAGTCAGCATGAGAATGACAGTGTGTAAGAAAGACAGAAATGCAGAGAAGGGGAGAATGAAGTATATTATGCACATAGACATACAGGACAAGACAAACAACACACGCTGGGGACAAGACAAAACACCAAATGCAGAAAGAGGCGTGTGATGAAAATAAAACAGACTGCTGCACTACTGAAAACAAGGCAAAGTATTAATGTACACAGAGAACAAGGTGCAACATAAAGCATAATGCTATGCACAAGACTCAAAAGTTAATTTTTGAGTGAGTGTGATAAGTCGCTGTGATCGCTTTTGACTGGCTCATATGCAACGGAGTATAATGAACATGGAGTATGGCAATCCATGCTTACATGCACAGGAAACATCAAGCACAATCTAAAATACTGTGAGTTTTCATGTCGAAGAATCTTATGTGCTCAAAAATGCAGAGCATATCCTCGTGTGACAAATGAATTTTGATGCCTTTACCTGTGGCCATCAGCTCAGCTTCTGGACCAATATTAGTGATCGGTTCTGATGATGCATTAACATCAATCATCGAATTTTGAGACACATTAACATCCATACAAAGACTTTGGTAATGCACATACATCACTCATGGGCCTTGATGATGCACTGACATCAGTCATAGGCTTTGTTGA
Source organism: Conus betulinus (assembly GCA_016801955.1). Taxonomy (NCBI): domain Eukaryota; kingdom Metazoa; phylum Mollusca; class Gastropoda; order Neogastropoda; family Conidae; genus Conus; species Conus betulinus. Next base: position 732,015 of record JADBJO010000269.1, on the reverse strand, counting down.
TGCACTGACACCAGTCATAGGCTTTGTTGATGCACTGACACCAGTTATATGCTCCGAAAATGCATTGCCATCAGCTCTCGCCTTTGATGAGATGTGAACATCAGTTATCAACCCTGATGATGCACTAACATCAGTCATCAGCTTTGATGATGCACTAACATCAGTCATCAGCTTTAATTATGCACTAACATCAGTCATCAGCTTTGATGATGCACTAACATCAGTCATCAGCTTTGATGATGCACTAACATCGGTCATCGACTTTAATTATGCACTAACATCAGTCATCAGCTTTGATGATGCACAAACATCAGTCATCAGTTTTTTTGATGATGTCCTAACATCAGTCATCAGCTTTGATGATGCACTAACATCAGTCATCGACTTTAATTATGCACTAACATCAGTCATCAGTTTTGATGATGCACTAACATCAGTCATCAGCTTTGATGATGCACTAACATCGGTCATCGACTTTAATTATGCACTAACATCAGTCATCAGTTTTGATGATGCACTAACATCAGTCATCGACTTTGATTATGCACTAACATCAGTCGTTTGCTTTAATTATGCACTAACATCAGTCATCAGTTTTGATGATGCACTAACATCAGTCATGGGCTTTGATTCTTTTTCTTCAGCATTCAAAAACTGTTCGTCATGCCCAGACCTTTAGCTCTGCCAAGCTGATGAAGCCCGCCGTCTTTTCATGGTCTGCCCCACAGCTTGACCCCTCGCTCGCTCCCCTGCGTCGGGCCAGATTTGGTATCTTGGCAGTTTATGGGTTGGACACTGCTGAAGCATGTGGTCAGGGCTCTGGATTCCTGTCCTACGGGGACATTCGGCTGTGTGTGAAACGTGGAGTCGATAAAGTGGCCAGGCAGTCTGCAGCGGCCAGTCCTCAATCGGAAAAGAGTTACCTGCCCAGATCTTTGTATCTGGTGGATCGGGGCAGACGACAGTGCTGATGCCGAGTGTACATTTCCTCTGGGAGCCGTACTGGTTGCAGATGATGGTTTTCACCTCCTCACCTCACTTTAGAATACTGAATGACTGATGTGCTTACGCTTGCTGCCGGGTTTGGAAGGGGTGTCAGCTATTTCTCATGATTCCCCTCTATACCTCAGTGAAACGGCAACCACTGAAGGACAACAGTAGGGGCTGTAGAAAGGTTACCGAAGGCCTTCCTAATGTCACGCAGCTGCTGGGGTTGTTGAGTCCTTCCAGATTTGAGGAATAAGCTCTGATGCTGCATTAACTTCAGTTATCGGCTGTTATGATGCACTAACATCAGAACCAATGACTGACCATACTACTGCATCGAAAACTGATCTCTGATCTTAGTGCATCACAAGAACTAATCAGAACCATGGATCAGCAGATCCAATGTGCTTGATCGACACTTATACTTCCATGCGTGCATGTGTGTTGTGTGTGTCTTTGTGCGTGCGCACGTGCGTGTATGTTCACGTGTGCCCACTGGATTCCAAAACTGGATTCCAAAAAGGTGCATCAACTATGAATGTGCTAGCGACATTTTTAATTTTTTTTTTTAAATGTGAATTAAAAAAAAAAAAAAAGCCTTCCATCTTCTGTGGCACGATCGAGTAGTGTGTAAATTGAAATCTGTTGGCCTATCTATTTATCTTTATATGAAAGGTTCCCTGACTAATAAAACTATTCAGAAAAAAGTGGGGGAAATTCTTATACCACATCAATGTCTAAAATGGGTATCCCACAGGGTCTGTCACTGCGTCTTACCTTTTCAATGTTTTATTTAACAATCTTCCGAAGTCTTTATCAAACAATGCTGTCATTGTACAGTATGCAGGCAACATATACCCGTGGATGAAGAATGTCACCATGAGAACTGATTTTTCACCGGAACAACACATATGATTAAAGCTTAGTAAGTAATTATTTGAAAATAGTTTAATACTATCTACAGAAAAAGACTAAATGTTCTTTCTAACAGCATACAACGGATCTCCTGTAGCAATCACACATTAATGTGGAAGAAGTTGTGAAATTCAATAGTCCATCTATCCTTGTCCACCATTGAAGCTCCAGGAAACTAATTTTGACATCAACTGTTCGTTTGTAAGGAAAAAAAAAAATTGCCAGTGTTGCCATTTCAGCATGTCGGCGAAGAACCTTAAAGACTCACAGTTTGATATAAACATATTAACCATATCATCATCATCATCATCATCATCATCACCATCAGCATCATCATCATCATCATCACCATCATCATTGTCATTTTCATGTTATCATTTCAGTATCATTATGTTAGTATTAATGTTTTCATTATCATTATTACTATTATTATCATTGTTATTATTATTATTACTACTACTACTATTATTATTATTGCCATTGTCGTTGTTGTCGTCATTTTAATTTGTATTTTTTCTCCCGTTTAATCTTATCCCTCTTCTCTTCAGTCCCTTTACGTAGTTTTAGTTTTTCACCTAATCCACATTTTGCACACAGGTCAAGGAGATTAATGACCGTTCGTCCTTTGTTTCCATTGTTTCTAATGTTGTTTGTCCTGCCTGAAGAAGACCAACAGGGTGAAACGTCTTTTGTCTTTTGTAATTTGTTCCTTCGTTAAGCAGCTCAGTAATTCGTTTTTTTGAAACGATAACATGCGGCCCTAGTGCCTTCAGCCTCTGGAGATCGAGGGGATAGAGTAAGCATCAAAACCCGGGCAACACCAGCCCCTGTGGTCAGCGTCACGCAGTCTGGAAGGTTATGGGTGCGATTCCCATCACAGCCAATTATTGATGGGGTTTTTCTGCCCCGACCATCTCCCATCCAGAGCTGAACTTACAACAGGCTCATGTGGAAAATCTGGATACACACAGTATGCATCTCTGAGACTATTTCTCACATTTTCTTACGAACGCTACAGGTGCCTAATTTCTTTTTCTTTTTTTTTTTTTTTTTTTTTTGTTTGTTTGTTTGTTTTTTTCAGACCTGGTTGACGCCAGGAGACTGTAAGCATCGAGACTGCATGACAGAGCGCTGTATTTTACACTTACTTTTATGACATATCCGGCGTCAGCCAGACCTGAGAGATGCATACACATGTATGTTGATCTGGAGATTTGAACAAGACTCTCAGAGACGCATCCATGAAGTGGATGGGACTCTAGTGTGTGGTCCCGGTCTTCCAGGTTGAACCCACAGCACACTCAACTCGGGGTAGGAGCGGGTCTGTGCAGAAAAATCCCATAAATGAACGACTCCGATGAGAATCGAATTCACGACTTCCCGGCCGGGACTCCAGGACGCTAACCACTTCGCCATGTCGGCTGGCCCACGGGCGTGTTTTGTCAGTGGGGGCACGTCTTCGCCCTCATTACATTGGTCACGGCTGGACGATAACGACGGTGATGGGCTTAAAGTAGGAGCAGTTGGTGAAGGCTCCAGTTCCGTTTCCTGTCGCTTGAGGTTGTGTAAGTATGGGCTCCACCCATAGACATAAACAGTTGATGGGTACACCTGGTGGACGTGGTTACAAAAGACTGTCGCCGATGTGGTAACGAAAGGCGTTGCCCGCAATGCCAACACAACACACAGCATGCATTTCCTTTCACCATTGGAGGCCTGATAGCTCAAAAATTCGCTCGCACCGCACGAGAACTCCTCACCCTTCCTTCCCACTCCCTCCTCACCCCCCAGCCACCACCACTACTTTCGTCCCGGCTCCCGCGTCTTTTCCTTCCTCCGCTGTCAAATGATTGATTGGCTGATTGATCATCTTTATTCGCCAGGGTACAAATTGGCTGATTGATCATCTTTATTCGCCAGGTACAAATTGGCTGATTGATCATCTTTATTCGCCAGGGTACAAATTGGCTGATTGATCATCTTTATTCGCCAGGGTACAAATTGGCTGATTGATCATCTTATATTCGCCAGGGTACAAATTGGCTGATTGATCATCTTTATTCGCAAGGATACAAATAAGCTGGAAGATACCTTTTCTCATCTGGCCCTTGTCCCTTCGGAGACAAAGGATACCAACATATTATTACGCGATATAGAACTGATTGTAACTAGAACAGTGATGATTTACTTTAGCATGAAAGCAAACATACACGCGAAAACTGTCACACACACACACACACACACACACACACACACACACACACACACACACACACACACACACACACACACGTGTGCACGCACACTCACACATACACACAAATGCGCACGCACGCACGCACGCACGCATGCACGCACGCACACACACACATACACACACACACTACTTAGTATATAATATTCTTATTCGGAAAGAAGAATGACAGCATAGCCTGAGAGAGAGAGATTCACACATATGTTGATACTGTGGGGGGAACACAAGAAAGAAATAAAAAGGTGGAAAGCCAAACATAAACAATGAGAAAAAAAAAAAAGCGTAACTCCCCTTTCCAGTCCACCCCCATCCAACCACATCCTCCTCAATAGTATGATTATGAATTAGCAGTATGCTGG
>JADBJO010000269.1:720000-722500 GCA_016801955.1 Conus betulinus | reverse complement strand
CGGGCAAGATCGTGTTTAGAACAATTTGACAATAAGAAAATACCAAGGAGATGCAAGACAATCGATTTTGAAGCACCAAGGAAAAAAGAAAGAAAATAAAAAAGCACAAATGGAGAGAGAGAGAGGAAAAAAAAAACAAACTAGCATAATGATAGTCCAGTCACGACGGGTAGGGGGGGGGGGGGGGGGGTCATATAAATAGTAAATCAAGTCATTCCAGCAGAACTGAGAGAGAGAGAGAGAGAGAGAGAGAGAGAGAGAGATGAGAGATGAGAGAGAGAGAGAGAGAGAGAGAGAGAGAGTCGCATAAGAATACAAGCATAACGGCATAATGACAAAGAGGGCAGGAGGTAGGCTAGCAGGAAACACACACACACACACACACACACACACACACACACACACACACACACACACTCACATGCAGGCACACACACACACACACACCACACACACACACACACACACACACACAACACACACACACACACACACTCACAGGCACACACACACACACACACACACACACCACACACACACACACACACACACACACACACACACACACACACACACACACACACACACACACACACACACCACAACCACTTACCACCACCACCACCACCACCACCACCACCAATGTAAATTACAACCAACAGCAACAACGACAAAACAAATCAGTCACCGTCGAGTGTACTCAGAGACGCGTCATCAAGGTTTCTGTTTCATAATCCCATTATAGCACTTCCTTTCTATCCCTTTGTTCATCGCTTTTCTTCCCTTCACTACCAAAACATGTAATGACACTTTTATTTGCACACACAAAAGCAATGCTCAAATACATTTAAAATCTGGCCCCTATTCCGGCCAAAGAGGTTGTGTGTGTGTGTGTGTGTGTGTGTGTGTGTGTGGTGTGTGTGTGTGTGTGCGCGCGCGCGCGCGCGTGCGCGCGTGTGCGTGCGTGCGTGCCGGTGTGTGTAATTCTGAAGCACATACAGTAGAGAGAGAGAGAGAGAGAGAGAGAGAGAGAGAGAGAGAGAGAGAGAGAGAGAGAGAGAGAGAGAGAGAGACGTTTTGGATGTGGGGTTCATGTTCTATGGCCCCCGCCTCTGCTCATAATCTGTTCACGAAACGATAGGAAGAACCTCGAGGAAAAAAAAAAACTAGATGGCAGTTTTCCTCAGAGCACACACACACACCACACACACACACACACACACACACACACACACAACACCACACACAACACACACACACCCTCCCTCTCTCCACTCTCTCTCTTCTCCTCTCTCCTCTCTCTCTACCCACGCACGCACAACTCATACTCGCTCCCTACGCACCCCACATGCACGCAACACGCACACACACACACACAGGCAGCACGCACGCGCACCACACAACCAACCACACAACACACTCCACTCGCACACACCGAGACCCCTGCCCCCCCTCCCCCCAAACACACACAACACACAAACGCGCGCATACACACATGTATGCACACACTTGCACAAGCGCTGGACGGACACAACACACACACACACACACACACACACACACACACCACACACACACGCACACACACGCACGCCACGCACGCACCACACATACACATACCCCCCCTCCACACACACACACAAACCCCCCACACACACACACACACACACAGTCTATAACAGATGGTTTTCTTGTCCTTGATAACGGTCCTAGCTGGTGCAGCTGGTGTTGTTATCCGAGCCTTGAAGGTGGAACGATACTGTCACATCGGGAAAACATTTTTCAATATTTACAGCTGAACCGTTGCTATTGCAATGGGTCTGAATTATCTGCTGAATCTTATACCCCGTCTGAATTATCCTACAAGAAGGATGTTATCTTTTGGAAAAAAAAAACTTGCTGTAATTTTATAAAAATGCAGCAAGAAGGAAGTGATCTTCCTGATGACCTTCGGCGTAAAAATCTATACAAACATTTTTTGGTGCCAGTAAAAATAACCATCATCATAGGCTATTAACAAGCATGGTTTTTAGATTTAGACTTGATGCATCTAAAACGAAATTCAGTCATAATGTAATGTGTGTATGTGACGAAAATATCTCGCCGTTTCACGTTATTTTTCTTTGCCAGCAGTTGAAAAAAAACATTTGCCTAGTTGGCTCTTAGATATTGAGCCATCCCGCTCATCTTTCGAAAAGTTACTTTCGAATTATTTACAAATATTTGACATTGCACAGGGACTGTATGAGAGTCCCATTGGTAACTTGCTCTGATGATTCCTTGTTTTAATAAAGTTGTGTTAGTTTATATTGTATTACAGTTTTTTTTCCCATTTAGTATTGCCGAGAACACTCGTCTCCCCCAACCCCCACCCCCACTCCCGACCCCTCTCCTATCCCCCCTGATCCTGACCTTCCCTCCCCTTCAATGTCATCGGAATGTACTAATTTAAACACATTTGCATATACAGTATTACTTAAGTATATTTTCTCTCTCACGC
>JADBJO010000269.1:695000-710000 GCA_016801955.1 Conus betulinus | reverse complement strand
CATGAATACCACTCTTAAAATGTTTTTGCCACAAAAACATATATCAATATTATCAGAAGCTTTCTCATAATTAAAAAAAGCAAAAAACGATACAGTCCTGTTTGTGAGAATAATCAACAACACAACTGAATGTAAACTTACCGTCCGCAGTAGAGTGATTTGCTCTAAAACCAGCCTGTTCAGGGCTATTGGTGGCATTTTCACGAAGGAAATCTATAGTTCATTATTAAGGACACCTGTGAACAATTTCGCTGAAACAAAAAAAGGTATGTAGTTATGCCACGGTAGGCCTAATAGCTAGGTCGGTTTCAACTCCCTTCTATTCACAAATTGGTTGAATAATGCCAGTAACCCAATGTCTTGGCGTTTTACAATATGAAGGATGGTATTAAAACAATTTTATGTAAAAGCATACACATTTTATCAGAAGACGCTTTCAAAAATTTCGTTTGTTGTTTGGTCAAATCTACGAGCTTTGTTTCGTTATAAAGTTTCGAACTGCTGTCTTCGTTACATTTTCAGTAAAGGGGAGTGGTGTGGGAGTGTAATTATTTAAAGTGGCAAAACTACATTTGTTACTCTACGAAGTAAAGGTTTTAATTCCCTGGAATTGTGTCACCTGAACATAACTTTTCAATGCACTAGGCCTAAGATTGACATGATATCTGGGACACTGTTTTCTCCGAGTCTGTGTCGTGAGTAACTTTCCAGTAGGCTCTGGAGCCTTCGCTTTCTAAATCTCTCTTTCATGTTAACAAATTCTGCGATATAATTTTTAGAAACTCATTTACTTCTTCTTTTTTTACTTTTTTTTTTTTTTTATATCCATCGCTGGTTCGTTTCTGATCCCTGCAAGACTGTTTATCAAGCAACCAAGAATACCGGTTTTCCGCCTTGAAAGACTCCTTACGGTTTCTCCTCGCGCACTCAGTTTTAAACCATGCTCACGACTTTGCCTGTCTTTCGGAGTTACCTTCGCGCCCAGCACTCTGATTAAATAATGTAGTGTCAGTCGTACTCTGTATCATGATATCAGTAATCTTTAAAAAACAATAGCGTGGTTATCTTCATGTTGCATGGAATCACTGTCAGGAGCGTTGAACAAATTGTCAAGTAGTCGTTCTGTCTCTCCTATTTTTAAAGTATTTTAATCTGCGATAAAGGAGGATTTTTAATCTTTATACCATTTAGGCGGCTGACATCAGTATGCTTATTTACAATTTCCACATCAACAACGTTGCTTACGTCAATCATTTTGATGATTTTGCCGGCATATACCTTTCATACTGAATCTCTAATTCATCCGAGCGATGCACATCAGAACACAATTAACAAATTTCAAGGACTTGGAAATCGGTTACAAAAATGTGAAGGTCTGCAGATACAACAGCATAATCAACGACACTAACGTTCTTATATACCAGGTTCAGAGCTGAAACATTCATTCACAATTACAGCATGCACAGTCTTACAACACTCTGTAAGTTTATGTCCACGATTATTAAACACAACATCACGTCAAACCCTGTGGTCTATTAAGCCCTAATCATCAGACTCCCCGTCTTCAGATGTCAAGTCAAACAGAAAATTGTCAACAATTACTGTGTTATGTAGTGACTTAGTCTTGGCGTTAAACTCACAAATCAAACAAATGTGACTATGCGTGACGAAAAGCAATGAAACTTCAATCTCTCTAAAGACGTTTTCATTTGAAAATGAGGAACCTTCAGGATGCAAACGCAGACAGTACATCGTTTTTGATGAAATGACAGTTCAGTCTGAAAAATAAGACATTGTCACGTCATTTTGTTTGGTTTATACTAAACAATATCTGGTCATGATCGAGCTGCCAATTTCATGTTTATTGATTTTGTTCACAAGTTACAAGTTTGGCAAAATTCTCTTTTATCAACAGCAAAAGCCCACCCAATTTCAAATTTTAATTTAGCACACGGTTTTTAAAAGAATGTTATGTAGCCATGCATGCAGCAGTTTTCATCTGCATCTGATCACTTACTATCAGGAATAGCAAAAATTATGTACTGTTTAATCGGTGAGAAAAAGTAGGGATACTCTGATTTGGATAGGATACCCGTACACATTTAGAGAGGAGACACACACACACACACACACACACACACACACACACGCACGCACACGCACGCACGCGTACACACACACACACACACACACACACACACACACACACACACACACACACACACACACACGCATGCATGCACGCACACACGCATGCACGCACACACGCTTTGTATTTAGTACTTTCATCCCGTCTGAGGTATTGAGGATATCATAATAACAAATCAGGATAGCAAGAACACAAATTAATAGAAAACCTTTTGTGTGTAGTAAAATGTAGGCTACATACACACATCAAAAAATGACGTTTCTTGTAGGACCATTTATACAACATAACAGTTTTCAAGAAATTTTGCACTCTGCAAGATGACCCCCCCTCCCCCGCCTGCCACACACCACACACACACACACACACACACACACACACACACACACACACACACACACACACACACACACTTCCCTCCAGACATCAAATTACAGAAATAAACAGATTTCTTATTGCAATGACAAGGCAGCGAACTCTATTGTCGCCACGTAAGATATTATAGGTTGGGTTCTCGATCATGAAATAATGCTCATTATTAATAAGTTTTGTACTGCAGTCTTTGCAAAACCGTTTAATGTCTTTTGATTTACAAAGCCGTTCATCTCTTTTAATGCCAAATTTACTTTCCATCCCAATGGGGAGTTCGTGACCATTACATCGGAACTGTTAAGCTTGACAACTTGTGTGTCGGGAAGAATGTTGATATAATGTGTTCAAAATTAAACAAATGTTATACTGTCTCAAATAGTAAGATTTAACAAGCATTTCATACAGCATCCCACCATAACAGTTTGTGATTGTCTTGAAATGGTTCTTGGAGTGGTGTGTGTGTGTGTGTGTGTGTGTGTGTGTGTGTGTGTGTGTGTGTGTGTGTGTGTGTGTGTGTGTGTGTGTGCATACGAGCGTGTTTGCGTGCGCGCGCGCACGCGCGTGTGTGTGTATGTGTGTTTCTTCGTATAGCCAGTGAGTCATATTACTTTTATTTGATCTGAATATATGTTGTTGTTGTTTTCAATTTCAGTCGTAAATTTCCTAAACCATATCTCATACCCCCTGATATCACAACCATAAACTAAAACAAGAATGACAAAGCTAAGGCTGCCTTTTGTGCTTGATCATAGACATATGGTTTCTTTGTTAAAAAATCCCATTTTGATTAAAAATGCCCTTAATGAGCTTGGAATGTCAAGAACATTTTCACCATAGTTATGACATCCTCTGGATTGCCCAGTTGACAAGAACACTTTGGTCTTATTAGAATTTACTGCCCATCCTTGATTAAAAATGCCCTTAATGAGCTGGAATGTCAAGAACATTTTCACCATAGTTATGCATATCCTCTGAATTGCCCAGTGGACATCATTACTTTGGTTTATTAGAATTTACACTAAGCCTTTAAAGTTTTGTTTAATCCTTTATTGGAGATGATAACAAAATGCTATGATCAGCCTACAGCAACAAAGGTACTCTGTTGTTATTGAATACTTCTAGACATTGACAATCGACATCAGAAACAATACGACAATTCTTTAACAAGTAACTCTCAAGATCATATATATATATAAGCTTATATATATATATATATATATATATATATATATATATATATATATATATATATATATATACAAGGCAGCAAATAGGCCTAATGGCAAAATATTTTCATCTCGTCTAACTCCTCTCAAACCTAAAACAATCAAAGATTCTGAATTTAATAAAACATTTTGTTTGTTTATATCTGTAGCCAGGTGTAACTGGTCAAACTTTGCCATTTATTCCATTGTTCAAAATTTTACACCATCATGCACACACACACACACACACACACACACACACACACACACACACACACACACACACACACACACACACACACACACACACACACACACACACACACACACACACACACACACACACACACACACACATGAATAGCCTAGATAGATAGATAGATAGATAGATAGATAGATAGATATAGATAGATAGATAGATAGACACCACCCCCATTTCTCTCCCTAACCCCTCACCACCCTCACCCCCACCCCCTTGACATGCTGGCGCACGCTCAGTATCTGTCAATCACAGCCGTGCATATGTACTTAATTGTGAAGTATCCGCGGCACCTCATTTTACTTCCTCATCAATTGCGTGACGCCGCTGGGAAGCTAGAACGAGCTGGCAAAACGTCAGTTGCCCCGACGGACGGTCCGGCGACAGGTGGTGGTTCGTTGGCCATGGCGTGGTCAGCGAGTTCTTCCGCTTTGATCTGTGTTCTGCTCTTCATCTTCTACTCTCCTTTGGTCACCAGCCTCCGAGAGTGCATGGGAATACGCAATCGGGGCCAGGCGGGCATTCGGGGCACATGGGTGAGAAGAGGAAAGGCTTCTACTGTGTGTGTGTGTGTGTGTGTGTGTGTGTGTGTGTGTGTGTGTGTGTGTGTGTGTGTGTGTGTGTGTGTGTGTGTGTGTGTGTGCGTTCGTGCACAAAGTGTGGGTCTTCTTTCAGTTATGTTCTCTATCTCGTTCTAATTCTCTTCCTCTTTCTTTCAGTCAATGCTGGCTTTCTGTTCTTTCTCTCCCTAACTTCCCTCCTCTCTCTCTCTCTATCTCTGTCACACGTACACACACTCTTCCCCCCTCCCTTTCTCCCCCGTACATTCCTCCTTTCTCTCGCTTTTTTTTTTTTTTTTTTTTTTTCTTTTTGGTCTGTTGGTCAGTGTGGCTATCTCTCTGCTCAGTACCTCCCTCACACTCTCCTCTCCTCCTCCATCCTCTCTCTCTCTCTCTCTCTCTCTCTCTCTCTCTCTCTCTCTCTCTCTCTCTCTTCGTCGTCGAGGGGAGGAGGGAGGAGGGCACTGGTTGGGGGCACGGGGTGTGCAGATAGCGAAAAATAAAATGGACATGCTAATGCATTACCCTCGAAAATCTCTCTCTCTCTCTCTCTCTCTCTCTCTCTCTCTCTCTCTCTCTCTCTCTCTCTCTCTCTCTCTCTCTCTCTCTCTCCTTCATCTGTCTAATTTCAATGCTTTGTTAGAAATCTTTCAACCGTAAAATCTTAGATCAGATGAAAAAATGTTAATCTCTTTCAGAAATTCAACAATCACATAAGGTGGGACATCTCTGAACGAGTGAAATTTAAGATAATACATTATAAGAGATATCTGAGTGAATATTATCATTCATCGCATGTGGAAGAGATCAGTAAAATACAATGTCATCATTTGATTGAGTGGATGGTCGAGTCAGTCCTAAGCTTTTTTTGTTTGTTTGTTTTTTTTTTTTACCTTGCTGCATTGCTCCTGTGCGTAAGGAAATAACGAAATGTTACGAATTTTTTTTTTTTTTTTTTTAACCTTGGATTTGATACTCGGAATGAAAGTGTACTATTTGTTGGCAGGAAAGAAGAGGGAAATGTTATTGTTCTGTTACCTCTCCCCCCTTGTCAAAAGACCTCTTTGGTAATGACAATACAGTATCAAAGTGTCAAAAGTCTCTCTCTCTCTCTCTCTCTCTCTCTCTCTCTCTCTCTCTCTTCTCTCTCTCTCTCTCTCTAATCAGTTCTGATATTGTGCGATTCTTTTTTTCTCCCTGTACTATTTTTTTTGTACATTTGTCACGTGGATCGATTTTATCTGGATTCTCGTTTTTGGTCTTTTCTTGTATTTAAAAAAAAAAAGCTTGATTGTTTATTTATGTATTCATTCGTTTATCTATTTATTCATTTATTTTGCTTCAGTTGCATAACCGTTTTTTCCCCTATATTCTTTAACATCTGATTCATTGAAAATTTGTTACCACGTGTCACTAAGTGTTTAAGAAGAAATATACACCTGGATTTACAGACAGATATAGGGTACTTAGTTTAAATGGCTCTTTATCCATGGGTATGATTGTATAATCAACAAATTGCCAATATACATACATAACCAGCATATACGCAAGCATCCGTACACACTACCCTACCCTACACTACACTACACACACATGCGCGAGCGCGCACGTGTGCGCGCACACGTGTAGGCCTATTTAAAAAAAATATTATTTTCTTGATATGGTTATTATGCACAAAATCTATTATTGTGGGAGATTTGGATTTTAAAAAAAGAAGAAGAAGAAGAAAAGAAGCCAACAACAAAGCTAGATATGTTTCTTTATTTCCCCAGGACGAAACAGTCTTGTGCCGTTTGCATACAGGCCACTCGTGTTCCACTCACTCTTATCTTTAAAAAGGTGAAGAAGCTCCGTGGTGCATTCCATGTGGTGCGCCACTCACAGTAAGACATATTCTTTTAGACTGTTGGGACTTGCACGATGTGTGACATAAACACTTTACAGCAGACTCACTCACTGGAAGAGATTGACATTTTTCATCTGATCTAAGATTTCACGGATGAAAGATTTTTAACAAAGTTTCTGGTGCGTTTTTAGAAGATGTATCTTAAAAAGATGTGTGATTTAAAAAAAAAAAATGACTTGAGTTGGCTTGAACGCGGTGACAACCCTGATACGGTACTTTGCGGTCGGCTGGGCTATAAGCAACATCACCTTACCTTACCTCACCTTACCTCTGGACTCCATGCAGTTCATGAACCATAGCACCAAACTTGCACAAATCACGCGCACGTTGTGGTGTACATCCACTGAAGCCTGTCTTCGATACGGTGACATATTGCCTCATGTCCATAAACGCGTTTCACAAAGGCTGAGTGGCAAGGATACTCACTTGTTTGGTTAAGTGTCAGCGTTTCATACCGCACCCTAACGGCGAACGAGACTGGAAAAAGGTGAAAGTTCGCTGGACTATTGCGGGGCTTTGTCGTATGCGAGAAAAAGAAAAGAAAAATTCCCAGTTGCAATGTTCTGTGATTGGTCCATGAAAAGTAGTATCGTTCTTTTGGTGGTGTATTTAACACCTTGACCCTTCAAAGAAGAAAAGCGTGAAAAAAGTAGCCCTGTTGTTAATCTGTCTTGCGCCTGTTTTTTTTTTGACTCTCCTTCATTGCCTTATATTACATCCGTCGCCCCTAGCATAAGCTCATTACTCGAAGTTCTCACATCCATGAAACTCGTTGAGGCGTTTAGAGATACAACGTCGACGGTTTTTTTTTCTGCCAGTTAGAGGATGGTAATGGTGATGTTGCTTATAGCCCAGCCGACCGCTAAGGGCTATATCAGGGCTGTCATTGAGTTGAAGTTAACTCAGAAGTCATTTAAAAAAAAAAAAAAAAGGAAAAAAAAAAGAAAAAAACTCACTCACACAACTCTTAGAACACACCTTCCCAAAACACACCGGGAATTTCGTTAAAAATCTTTCCTCTGTAAAATTTTAGATCAGATGATGGAAAATGTTAATCTCCCTCAGAAATTCAAAGACCGTATCAGGTCTCTCTGGACAAGGTTTTCGTTGTGATTTTTAAGTGCATTAGGACAAAAATAATTAGTTGAACAAATGATTGGTAACATTTCCGTTTTGACCTCTAGTCGTAACTAGTTCAAATCGAAGATGATGTGGATTTTAGACAGGATGAAGCTCAATGAGAAAGAAGACTCTCAAACTTCCTCTGTGTTTTTCACCTCTCTCTTTTATTTAGAAAAATTCTTTATTTACGAGGATAATAGATAAGCACTGATGTGCTTTTTTACATCCAGTCCTCGCCCTGAATAGGGTCAACATAAGATAAGGCAACAAAAGAAGCATGCAAAAAGTGACTAGAACTACAATACGATACAAAAAAAAAAAAAAAAAAAAAAAAATGGGAGAGAGAGAGAGAGAGAGAGAGAGAGAGAGAGAGAGAGAGAGAGAGAGAGAGAGAGAGAGAGAGAGAGAGGAAAGGAGCGAAAGGAGTGCAGGGAAGGGCGACAGAGAGCGAGAGGGAGAGAGGGACAAAGAGGCGAGAGTGGGTGCGGGAAGAGCGTTAGAACAATCTGACAATCAAAACATTCCAAGGAGATGCAAGACAAGCAATTTGAAGCACCAGGGGAAAAAATGAAAATAAGCACAAATCGGGGGGAGATGCATAATGATGGCCCAGTCACCACGTCGGGAGGGGGGGGGGGGGGGGGGGGGGGGGGGGGGGGGGGGGGGGGGGGGGGGGGATGTCATATAGATAATAAATCAAGTCATTCCAACAGAACTGTGTATGTGTGTGTGTGTGTGTGTGTGTGTGTGTGTGTGTGTGTGTGTGTGTGTGTGTGTGTGTGTGTGTGTGTGTGTGTGTGTGTGTGAGAGAGAGTGTGTGAGAGAGAGAGAGAGAGAGAGAGAGAGAGAGAGAGAGAGAGAGTCGCATAAGATATAAGCATACAAGCATAACAACATAATGAAAAGATTGCAGGTAAAAGTAGGAAACACACACGTGCGCGCGCGCACACATACATACACACACACACACGCGCGCGCGCGCGCACGCAGGCGCGCGCGCGCGTACTCGTATACAGCATACTTATTAAACGGAATAACATGTGCATTTCAAGTACAAAACACTTTCTAAATAGTCAGGGTCATACAAAGGCAAAGAGGGTGTTGGTGGTTGGTGGTGGATTTATGGCGAAGTATGCAAGTATTGGCACATAAGATGGTTGAAATAATGGTGTTTGAAGGTTGCTATGCATTGGTGTTGTTTGGTTGATTCAGGGAGCGAGTTCCATTGACAGGAACCTGAATATGTTAAACTGGATTTGAAATAAATCAATTCTAGGAACAGGGACATGAAGTTTGGGTAGAGTCCTGAGGAATTAATTGAGAATCTGTGAACTAATGTTGAGGGTGCCTTCCCAGACACAATCTTGTGCATTATGATCCCTTTGTTGTATTCTAATCTCAGACTTAAGGGGAGAACTTGAATCTTTATAGTCCGAGTCCAGAAGACTACTGCTTTTTAGGAGGACTACTAATTTGAGTGCTCGCTTGTGTAGGCTTAGCAATGGTTTGAGGGTGTTAGCGCTAGCAGAGTCCCATAGAGTAGATCCATAGTCTATGTATGATTGGATATGAGACTGGAAAAAGAGCTTGCGTGAATGCAGGTCGAGGAAGCGTTTGATTCTGGAGAGTTGATAAACTTTCTGCGCGAAATTTTTTGCTGCACAGTGAGGTTATGTGAGTTTGCCAACTAATATTGTTATCAATTGTTATTCCTAGCACTTTGAGGAATGTAACCTGTTCAACTGGTACATTTTTAAGATGTACAGGAGGGAACTTAATAGTGAGATTTTGTCTTTTTTGCCTAGTTGTGATAAGCATGGATTTAGTTTTTTGAGGGTGAAGTGACATGTGATTTAATTCAGTCCATCTTACGAGGTCATTTGCACTTTCTTGTAAAGTTTGTGCAAGAACAGTAACATCAGAATGATTTGTGTGTATTGTTGTTGTATCATCAGCAAAGAGTTTCACAGTGGATGTGTATATAGAGAGGTAGATCATTGATGATGTAAATGGTGAACAGTAAGGGACCCAGGATAGAGCCTTGTGGGACGCCATAGGAAAGTGTTTGAAATGAAGAGAAAAATTGTATTAATTTTTTTCACATTGTTGCCTATTTGTGAGATATGAGCCAAAAAGCGTAAGAGTTTTTGTGGATAAGCCATACAATTTCAATTTTCTGAGAAGAAGGTTATGGTCTATCACATCAAATGCTTTTTTGAAATCAATAAATAGGACACCACAATATCTGTTGTTGTTAATGCTATTTAGCCAGTCATCAACGAGGTTGATTAGGGCTGTGTGGCATGAATGGTTGTGTCGGAACCCGGACTGTCTTGGATGAAGCAAGTGGTAAGTATTAAGGTGGTGTAATGTGTTTGTTTATGTGTGTTTTTTCCAAAGGTTTGGAAAGAGTGGAAGTGATTGAGATTGGTCTGTAGTTTGCAGGGTCTGAGTTGTCACCTGATTTGTAGATAGGTATGACTTTCGCTTTTTTGAAACTATCGGGAAAATGATTTTTGTCGATGCATAAATTGAAGATGTATGTTAACGTATCTGTAATTGCTGGAGCTGCTAGTTTGAGGATTTTGCCATCTAGGCCATCCACCCCGCAGGCACCCTGACTGTTTTAGGTGCGTTAGGTAGTGATAAACTTCAAAGACTGTTACTGGTGGAATATAAAGTTCAGACGTGATGTTTTTATCTTGGCAATATTGTTTCAGTTTTTTGAAGGTCGTTTGATCTGGAAGAATCTGTCGTGACAATGTTACTGGCTATAGTGCAAAAGTGGGAGTTCAGCTGTTCGACAGAGATGTCTTTAATTACACAGTTGATTTGGAAGAAGATTTATTGTTTGTAAGTTCGTTAATAGCTCTCCATACCAATTTTGGGTTCTGGTTTGATGATATTAGTTCTCGATAATATTTCGTTTTTTCTCTGCGCTTCTGTGAATTTATTGCATTTCTCAGTTTTTTAGATTCCTCTTCATAGCCATGTTGTTTAAGCATATCTCTAAGGTAACCTGCCTCCTGTAACTCTTTAGTGTACCATGCCGGCTTAGGATCATGTCGTACTCTAATCGTCATGGAACTAAAACTTTAAAGATAAAAAAATTACTTTACCACCAAATGAAAGAAACAAACACACTTACAAAACAACCTTGTTTTTGAACTCTTTGCCCACTGGACTAGCCTGCGTACAGTCTATGATCCAGATTGCTACCACTAGCCACGCATGCCAAATTAAGCATTGTGGATAATCTACCTCCTGGAAGGACGAACTGGCCTACCCAGGCCTCAAGCGTCTTAACGATCAAGATCAAGATCAAGATGAGAAAACTGGCTGGCCTGAATATCTGAAGTCCTATAAACATTGTGTTGGTGGGAGCAATCTTTCAGTTTTGTAGTAGGTTTAAACATGGAATTTAAAATGAAAATTCAACAAATCATGCAAGTTGCCCAACACAACCCAAATTGCTCAACGTCTTTCCTTCCATTCATTGAAACATATTTTATAAACAAACATGCTGTATCTAAGGGCTTTTTGTCAGAAAGATCTTTGCCAATGATATACCGCCATTTTTTTTTTATCTTGTGCACTGTAGATAGTAATGTCTTATTGGTCCACAAGACTGCAGTTCTTGTTCTCTCTGTCCTTTTGTCTTGCACAGGTTCTTAGAATCTTGACAAGGCTGTTCAGATGTTTAACTCATATTCATAAACGCCTAAGGACAGGAGGAGAGACGTTGGGATGGTGGGGGATTGCATGAACTGTTTGGCAATGAAGTGATAACCATTCTCTGCATTTTGAATGCCACCATAGCTTGGCCAACCTTTTCAAATGTTAACTATTTCCAGTGGACAAAGAGGGGGAGGGGGAGATGTGTATATATTTCATGTGATGAGTTGATAATACAATCCAATGTTATGTTGACAGAACTGTCCAAGATAATCATGTCGGCAACTTGATGTCTTCGCTTTTTTTTTTCTTTTTCTTTCTTTCTTCTTTTTTCATTTTCTTTTTTGTGTTGAGCCTTTAGGGCAAGTATTTTGCTCATTTGCTTCTAAGATTTAGAGCACATACACCTGGATCATCATAATCATTATTGTGGCCTTATGGGCACAGTTCTCACCTATCAAATACATAGTCATTCTTCTTTACTCCTTCATCATGTGTCATTCTTTTTCTCTGGCTCTTTGCTACTTGTACATCTCTTTCTTCTCTCTCCCACCAACTCCTCTGGGTTTTATTTCTATTACTTATTCTTTCTCCTGCCCTATATCTTGATCTCCTGTTCCACTGTTCAGCCTTCCCTCATCTTCCTTCACTCCTCCTTCCCCTCTGTTCCTTTCCTACCATCTCTTCCTTGATCACTGCTCTTTTTCCCTCTTATTTTTTGCACCCTCCTTTCCTATTATTTTCACTGCTTCCTTCTACTCTCGCTTGTCCTCAGCCACTGCACAAACCCATCCTACAAACTTATTTTTTTTTCCGATTCCTCTTCCTTTTTATTCTCCTTCGTTTTTTCCCAGGACTGCTTCTTCCTCCTCTTTCTCTGTTCCTCCTTTACCCTTCTTCCTCCTCTTTGATACTCCTCTTCATCATCTCAGCCTTCATCTGCTCTTCTGTTTATTGATCTCCCCTCTTTCTCCAGTCTTCCGACTCTTTCTCCTGTGTATTTCTTCAGCTATTTCCATTCTTTTCCTTCATTCCTTCTCTTCAATCTTCTGGTTTCCTCTAACTTTCCTTTTACATCTCTGCTTGTTCCTCTTCTTTTGAAATAGTTATTCTTCATCTTCCATCATCTGCATCCTCAACCTATTCCTCATTTCCCCAGGTTCCATATTTCTTTAAACCAAAGCAATGATTCCAGTGAAGAAATCCATTGTTAAAGCTGTGTTGTTGGGGTTTATTGGGACAAAGCCTGGTCGGTATGAAAAGACCCACAAAAAAGTGTACCTGTATGCATGAGTAAGTAAAGAAGCAAATGGTATGTTGATGAATAGAGAGATATGGTGGAACCTTCTACAACAAAGTCAAATAACCTTTGAAGAAAGTGCATGGATACAGAGATCACTTGACTACAGAATATTGTTCACAAACTTTGAAAATGCTTGGAATTGACCATGTGATAATCGTGTTGATACATGAAGGAAAGATTACATTTTGTTCAGTCTTCCCCATATAAGTCTCAGATGAAATTTTTCATGGTCTAAATTAAAAAAAAGAAAACTTTTTTTGGACTCCTATGATCACATGCAGCAAAAATACAAAAATGTATTCTTACCTTTGTCTTTTTTTTGTACTTGACTTTTAGCTTGAAAGGGTACCATACCCCCACCTATTTGCTCGAGATTCAAAGCAGTGTTCAATTAACTGAAGAATGTCTTCCAAACTGTTATAACTTTTTATTTTTTCTCCAAAGTTCAGTGTTATGTAAAACAGAGTGATGCTAAAATCAACAACAGTTTGCTCTGATTTGAAATGATTACAAGCATTGAAAGGAATAATTTGTGGTTGCACATTTTTTAACTTTTACTTTTATTATTTATTTATTTTTTTTTACTTTCTGTTTGGCAGTCCACCTTTTCTTCAACTTCAAGTGTGTTTTTCGTCATTGTTTTGTTGCACACACAGCCTAAATTATTATTGCTCTCTGGAATATCTTAATGACTGTTAGAGTGAATTTTAGGACTAAAGTAACTAATTGCACAACTATTGTACTGTGTTGACAATTTTGATTAAGTGATTTGATTCTGAATGCAGAAAATTGTCTGGATTTTACGGATAAAAGATGAATTTGGTAGAAAATCACCAAAGATGTCCTTTTTAATGACATGGGGGGGGGGGGGGGGGGGGGGGGTAGAAGCTGGGGGGAGAGGAAAGGGGAGTATCATCAAGGTCAGGTGTCAAGGGCTCAGATAACATGCCAAAGTCAGAGACTGGATGTCGATGACAGCCACATCTGCATCGGACACTCAGTTTTTACAGTGAAAGGGAAGCATAAACATGTGACAGTCCTCCACCCCCAAGTAATGAGGCTATGTAGTCATGCACACAGTAGGTGAACTGCGTAAAGGTTTGGGTCGGTGATGTGTGAAAATCTTCCATGACATAAAAGTGTCGACAGGAAACCTGGCTTTGTTGTCGGATAAAACTAAAATGAAATTGACTTATTAGAGTGACTGGTTTAATGATTACTGACAGGTTTAATCAGTACTGAAACTGATCTCAGCTGAATACTTTTAATCATGTGTGTTTTTGTAAGTCAAAAGTGGCTGTCGCCCCTTGCTGGCGGTCCTGCTGCTGTTCTTGGGAACTTTCGACCTTTCTTTCGTTCCAAGGATAGTATGGGAGGGATTTAGTCACCAGAGGATTGCATACAGTTGTGCACAGAATATGTATTGTTATTATCTAAAAACTAAAATAATCTCAGGAAACAGACATTTTGATTGCAACATAAATTACTTTCAACCCAGAGATTCTTGTTCCTGCGTTGTCAAGTACTTTTTTTTTTTTAAATATAAATTTTGTGAGCAAGAAGAGCAGACATCTTCCAATATATATACTGTTTGACTGTCATATTATTACACACCGATTTTGGACGAATGTCCAGCAGTTGCTGACTCGAATATATTCAGATTGTCATGATTTTATGGTTGACAAGGAACTTGTATTGTTTGATGTTAAGCAGAATACACAGACAGACGCTCTTTTTGAATCCATCATTTTATCTGCAAAATTGTACATCTACAAATGTAAATTGCCAAATGCTCAACCACATACGTACAAACCTTTGTTATATTATTGAGTAACAGATATTACTTAGAACGTTACATGGCAATTACAAATGGAAGTTGTGCACAGTTTGAAACAAACCTGGCTTTTGTACAATTCAGTTCTCGATTAGTTTGAATGTTAGAATTCAAAATAGAATATATGTATTTTATCTGTAAAACCACCACATTCATCAAGATCTACTTCAATTGCATGTTTTCAAAAATGGTTGAATATTGTATATAATCATGTTTGATTTGTGTTTGATATGAAAATGTTAATGGACCTCCCCTATCCCTTACTCCCCCCCCCCCCCCCCCCCCGACCCCGGTCCCCCCCCTTTTGCTTGTGTACAAGGATGTTTGTTTGTTCAATGACCTTTTTGTGTGTGTGTGTGTGTGTGTGTGTGTGTGTGTGTGTGTGCCCCCCTTTTTTTCCAAATGTTATGTAATTCATTTGTAATGTATGTGTTTGGAAAATGATTTGATATTAAAAATGTTCATAAAACAAAGTGGCTGTCACTATTTGGCGAATAATGCCTTGCTCTTCCTAGCTCAGTCAAGGGCTGGAACGCTAAGGCTCTCAATGATTTAAAACAAAAAAAAAAAAAAATCAACTTGCCTTTCTTTCAGACTATGGGCTTAGGTGAGAGGAAG
>JADBJO010000269.1:682500-690000 GCA_016801955.1 Conus betulinus | reverse complement strand
TTCTGGCCAGAGAAAAGGAACAAGAAAAAAAAAAAAACCCTGAAGCAATGCTGTACCGGTATGTTGGCCTTTCAGGCCAGATAAAAGGAACATGAGGGGAAAAAAAAAAAAGAAGCATTGCTGTACCGGTATGTTGGCCTTTCTGCCAGATAAAAGGAACAAAAGGGGAAAAAAAACAAGCATTGCTGTACCGGTAAGAAAAAAGGAACTGAAGGGGAAAAAAACTGAAGCATGTACTGGTACGTTGGCCTTTGAGGCCAGATAAAAAGAACATAAGGGGAAAAACCCCTGAAGTAATGCTGTGCGGGTATGTTGGCCTATCTGACCAGATAAAAGGAACACAAAGGAAAAAAAAAACTGAAGCATTGCTGTACTGGTACGTTGGCCTTTCTGGCCAGATAAAAGGAACACAAGGGGGAAAAAACCCTGAAGCATTGCCGTACCGGTATGTTGGCCTTTCAGGCCAGATAAAAGGAACATAAATGAAAAAAAAGGTGAAGCATTGCTGTACTGGTATGTTGGCCTTTCAGGCTAGATAAAACGAACATAAGGGGAAAAACCCCTGAAGCATTGCTGTACTGGTATGTTGGCCTTTCTGGCCAGATAAAAAGAACATAAGGGGAAAAAAACCTGAAGCATTTGCTGTACTGGTATGTTGGCCTTTCAGGCCAGATAAAAAGGAACATAAAGGGAAAAAACCCTGAAGCAGTGCTGTACCACTTTTTATCAAAGGTGCTGAAGTAGAACGTGTTGAATCATACAAATATTTAGGAACTTTTATAGATAATAAGCTGAATTTTAAATCCCATGTTGAGTATGTCCACAAAAAATGTCAAACCAGATTATATTGTCTTCGCAAGCTGCGATCATTTCATGTGAATACTGACATTCTTCGGACATTTTATTCATGCTTCTTGGAATCTGTTTTAACTTTCTCATTATATGTTGGTATGGTGGGTTGACTGTGAAGAGCAGAAATGTGCTTGAGAAAGTGGTGAACGTGGGAGGAAAACATCGTTGTGAGAGACAAAAAAGTCTGAGTGAGCTATACAGGTGCCGTGTTGTTTGTAAAGCGAAGAAGATTACGTGTGACCAGACTCACGTTCTTGCAAATCAGTATGACCTTCTTCAGTCAGGACGAAGATATCGATCGGTTAAATGCAGAAGTGTCAGATTTAAACAAAAGTTTTATTCCCCTGTCCATTGATTTCATGAACCGAGAAGATGTTTAATTGAAATCCAAATCCTCTATATGAATGTATGTCATATGTGAGAAAAAATGGGTAATGGCTAAATTATTGTTTATTTGCTGTGAATGTGTGTGACCACAAATTAATTTCTCAAATTGAGATAATAAAGTTTACTTGACTTGACTTTGACTTGACTTAAGACTTCAGGCCAGATAAAAAAGAACATAAGGGAAAAAACCTGAAGCATTACTGTACTGGTATGTTGGCCTTTCAGGCCAGATAAAAGGAACACAAGGGGAGGCCAAAAAAAAACCTGAAGCATTGCTGTACTGGTATTGGCCTTTCAGGCCTTTCAGGCCAGATAAAAGGAACATAAGTGAAAAAAACCCATTGAAGCATTGCTGTACTGGTATGTTGGCCTTTCAGGCCAGATGAAAGGAACATAAGGGAAAAAAAAAACCCTGAAGCATTGCTGTACTGGTATGTTTGCCTTTCAGGCCAAATAGAAGGAACATAAGGGAAAAAAAAACATGAAGCATTGCTGTACCGGTATGTGGTCTTTTAGGGCCAGAGCACTTCGGCTACTGCAATGGACCCTGGCAATTCACCCAGTTTTCTAGTTCTGCTCATGCCTTCAACCAGTCCCTACAAGTTTCAGGAATGTAAAGATTGCACTGGAATGTGTTAATGTGCATTTCCATTTATAAAAAAAGGGACAAAAAAGCTTCTGTTATGCGCTCACTTTGACAGCAAGAGAGCAAAGGGTTAGTAGTTCATGCGCAGTTTGTTCCCTTGGCTGGGTTATGTGAGCTCCGTTTTAGTTGGCCAACTTTGATAAATAGTGCTGTACTGTTCTTTCTTGTCTGTGAGATTCATGACCTTCTTAACCCTAGCTGTTCTTAGAGCAACTATTCTGATGGGTTTTCTTACCAGTCACAGTACATTAGTATGTTTGATGGAAGGGAAAAAATAATGGCTGAATAAAAACAGAAAAGAAACCTTTTAACTCTTGCCCATAAAAAAACATTTATCATCTTTTTTTATGTAAAAAGAAGTGGATTTTAAATGGAAAAAAAGCTGAATTAAAAACCAAATGGTCTTAACTTCATTTTTGTCTTCATCTGTTTTATTTATATATGTACTGGTAGATGTGTCGGATTATGTGATTCACAGAATTTGTGTAAACTTGCTTGTGATTGCTAGGAAGAGCAGTCTGAATTGACATGTTATTTTCCCCCTGCACCCTGTCACATCCATATACTTGTAGGAAGGGAAGGAGAGATGATGGCCATAGGTTGGCTGGGTTGTGGGTAGGCATCTTCATGTACCAGAGGTGGTGTGTTCTTTCCTTCTCTTTTTTCTCTTTCTTTTTTAAATATTTCTAGATGTGCGAACTCCATTAGAGAGAAGTGGACAATGTTTTTAGAGAAGCTGCTTTGTTCTGAAATTTTAAGGGTGGGGGTGGTTGATGGAAGTTTGCAGCGCAGGGGTTCTTTGGAAGGGGCTGTCCTAGGAGATGGGTAGTCTTGCAGTGTGTTCATGTGATCAGCCATTCTGGAGATCAGATAGTCTTGCAGTGTGTTCATGTGTCATCAATCACACTGGAGATGAGAGTCTTGCAGTGTGTTCATGTGATCAGCCTCTTTGGAGATGAAAGTCTTGCAGTGTGTTCATGTGATCAGCCTCTTTGGAGATGAGGTAGTCTTGCAGTGTATTCATGTGATAAGCCTCTTTGGAGATGAGGTAGTCTTGCAGTGTGTTCATGTGATCAATCACTCTGGAGATCAGATAGTCTTGCAGTGTGTTCATGTGATCAGCCTCTTTGGAGATGAGGTAGTCTTGCAGTGTGTTTCATGTGATCAGCCACTCTGGAGATCAGATAGTCTTGCAGTGTGTTCATGTGATCAACCTCTCTGGAGATGAGATAGTCTTGCAGTGTGTTCATGTGATCAGCCTCTCTGAAGATGAGATAGTCTTGCAGTGTGTTCATGTGTCATCAACCACTCTGGAGATGAGAGAGTCTTGCAGTGTGTTCATGTGTCATCAACTACTCTGGAGATGAGATGGTCTTGCAATGTGTCCTTGTGATCAACCATTCTGGAGATGAGATAGTCTTGCAGTGTGTCCATGTAATCACGCTGGAGATGAGGTAGTTTGCAGTGTATTCATGTGATTGATCAGACAAGAGATGAGATAGTCTACCAGTGTGTTCATGTGATTGATCACTGTGGAGATGAGATAGTCATGCAGTGTGTTAATGTGTTCACTCTTGAGATGAGGTAATCTGGCAGTATGTTCATGTGATCACTGTGGAGATGAGATAGTCCAGCAGTGTGTTCATGCGATCACTGTGGAGATGAGATAGTAAATGCAGTGTGTTCACTCTTGAGATGAGGTAGTCTAGCAGTGTGTTTATGTGATCACTGTGGAGATGAGATAGTCGTGCAGTGTGATCACTCTTGAGATGAGGTAGTCTAGCAGTGTGTTCATGTGATCACTGTGGAGCAGTGTGTTCATGTGATCACTGTGGAGATGAGGTAGTCTTGCAGTGTGTTCATGTGATCACTGTGGAGCAGTGTGTTCATGTGATCACTGTGGAGATGAGGTAGTCTTGCAGTGTGTTCAGTTCATCACTGTGGAGATGAGATAGTCCAGCAGTGTGTCCATGTGATTACTGTGGAGATGAGATAGTCCAGCAGTGTGTTCATGTGATCACTGTGGAGATGAGATAGTCAAGTAGTGTGTCCATGTGATTACTGTGGAGATGAGATAGTCCAGCAGTGTATTCATGTGATCACTGTGGAGATGAGATAGTCCAGTAGTGTGTTCATGTGATCACTGTGGAGATGAGGCAGTCTTGCAGTGTGTTCATGTGATCACTGTGGAGATGAGATAGTCCAACAGTGTGTTCATGTGATCACTGTGTAGATGAGATAGTCCAGCAGTGTGTTCATGTGATCACTGTGGAGATGAGATAATCCAGCAGTGTGTTCATGTGATCACTGTGGAGATGAGGTAGTCTTGCAGTGTGTTCATGTGATCACTGTGGAGATGAGGTTGTCCAGTAGTGTGTGTTCATGTGATCACTGTGGAGGTGAGGTAGTCTCTGGCTGCGTGTTCATGTGATCATTCTTGAGATGAGGCAGTCTTGCAGTGTGTTCATGAGATCACTGTGCAGATGAGGTAGTCCTGCAGTTTGTTTATATGATCACTAAGATGATGACCGAGTCTTGCAGTGTGTTCTTGTGGTTGGTAGGTGATGATAGATTCTGTCTCTCAGTTTATTCATGTGATCACTGTAGTGACTGAGTCTCGCTATGTGTTCATGTGATTACCTGGAGATGACCTGAGTCTTTCAGTGTGTATTTATGATCAGTATGATGATGACTGACTTCTTGCAGTGTGTTCATGCGATCGCTTTGATGACTGCATCTCTCAGTATGAATCTGTGATCACTTGGTAAATGGCAGACTGAATCTTGACGTGTGTTCATGTGATCACCATGGAGGTAACAGATTTGTCTTGCAATGTGTTTATACAATCGCTATGGAAATGACAGACCAAGTCTTGGAGTGGGATCATGCGATCACTTTGGAGGTGACAGGATCTTGCAGTGTGTTCATGTGATCACTAGGGAGATGGTAGAATCTTGCATTGTGTTTATGTGATCACTGTGATGATTGAGTCTTTCAGTGTGATCATGTGATCACTGTGGGGAAGACAGAAACTTAAACGCAGTGTGCTTATATGATCACTGTGGAGATGACAGATCTTGTAGTGTGTTTGTTTGATTACAGTGATGATGACTGAATCGTTCTGTGTGTACATGTGATCTTTTAAGGTTATGACCGAGTCTTCCAGCGTGTTCATGACTGTTATGGTGATGACTGAAGTCTGAAGTATATTATGTGACTGTTATGGTGATGACTGAAGTCTGAAGTATATTATGTGATTGTTATGGTGATGACTGAAGTCTGAGGTATATTATGTGCTTGTTATGGTGATGACTGAAGTCTGAGTATATCAGTGTTGGTATAGAGTGTTACTATGCTCATGACTTTGCTTTGCTGTGTGTTCATATGTTTACTGTGGCAATTATTGTCTGCAGTGTGTGTGAACGTGACTACTATGGCCATGACTGCTCTGTGAAGTGCAGCGATAACTGTCTGGATGGCGGAAACAAAACACTGGAGAACAGGATCTGCAATTCCACCTCTGGACGTTGCAAAAAGGGTGAGCTTCTGATGGACATGTGACTATATGGCTCATAGGTTTCTGCTTCAGGCTGTTTAGTCCAGGGGGAGAGAAAAGAGACTAGGAAGCAAGCAGTAACAGCTGTTAAGTCCTTAACTATTATGGTATGAATGTTGGTTTCTTTTTTTTTTTAAATTGCTTTGTGCCAAGGCCAAAATTGCTTTTTGTGGTAGGTTCACTAATCTGTTCACACTCATTTGTTTATTGAGATATCTGTTCGATTGTTTTACATGTGTGTTCATAATACCTTTGGCTATGATCTGATGTCATCACAATGTAATTCTGTTTGATGATTAGTAAGAAAATGGTGGTTTCTGAGCATACATCTACACACCACTGCACAGAAAAAAAACACAAAAAGCGAAAAAAAAAAAGAGAAATCTGGTGTTACTGTTTACTGAAATCACTGTCTGTGACTCTTAAACATTACTTATCGGTCGTTCAGCTCGGTGAAACAAGACACATACCTACCCGTCTTTGAACTCTACAAAGTAAGACACAAACCTTAACAGCTCATGAGGTTGTTGTATGCCCTGCTCGGTTAAATTTCTTTGAAGATGTCGATATTCGGTCATTTCATGTAGACCTTTGAAAAGAAGTTCACAGAAAGCATATGTCACAGCATTTGAAACTATTTGAATGTTTACGGACAGTGATGTAAAATCAAAATAAAAATGTTCGATAACTGCCCTTTGTGAAGACTGACTAACACAGGATGGCAAACAGCAAATAGGAAATGTTGATTCATTTGAAGGAAATTGTGTGCCAGCAACTGAATAAATATGTCTTTGTATATAACGTATATGATATAAATTTATATAAATACATTTTAACCAAATGAATAAAAACAATGGAAAGATTTTCATTTGCCACCCCATGCCACCCCCCCCCCCCCCCCCCCCCCCAGTCCTCTCTCCCTTTCATCTCGTCATGCAAAGATGACTATGAAGAAGAGCATTGAACAGTGGTTAGAAGAAAATGGCAAATAAACATAGAAATTTAAATCAGCAGGGAAGATAGGTGAGGAGATACCTTTTTCTTTTAAGAAATCTATGAATGGTTTGCTGTGGCAGTGTGTATGACAGATAATTCATGCGCATATTTGGTCAAATACATACAGAAATGTCTGTAAGACTGAGTAAACATTAGAACCTTCACATTCATACTTTTGTGAAGACCTTTCCTATTACATTTCATCCTCCTGACCTGTTCCTTCGTGTTAATGAACAGAAAGTAGGAAAGGAAAAAGAAAGGGAGTTTTCTTCTCATCAGAAGGATTTGTAGCTGACAGCAAATACTACCTCTCCCAAGGGATCCAGTGCTATCAGATCCTCAGATATGTTTTAAAAAAACCCTGCCAAATGTAGTTTGGCGTTTCCACCCGGCAACCCAAGACAAAATAAACAACCTCACTGTCCTGGCAGAGTGTGATGGTATTGGCAAATGACTAGAGTTCATGAGCTTGAATATCTGCCCTTGGAGGTTGCAGTTTGGAGCAGAGGCACAAGAGTGTCTGATGACTCGACTGGTCCAGATATTGACAGCCTTGGGCTTGAAATCTCGTGCCTCAGGATTTTCAGCAATGTAGAGATCCGAGAACCAGACTCTGTTCCAAGCAGATTTTTAGTGCTCTATCTCGACAGTTGACCAGCTCCAAGTTCATGATCGCCCAGAGTTGCAAGCAGATGATAGGATGCCAGTGCATGAGAAAGGGATCATTTTACACCACAGTGCGTTACCATAATGACTGCATGTTAAGATGGGCAGTGAAAATGCTAGACCAGTTGAATCCCAAGTTGCTGTGTCTGACTGCAGGCTTGTAGCTCTACCACTGAGGCGACCAGGCATCCAAGTATCTTATGTGAATGACTTGTCTACGTGAAAGTCAAGAGTTAGTAGGACTGACATATGTTTACTTTGAATCTCACATTGAGATGTCACTGCTCTTGTTCAATGTCATCAGGGTGCAGGAATGGGTACTATGGACGGAAGTGCAATAGTCGCTGTGGTCACTGTCATGAGGGTAACTGCAAACGGAATGGAACGTGCTTTGGAA
>JADBJO010000269.1:432500-680000 GCA_016801955.1 Conus betulinus | reverse complement strand
GCAGCTATCATCTAAAGTGGATTAATGTGAGTACATACACTATCAGGATTTTAACAGTCAAACTTGATATTTGGGATGTCCCCTTTGATTGTCATCACAGCTGTGTCCATCGGAATTTCTACTACATAAGCCATTTCCACCTGTGTTTAAATGTTTTATCGCTTAACCATATCCCAGTTGCCATGCAATGATCAATGGAAGCCCGGGACAAAGAAGAGGTGAATGACGGAAGTTTGTAGAACCTTTGATGAAATTGTGTTGACTGGCCTCTCTTGCACTGTGCTTAACACAGTCGTTCGTCCATCAAGAGCCTTTTTTGATTGATTGAGCCGGTCATGTTGCATAAACAGCCAGCCTTTTGTTTGGTCAGCTGGGTTTTCATCTGCAAGCCACAGCTGAAATGTCGATTCTGATTCTGAAAAGCTTAATTTCACAGGGTTTGCCTTGCTTGTCTCAAGTGGTCGAATCACAATATTGTGTGGCTCAGTCATAGACTGGTAGTCTGCTTTGAAGATTCTTGTTGGTATTTAGTAGAGAAGAGTTCTTGAGCGCAGGTTGTTCATTGTTTCTGAATGCTGTAAAACACAGAGGGAAGTTTTATTTTACTTCGATTGTGACAGAACAAAAGTGCTTTTATATGACATGCTGCTCAGAGCTGTAACACAAACAGGAGAAAATCAATGTGTCACAGTAAATTTTGGTTTCTTTTAGTGAGGCACTGGCCTGAATTTCAGTACGGCTGACGAACTTTTATATATCAGATACACATTTGTGCTGAAGAATCATCAGTGCTTGAGTAGTGACCATGATATTTTCTTGGTGTACTAATTTTGATGCTTTGACTCAAGAGGGACAACTCTTCAAACTCTTATGCTTAAAATTTTGTCAGGCTGAGTCTGCTTCTTTGACAACATGCTGATTTATAGGAATAACAGTGAGGAATACAAGCCCAGACATAACGAAAAAAATGGTGAGAGAACATGAACCAGTCCACAAAAGGTTGCAAGTAAATCAAACATGTGAACAATGTGTGTGGGTGGAAACCTGTTCCTACTGTAGTCACTGCAAGAGCAGGAATGTGATCCACCTTCTGTGTGATGGTAGGGGAAAAATGAATATACTACGTCCCATCCCTCCGTTTTACCCCCCAGAATTGAAAGATAGTTCCTTCTCCCCCTGTTTTATGAAATTTGGAAGAACTGTACACCAAAAGCATTTGTAGGGTAAACAGGTCTGAAAAATTAAAGCATAAAGTGACCACTGTTCATCAAGTGTCAGCTATCAGGTGTGCCAGCATCACCAAAGGTATGAAAAAAAGAACACGCTTGAGTCAAACCAGTGACCCTGTTTAGGGGTGCTCTTAAATAGAGTTATGATGTGTCTGGCCATGGATGTAGGTTTACAGAGGGTTTTAAAGTTTAATTTCACGCTCCATCAGCGTCTCCCTCCAGAGAGAGGCTCTACTCCGCTGGTGTCATGCGCGTGTAATCACCCTATGCGCGAGACACATAACCGGGACGTGCAACATTCTGGCAGACTTTCTCAGCCGATCCAGGTCCGTCCTCCACACGGAGTGGACCCTCAGCAGGATCACCCTAACCACGGTGTGCGAACACTGGTTCAGATCCATGGTTGACCTGTTTGCCACCCGGTTCAATCATCGTCTGCCAGTGTACGTCTCTCCTGTCCCCAATCCCCAAGTGTTTGCTATCGACGCTCTCTCCCTTCCCTGGACCAGTCTCATAGCTTATGCCTTTCCCCCCTTCCCGATCCTCCACACAGGTGGGTCAGGAAGGCGAGGCTGGAAAGACCCCGGCTCATCCTCATAACCCCATGGTGGCCGACCCAGTCCTGGTTTCCGGACCCTCAAGTCCCTCACCCATGTTCCCCCCCCTCCAACTAAATCCTCGCTGGGACATGCTCTGGCGACCCCGCTCAGGTTGCCCTCACTCCAACCCTCGGATGCTTCGCCTCCACGCGTGGCTCCTGTGTCAGCCCAATTGCAAACACCGGCCCCTGCTTCCCACTTGGACAGATCCCAGTCCGTCCTAGACATACTTGCAGGGGCGGGGGCCTTGCAGGGCCTACGGGACTTGGCCTCGGCCTCACGCAGGGCCAGCACCGAGTCGCTGTACAATTACCGATGGGAGAGATGGGTCTCCTGGTGCTCAGACAACTCTGTTCCCCATGTCCACCCGCCCAACATCCAGATAGGCAATTTCCTGTCCACCTCTCTTCCTCCCTTAAGCTCTCTGCTAGCTCCATTCGGGGCTACAGGTTGGCTATCTGCACCACCATTCGCCAGCTTGGTGGCCCCTCCTTTGAGAATGATTTCCTTCTCAGAGAGGTATCTTGGGGGGTGGCCCTACGGGAAGTGCAGTCCCCTAGATGCATTCCCCTCTGGGACTCTTCATTGTCCTGGACACTCTCAGAAAACCTCCTTTTGAGCCTATCTCCACCCTCCCCTTTGACCTCCTCTCCTTCAAGACCACCTTTGTCCTCGCCCTGGCCTCGGCCAGAAGACAAAGTGAGATTCATGCTCTCAGCGGGGACCCAGGGACATCGCCCTCCACAGGGATGGCTCTGTCTCTCTCAAATTTGTTCCAGAATTCTTAGCTAAGAATCAGGAACCGGGCACTGCCTCTCCTTCCCTCGTCATCCGCTCACTGGCGGATATCTTAGGAACAGGGTAGAGTGGGGGAGACATGGACTTGTGCCCTTCCAGGTGTCTCAAATACTGCTGGGAACGTTCGCGCCCCAGGCGCCCCAGGCGCTCCTCCCAAAGACGTCTCCTTATTTCCATCAACCCCAATAATAAGAAAGACATCTCGGCTGGCACAGTCTCTAGGTGGCTTTCCAGGACGGTGAGATCTGCCTACACGCAGGCGTACAAGGATCTTCCTCTCCCATCTCTCCCTGGGCTCATGAGATCAGAGCGCTGGCCACTTCAGCAGCGTTCCAGCACTCTGTCCCCTTGCGCCATCTTCTGGAGGCAGCCTACTGGCGTTCGGAGAACCCTTTTATAAACTTTAATTAAGGGATCTCCGCATGACCAGGGCTGACGGTTCTAAAGGGATCTCCTTTGTGGCGGCCAATGCAGCCATAACGGTTAACCCCAAGAACCACTTGGGCATTCGGCCCTCCTCCTATTCCTTTAAATTCTATGGTGGTCTGACATGGTGAAGTATATGACGCCAAAATAGGGGAGTTTTTACTATACTCCCTGTTTGGCTAGTATACTCACCATGTCAGACTCTAATGCCCGCCCTAGCTTCCCCTCTAGCGCCATGGTTCTCGGAGTTACCTTGCGCACAGGCCTCAGATGAATGAGGTACAGGAAGCCTACACAGGCTTCTTCCTTCGGCGGAAGTAGGGTGGGCGTCACGTGACTATCTTATGACTGCATATGCCACCAAAAAAAATTTCGGCCTGGCAGAGCTGGCTAACTGCCGTAGAATGCTATGGTCTGACATGGTGAAGTATATGATACCGAACAGGGAATATAGTAAAAATTCCCCATTTTTGGATGAGTCCTTTTTTATTTTCAGAACTGAATCAGTTTTCATTGTAGTTTGTTGACCTACATTGAGGTTGAAAGAGTAATTATTAATCTTATGGCTAATGTGCATTGTTGATGAGTACATGAGTACATCCCTTCACCTTATGTCACTGCCTCTTCCTTTCTTCTCCTTCCTCTTCCTGCCTCCTTCCCTATCCCTCATCCATTACCCCCACTCTCTTTCCGTGTCCTCTAACCCTCTCCTCCCCCTTTTCTTCTACTATCTTTTTCCCCCACCCTGCCCCTACCTGTTCCCTTCTGTGTTTTTCCTCTTCTTTTCCTTTAATTCACCTTGCTGTTTTTTTTGGCCTGTGTGTGTATGTGTGTGTGTGTGTGTGTGTGTGTGTGTGTGTGTGTGTGTGCGTGTGTGTGTGTGTCCCCCTCCACCTCCGTCTCTTTTTTTTATGCTTGCATGTTTCTTCACCCCTCTCATTTCAGTGCTTTCATTGTTTCATCCATTCTCTGAATGTTTCATTCTCTCTCTCTCTCTCCTTTTCTCTCTGTCTCTCTTTCTGTCTCTCTAATATCTGTGTTGGTTTGGCAGTTTGTGAAGATGGCAAGTATGGAGAAGGATGCAACAAGACATGTGGAAACTGCAGAGACAACAAACCCTGCAACAAAACGACTGGGCGTTGTGGCAAGTGTTCTTCACCAAGCTTTGTTCAGCCTTTTTGTCAAGGTAATGGATGTTTAAACTCTGTGAAAAATAATCACCAATCAGAGAATGTTTCCAGATATGATGTGCTGCCAAAAGATGTACAACATTATGGAATTTTTTTTCTTTCTTATGTCTAAACCTTAAAAGCTAACCTGTCAGGTTTTCTTTACTCTTGCTTAGGGCATCAGGATCAGTGTTGTGCATATCTAGGAGTATGTTTCAGTGAACATTACTAGTTCACCAGCACAGTGAGAGGAACGGACTTTGATACAAGGAGTTAATGAAATCAACAATTTTAGAGCAATGCATGTGTCCCCATGAGGGTGATGAAAGCTTCTACACATAAGAGTGATGAAAGTCTGCTCAAACAGGAGCAGTGGAATTTTACATATGATTTAGAGCAATGGTTTACATACTGTTACAGTGACATGAACCTCTGCACAAAGGCATTAAATTCGATCAAATGAAAACATGCAAGGACTGTTGTAAATTTACAGACTTTACTATCACTCCCTTTTTTTTTTTTTCACACACACACACACACACACACACACACACACACACACACACACACACACACACACACACACATGCATGCATGCATGCTAAATTATAATGAATTGGTTAGGAAAAGAAAAGATCAGTGAAACTTTAGTCTTCCAGAGCCTAGTTAGTAGTCTGGACACTGAAAAGTCACAGGTTTGTCACAAAAGATGATGCCATCAGGTTGAAATATGCAATGGTACAGCTTATAATTTGAGTGGAGGGATGAGGGAAGGGGATGCCTGTCACTCTCCTTTGAGGTTGGGGGGGGGGGGGGGGATGGTTGGTGTTTTGCTTGGATGTATCTTCTGCTGACAGATATATGGGAGGCACTTACTCCCGTCGGCATCTACCACTTCCCTGCCCTCAAGTGGGTTGCACAGGTGGCTTGCCCTTCCAGAATCTTCAACAACCCTGTCACACAAAGTCTCAGGCCACAATGAAAGGGGGAACAAAGGGGCAAGATCTGCAGACATATGGTCACACTTCCATGAACATTTCTCAGACTCACTGTCCTATCATCGCCTATCACTTGAGGACTTGTGCTGAAAACAAACTAGCAAATAAAACAGGTTACTGGCCTTGGTAGGACTTATGGTAACGACTCTTGTCCTAACGAAAAAAAATCAGTACAATTAGTTATACAAATGAAATATGAACAGTTGGTTCAGTCTTAGAGTGCGTGCTTTCCTCTTTTAACATAGCTGTTGAAAACTCTGTTGGATATTTTTATATCTTTTTTTATTATCTAAACTCCTGTTCATTGTGACACCAACAGTACAGTTTACTTGAAACTATGTGCCCCATGGTGATGTGCATTTTATTTACTCAGTAACATATTTTTGTTGTTGTTGTTGTGATTTGTTCCATTCTTTATCTCTCTCTGAGGGTTATCTCCCTCTCTGTCTCTGTCTGTCTGTCTATCTGTCTGTCTCTCTCTCTGGGGGTTACAATCCAGCTGTGGTCAGAGGGCTTGTGTGATGCAGTGATCCCTTATGCTCTGGTGATGAGGGCATGAATACTTGAATGGAAGGCCAAGCTGCTGACTGGGCTAGGCACAACATGGCAGGACTTGATGCCCACAAGTTTCAGGTTGAGTGAAAAAAAGTGTAATTTTCCATGCAGTGAAGTTCTTTTAACTTGAAATGCACAAATTCAGGTCATCACAAACTATTTTTTTTTTTGAGTTCCAACTGCAAACTGTCTTTATTAGTTTCAGGTGTAAGTACAAATTATGGTCAAGAAAATTATTGCAGCCTCCCTCCAAATTCTTGAATGAAATGAACTCCACTGCGTACAGGTTAGTAACATTAATGTCAGTTAGTATTAGTGGCAGTCTTGTGGTTTTTGCACAGTAAAAAGGAGGCAAGATACCTCCAAATGCCCATATTCTACTTATATCTCTCATTTTTTTATTGTGTAAATTCCTTAAATCATGAATACCTCAGAACCTACATAGTTGTGTATACATCGCCAAAGTCACAAAAATCACGTATTCTATTCGTTTCAATCATGTTGAACTGAGAAGCCCATATTTTTCCTAAAACTGGTATTTCGACCGAATTAATCTTGGCGCCATTTTGAATTGTTCGACGAACAAACCGTAAATAATTCTTGATTTCACAAAAAGTATGAGAGAATCCAAAGAATCCATGAATGCGCATTGAAAGTAAAGTCCATAAGCTCTCATTTCGTATATCGCATGGCTATGATCTTTTCTGTACAAGCATGCGACTATACGAAATGACTGACGGCGCCGTCTCTTGAGCGAGTCGCCTTCTTTGTTCATTGTCGGCGTTCTGATCTAAATTGTTGTTTTATGAAATTCGGACTTTCCTATCGAAATCTTTTTAATAACTTCGTTTCTATGGTAGAAGCAACCGAAAATATAAAAAATATCATCCGATTAACCATTCCAAACGGAATAACATTTTATCGAAAGTCGTGTTAAAAAGCACATGGCGACGGCCATGTGACGATAAGGCAAGTTGTGTTTTCCATCAAATTTTAAACGCAAAGTTCTCCACTTAGACGGCATCTTGGATAATGAAATTTGTATGTATAAAAAGAGCGAAGTGCCAGCTTTTCAGTCATTACAAAATTATTTCACGCAGTTTGCTTTTTGTCATCGAAATAAGGGAAAATATGACGTAAACCCGTTAAAAGTGGTTTTTCATTCTCGGACTTTAATTGTCAGTAACTTTACACAGCCAGTTTTATTCTTTGGGTTCTGAGGTTTTCATCAATGCCTAATATGTTGGGACACCTTGACTGTACGGCGAGCTAGACAACGCAGAAGCTGCGAACAGATAGACAGATAGCACAAATTTTACCATTTGCTGTCTCGCGAGGCTCATTTTGCCTGCAGCGCTGCGTTGCTGGCTTTGCGGTCCAGTCAAGCTGTATATAAGTGAGGCGCGCGGCGTGAGTGAGATCAGCGTTCCCAGCAGTGTTCCCCGAAGCAGAGAGTGTCGTCCAGAGTGTGGTCCGCGAGTGAGCGATCGGCGCGTGAGAGTGCTCAGTGCGCTGAGTGCCAAGAGAGAGAGAAGAGCTCCCAGGGCAGTGCGCCTGGGTTGAGCTCACCATGGAAGGTCAATAAAAGGAGAAAAACTCCACATTGTCTCTGTGTCTTCTTGACTGGCTGCTGTCCCTTGGTCCCTGCGCATATCACCATCTGCCTGTCTTCGCCTGCACACCCCTGACCCCTCAGGGACACCATCACACATGGAAGAAGGATACCCTGTATTTGCTCTTGGCCTTTTTGCAATCCAGAAAAAATTCCATGATATTATTGCAGGTGACCTCAGATCTGTCAAAGACCTTACGGTGGCTCTTTTCTCATTGAATGCCAGTCAAAACACCAGTCAAAACAGCTTTGAAGTGCTTTAAGGTTGGTTCACAGGAAGATCCACACAAGCAGTTGACCTCACTGAAAGGAGTCAGCAGGTGTACTTTGAGTAAGAGCAAATTGAAACCACAAAGAGTGGTTGATGTTTACCAGATGACCATTTGCAAAGGGTCAGATTGAGTGGCAACAAATACACTCTTTTAGACTTTTTGTAGGCCATCACTTCCACAGACCATCAGAGTTGGCTACCTCAGTGTGATAACTGACCTAGAGCCTATGTCCCATCTCCAGTGAGGTGTTTTTTGCTGCCAGAATTTTGGCCACATTTGCAACAGATACTTTGGTTGGTGGTGGGTTGGTGGGAGATTTGTGGACTGTGCTGCAAAAACAGTCTATGAGGGGCCTTGCCAGGGACCAGTTCTTTGGCCAACTGAGATGGCAGCCACCCCTTTTCCTTATGGGACTGTCTGAAATGCAGACTACAGCAGGTTGTCCAGAAAGTGAAAATGGAGAAAAAAAATCCCTTTGCACAAAGCCAAAAAAAAATAGTACTTGGCAGTCTGCCCCAAACTAGAACAGCCTGTCCAGAAAATGAAAATGGAGAAAAGAATCCCTTTGCACGAAGCCAAAAAAATTGGTACTTGGCAGTCTGCCCCAATCTGGAATATCTTATTCAGCAGTTGAGAAAAGTTCAGAGTCTGACTCCAGTGAGATGGATGATTTTTATTCTTCAAAATCTATTAAATAAAAACCATCCTGTGTAAACGACAAACCTGCCAAAAGATCTATAATTACTCCTGTGAAGTCAAGCGTTCTTAGTTGTCTGTGGAAAAAAGTCACTTCTACCAATTAGCACAGCTGAAGTTTTAAGTGTGCTTTCGGAGCGGGATTGTATATTTGTAGTCAGGGTACTGAAAGCAGGATTTAAAAAAGGCTTGCATAGCACATCATTTAAAAATTATTCTTCTGAAGCTCATCAATGAGGATCAAACTGGATTTATTCAAAACAGATTATAAGGTGACAATTTAAGGCTCATTTACAACACCATAGTATACTGGCATAAGTCATATGCAACATCAGAGGGAATTGTAAAGGGACACCTGACATCAACCAGTTCAGGTTCAGCGAAGGCTTAAGGACCAGATCAAAGAGGAAAATGAGGCGGTGGGAGCCCGCTGGAATTTGAATGTCCCATTCTGAGGTGGTCTGAGACCAGACTTTACCTGATGCCTATTGAAGTGGGCGCAGATGGAGGCAGCTCGGTAGAATGAACTCCGCAGCTGCTGAAGCCAGAGTAATCATGGTCTGGATGTTGCAAGGAGTAGCAACAGGAGACTGCAGATGAGAGACTGCAAAAAAGAGCACATCTCCTCTGTCCTGGAGACAGGAAGCTGCACCAAAAAATGACATCCGTCATGAAGTGCATATCCAGAGGAACGAACTTTGAGTAGGGACCCTAGCTGACTTCTCCAGATCAATCAGAGGGGGGTGAGCAAGAGACCCTGATGCCTTCTCCTCACTTGGACCACAACAACAAGATTTTCCCGTTGGGAGGGTCATGGTACATATGTGAACCTTCTTCCAAAATATCGCCAGGCACCCACATTGAGATGTGGCTGTTCTGTCTGGTGGCCACAAGTCCGTCTGAGAAGACCCCAGGACCTGGCAAAAAAGTGTGAAACACTATCTGGATGACCATCCAAACTGAGGGGAGTCCAGAGAACATGCCCCCTTCTGGGCAGTGAGTCTGCCAGAACAATAAATTGCACAGAAAATGTTGCACAATCCCGCCTTAGAGAGTCTGACAAATTGTAGAGAGCCATAAGACTGCTAACCTCTTAACTCTTTCATTCCTATTTTTGTATGTACTATTACTTCCTCTTGTTCTTAGATTCTTATAATACGAGTGTTCCCTTCATTCCTGGATTTAGAGAAAAGAAGTGTAAAAAGGGAGAACTGCCACATATGCAGTAGCAAACCGGCCAGAATACAGCGGCGACCACTTTCCCAGGCTGTAGGGGCCATCTGGCATCCATTTCGTTCATAAACACTGCCCCGCAAGCGACCCGGTCATGATGTGTACCAATGACGCGACTCGCGCAAATTCAAAGCGCTTACTGCGGGAACCGATTTTCCGGCTGCAGGAAGCAAAGGATGGATTTTGTGCTGCGCGGTTTTCCAGGCCGCAGGAAGGAAGTGTATGATTTCTGCAAACCAGAAAACCGGGTTTTAGGGATGAAAGAATTGAAGGCATTTAAGAAATCTGTCGTCTCTAGTCTTCCACATGCCACTGTATACAAAAGGGGGAAGAGACGTGCATCAAACCGGTCCAGGCTGATAGCCCAATCCTCTGAACAATAATCTCAAGACGTTCAGGCTGCTGAGGCATATTACTGGCCTAATTTCCAACCAAAGGAAGACATGAAATTTGAAGGACAAGCAGAGAGTGACCTCCCTAAAGGCACCTTCCTGGGGCAAAGAGACATTACAGAGACGTTGCACAGTTCCTGCTAAAAAGTTGTGGTTATTTTGTTTGGGACACAGTCTTTGTTGAAAGGCGGAGTATACATTTTTCTCTCTCACATACAGAGTAGTTTTATGATAGTTGTGAATTTGAGGACACATCCTTAAAAGAATGGATGTGTAGTCGTTATCTTGTTAAATTTAACTTTGAAATATATGTTTAGACATTTCTTGGCTGCGACTGACTTTGGACCATGGCAAAAAAATTGTCTCCTGAACTGTGCCCAGATATACCCAGACATGTTCAAGTCCACTTAATGTTTTGGCGACAAATTGATTTGGCCCTGGTTACTGCTTTGACTTGAAGTCATTGTGAATGCACTTTGTTCAACTAATCTTTGTATTATGTTTCTGTGTCTCAAAGTGAACAATTTCTATCCTACTAGACGTTGGTTGGAAACCTGTCTGTGCTAGTTTGATTCAGGGGTCTTCTCCTTTCCCTGATCCTGACTCTTTTTTGCTTGATTAATCTTTATATAAGGGAAAGCAGGGACAAATTTTAACCTCCAGTAATCTTTATCTAAACCATTTTGATTCTGGTTCCACACTCTGGAATAAGTTTGAGGGTAGCCATGTGCTTGACTTTGAATTTCTGGCTCCAGGTGAGTTCCCTCCATCCTTTTTGATAGTCTGGCATTTGTTTTGACAGGTAAG
Source organism: Conus betulinus (assembly GCA_016801955.1). Lineage (NCBI taxonomy): Eukaryota > Metazoa > Mollusca > Gastropoda > Neogastropoda > Conidae > Conus > Conus betulinus. The sequence continues at coordinate 669,214 of JADBJO010000269.1, read as the reverse complement.
TATGAAGAAAAGGATTTTTCCTTCTAAAACTAGTTCTATGATATACTTACCTGTCCAAACAGCTGGAACTCCCTCCCTCCTCCCTGCAGCTGGGAAAACGGGTGAAAACTGATTTGTTTTGAAGTAAAGTGAGTTTGTGTCACTCGAGGGAGAGCGCTCATATATTCCTGTAGGTTGAGTGGCACGAGCTCCCCGCTGTCCACATGATTCTTTTTTCTTTTTTGGGGGGGGGGGGGGGGGGGGGGGGGGGGGGGGGGGATATCCTGATGTTCCATGTAGTAGGGGGCAAAGCATTTGTTTGGACTGGCAAATATATCAAAAAACTAGTTTTAGTAGGAAAAATCCTTTCCTCCTTCCTCGTTGCACAATTTTCTTTCCATTGCATCAGTGCTTTGTGTTAAATTTTCATATTTTGATCATCTGATCTCTCCCCCCATCCCTTTCAGCCAGCAGTTTTTCAGTTGACAGTTTGGAACTCCCCCACCCTGCACTTTTGCAGACTTATCTAATGTTCCAGAGCACTGATATTAATTACCAGAAAGTGTAAAAATAGATGACTGTTTTGGATGTTACAGCCGGAATTGCTTGTTACTAAAAAGAAAGAAACACAGCTGGACAAACTTGAGGGCAGATGAGAAGTTGTAACTCAAACACTGTATGCGCACACCAGTTCATCACTGGCTATGGAAGAGAAGAAATATAGCTGATGTTAAGAGATAGCTCTGAACTAATTAATGGCTATGGTAAGCTAATCAGAACATGTTAGACCGATGAGGAAGATAGACAGTGAATCTTGCCTCAAAAGAGAAAGAAAACAACATATTTAGACATTCAAAAAATTATTTGGCGAATGATTGCCATGTTTGTAACAAGGACAGAAAGAGAAAGCTTTGGTTTGTGCACAAATGCAAGTGCACATTCTCCATCAGTCATGGTGGCCATGATAATGATGCTAGTATGAGACTGACTGATCTTCCATCGCTGTGATCTAAAACTAAGTATGGTGACTGTTTTGTGTGTGCATTTAAGTGGTGGTTTTGTGAGGGTGTGCACTTGAGAGCATGTACGCTTGCTTGTATTTTGTATGTGTGAGTTGGTCACTTTCTGGTGTTGACTGTCTCCACAGAGTGCCAGACTGGCAGATATGGACAGAACTGCAGCAAGGACTGTGGGCAGTGTTCTGGAAATGGCACCTGCCACCGCACCACTGGCGAATGCCAGGAGGGCTGCAAGGATGGATGGAGTGGATCAAAGTGCACAGGTGAGGATCTTTGATGATGACAGATTATCAGTGTCAAAAGGGGCCTTTGCACAAGTTATAAGGTGTGTATGACAAATTATTTATGTCAAAAAGACCTTTGCAAAGGCTGAAAAACCTGTCTGTAGTGGATTATAATTATTAAAAGAAGCTGGCAGATTACTGCAGTAAAACCTTGGAGTAAAGACGCTGCCTGTTAGTACTCCGTCACTGTAAGAAGTTCTGTGTTTTTGTTTTTTTCTTGGAACAGTTTTTAATTTTGTTATAACATAGACTGGTACTACAGGAGTAGAAGGATAAGTGTGTCAGGAGAATCTGGAGGGCAGTGTGCAACAAGGCCAACAGGGGCAGTGAACCACATAGGAAACACAGTCCACACACCAAGGACAGAAAGGAGGCAGCTTTAGTTTGTGCATGGTTGCAAGTGTGCATTCTCCATCAGTCATGGTGGCCATGATGATGATGCTAGTATGAGAGCATACCTACATGTCAATCAGCAAAGCATCACATTTGTAAGAATTACAGTGTGTTCCAAATGAAATGTTTAAGATTCCTGTTTGTTTCCTGGCTTTACATCTTCTATTCTTGATAGAAAGATTTGGGGTAGGCATGTCTGCCCTTGGACTGATCGATCCTCCCTTGCTGTGATCTAAACTAAGTATGGTGCCTGTGTGTGTGTGTGTGTGTGTGTGTGTGTGTGTGTGTGTGTGTGTGTGTGTGAGGGTGTGCACTTGAGAGCATGTATGCTTGCATGTATTTTGTATGTGTGAGTTGGTCACTTTCTGGTGTTGACTGTCTCCACAGAGTGCCAGACTGGCAGATATGGACAGAACTGCAGCAAGGACTGTGGGCAGTGTTCTGGAAATGGCACCTGCCACCGCACCACTGGCGAATGCCAGGAGGGCTGCAAGGATGGATGGAGTGGATCAAAGTGCGCAGGTGAGAATCTTTGATGATGACAGATTATCAGTGTCAAAAGGGGCCTTTGCACAAGTTATAAGTTGTGTATGACAAATTATTAATGTCAAAAAGACCATTTCAAAGGCTGAAACCTGTCTGTAGTGGATTAAAAATATTAAAAGAAGCTGGCAGATTACGGCAGTAAAACCTTGGAGTAAAGACGCTGCCTGTTAGTACTCCGTCACTGTGAGAAGTTCTGTGTTTTTGTTTTTTTTCTTGGAACAGTTTTTAATTTCCTTATAACGTAGACTTGGTACTACAGGAACAGAAGGAAGATGGGTGTGTCAGGAGAATCTGGAGGGCAGTGCAACAAGGCAACAGGGGGTAGTGAACCACATGGGAGACGCAGTCCACACAACAAGGAGAGAAAGGACACAGCTTTAGTTTGTGCATGGTTGCAAGTGTGCATTCTCCATCAGTCATGGTGGCCATGATGATGATGCTAGTATGAGAGCATACCTACATGTCAGTCAGCACAGCATCACATTTGTAAGAATTACAGTGTGTTCCCAACGAAATGTTTAAGATTCCTGTTTGTTCCTGGTTTTACATCATCTGTTCTTGATAGAAAGATTTGTGGTAGGCATGTCTGCCCTTGGACTGACTGATCCTCCCTCACTGTGAACTAAACTAAGTATTGTGTGTGTGTGTGTGTGTGTGTGTGTGTGTGTGTGTGTGTGTGTACATGCGTGTGTGTGTATGTGTGCGTAGTGGTTTTGTGAGGGTGTGCTTTTGTGAGCATGTATGCTTGCACATATTTTGTATGTGTGAGTTGGTCACTTTCTGGCGTTGACTGTCCCCACAGAGTGCCAGACTGGCAGATATGGACAGAACTGCAGCAAGGACTGTGGACAGTGTTCTGAAAATGGCGCTTGCAACCGCACCAGTGGCAAATGTCAGCAGGGCTGCAAGGAGGGATGGAAGGGGATGCTGTGCACAGGTGAGAATCCTTGATGATGACAGGTTATCAGTGTCAAAAGGGGGCCTCTGCACAAGTTATAAGTTGTGTATGACATATCATTAATGTGAAAAAGACCTTTGCAAAGGCTTAACTTACTTTAATTAACTTTTCCAGCGATGTCAGCCAATAGAGGCTGACTGGATTTTTCTCCCTTGTGCCGCGTCATCCAAGGCTGGCTGTCGGACAGACAATACATTCTGCCGTGTCATCCACTATCGCATGACGGGAACATAAAAATTCCTACACTTTCCATAAAATGGTTCAACGGAAATAAGCTCTGTAACTAGTCTTGGGGATGCCGTAGCGAGTTGTAGACCATACTTTCAGTGGCTTTTTGTGAACTGGCTGACCCCAGGAGCTTTGAAACAAAGAAACTGGCGGCACTGATGCGCGGCACGCGGCACGCATTTCCTGTGCCAGAAAAAATGTCGGTCAGGCGAAGGGGTGGTAGCGATTTCTCGCTCAATGAAGCGCTTGAAATCATATTACAAAGTGGATCTGTGATGAGAGGAGTGATAGAGAGAGAGAAAAACTATGAAAGAGAAGAGGAAAGTGAATTGTTTGAAGATGCAGCCATCCCTTCATCTTCTGATTTAGTGTTGTAAAAGAATGGATAGAATGTAAACAAAGCATTTTTTTTAACGCACGGTCGTGTATACACATTGAAAGTAAATGATTTGAAATTGCTATGTTCGATTAGTTGAGTGTTTGTTCTTCCCTGTGACACCTAACGCAACACTGTCAGTTGTTGTCTAGCTACCATAAAAATAAATAAAAAAGTAGCCATATATGCATGTCGGCAGGGATTGAGCTCTATGCGTAAGTGTGTGGCAGCAGGGAATCGTGCTGTCTGTGCCACTCTCGGCTGGATAGATGAGACTCTCTCTCTGTCATACTGTCATCGAATTAAACCCTATATTTTTCATTTAGTTTTGGTTGCTATTCACGTTGGGCACCTGGCATGTACACAGACACACATCTACCATTTTTATAACAAGTATGATGCACACACACCACCCACACAACGCACACATATGATATACGCATGTGCACGCGCACACATGCGTGCACACACACACATGTACTGTTATTATAACATGGATGATACACACACACCCACACGCACGCACGCACACACGCCCAGGAATACTCTTAACTCCAAACACCTTCAGTTACGTTGTATTTTGAAATGAACATGATGTATGGTGCTGCTTGCCAGTTGTAGTTTTAACTCAAAAGTGCTTAAGTTAGAAGGCCATTATTTTTTATTTTTATTTTCCATGTAAGGTATTTTGTTGCATGGAGAACCAAATATGTAAATGAGAGTGAGTGGTGAGTGGAGCGAAGAGAGGGGGAGGGAATGTAGGTTATCGTTGTGGAGGGATAAGGAAAGTGAATGATTAAAGCACGTAAAATGTGCTCTTTTGTGGGTCATTTTGGATCTAGATGTAAACATGAAAAATATTAACTACATATAGTCTTATTATAACACTGGGTTTAATTTTCAGTATAACTACATTACCTACCTTCTTTTAAATCAAATGTTTTTTGATTCGTGTGAAAGAATTGTCATGATACTGTCCATATAGCTATTTATGTTGTTTACAGTTTTTTTTGTGGGTGTGGGAAAATGTGCCCACTTCCCCACTTAAGAGTTACATAATAGGAAACTTATAAGTGAGAATTTTTTGTGTATTTAAGTTTACTGATTGAAGTAGACACGAACACTCAGGTCAGAAACGAAAAAGTATTATTTATTCATCGGCTAGAACACAACGTTCAGTTCAGTTTGGCCATCTTGGAATGCGCGCGCACACCGCCGCAGTTATGTCCCTTGCAATCTACTACATATCCCCACCTTTAAGACCACTACTGGTTATACAAATAATTTAAACAAAGAACGTCTGTTTTTACTAAACCTCAGTATTCAAAATCTTCATTTTAATTTTTTTTTTTTTTTTTTTTTTTTTTTTTTTTTATATATATAATCTCACCCTTTTCCAAATATCAATCTAAAACTAATAACAAATATAGTCCAACAAAACATATAATTAACTCTTTAACTTTTAAATTCACATTAATCACTTAACTTCAAATAATATAAACTAACAACCAAATGTTATCCAATAGTGTCCTCAAAATGTCATGCATATTTCTAATGTCACTTAAATTCACTGTTTATTTTTCCTTCACACCACTTCCATAATAATACTTAGTTATAGGGAAAAAAAAAAATGCACTGCACAAAAACAAAATGAAGTGTTGTACCAGTCACGGGCACTACAACACTTCGAAAATCTACACAGCTGTTCCGCTCCGCCTTGGTATCAGTCCTTCTGCTTCAACTCCACCTCTGTCTGGACATCTTTGAACGTCTTCAAAACATAGTCCTTGAAACGTGCTGGTAATCTCCGTTGACGACCGGGCCGAGAGGCGGGCTGGAGTGCCCAGACCTGGTGTTGCCCCTTCCTCCAGACTGTCAGGCTGCTGGTCTGCTGCTGGCTTGCTGCTGCCATCGCCTCGCCTCACCACTGCTGGGTCCCTGGTCTGGTTGCCATGGCGTGACAGGCTGTTGTTGATCCACCCCTGGTGACAGCTGCAATGCTGGCTCTGGACTCACTGGTGCTGCAGGCAGAACATCAAACTCAGGCTGACCGAACTGGTCTGGCTCCTGAGACTCCTGTTGGTTGCTGGCCCGAGACAGAAGGTGGTCCACATGCCGCTTCAGGTGGCGGCCGTCTGTCACCTGAACCAGGTAGGACAGGGGACCTGTAGCCTGTACCACCACCCCTGGCAACCACTTACTGCCCACTGAAAAGTTCTTGATGTACACCAGATCACCTGCTACATAGTTTCTCTTTTCAGCACGGTCATGGTTCAGTTTCTGTTGCAGCTGCTTCTGGGCCACTCGCTTCTCCACAGCAGGCTGAATTAGGTCCCAGCGTGTGCGCACCTTCCTGTTGAACAGGAGTTCCGCTGGTGACAACCCTGTAGTTGTTTTGGGGGGTCACCCGGTACGCTGATAGGAGTCGAGCAACGCGAGTTTCTATCGAACCACTGGTCATTTTCTTCAGCCCTTGCTTCAATGTTTGTACTGCCCGTTCAGCTAGCCCATTGGTGGATGGATGGTATGGGGCTGATTTTACATGTCTGATGCCATTCTTGAGCATGAACTCTCCTTGAACTCCTCACTGGAAAAGCAGGTCCCATTGTCTGTGACTAAGGTTTCAGGTATGCATGTGTAGCGAAAGACTGGCGCATTTTTTCAATGGTTGCGCTTGACGTAGATGTGTTCATGGGCATATCATCAATCCACTTAGAGTGGGCATCTATGATCACCAAGAACATCTTTCCCAGAAAAGGGACCAGCATAGTCAGCATGTAGTCGGGTCCATGGGCGATCTGGCCATTCCCAAGGATGAAGAGGAGCGCTGCAAGGTAGGTTCCGAAGGGTCTGACAGATCGGGCACCCTCTAACTGTAGATTCAATTCTTTGTCCATGTTCGGCCACCAGATATGATCTTGCCAAGTTCTTCATTCGAGTCATTCCTGGGTGGGCGTCATGCAGGTCCTGTAGCAAAATCTTGCGTCCTTTTGGGGGGCACCACACCCGAGTTCCCCACAACAGGCAGCCATCCAGTACACTCAGTTCCATTTTCCGGGCCAAGTATGGTCTGAATCTCTGGTCTGGATGGCTTTCAGGCCAGCCTTTCAAGACAAAACTTTTCACTTGTGAAAGCACAGGGTCAGTGTCGGTCCACTGACGAATCTGGCTGGATGTCACCGGCATGGTCTCCACTTGATCCATCAGGAGAACTATCTCCCCTGGTTCGAGTTCTGTTTCTGCTGTCATCTGGAGTGGCAATCTGCTGAGGCCATCAGCGTTGCTGTGTTTCCCTGCCTTCCTTGAACATCAGGTTGTACTCGTATGCTGCCAAGGTCACTGCCCAGCGCTGTATTCGGGCAGCCACCATGTTGGGGACTTGTTTGTTTTGTCCAAGGAGCCCTAACAATGGTTTGTGGTCTGTGTAAATGTCAAACTTCTGACCGTACAGATACTGGTGGAATTTCTTCACCCCGTAGATGATGGCAAGTGCTTCCTTCTCCACCTGACTATAGTTTTTTCTCTCTGCGTTGTTCATTGTCCTGGACGCAAACGCCACTGGTCTCTCACTGCCGTCCTCCATCCGGTGTGATATCATGGCTCCCAGCCCATAGTTTGAGGCATCACAGGAGAGGATGATGTCTTTACTGGAGTCAAAATGGACCAGTACTTGGGGTGAATGAAGAAGCTTCTTCGACTCTAACCACGCATTCTCTTGCAGTTCTTCCCAGGACCAAGATACCCCTTTTTGCAGCAGCAGAGAGTAGAGGGAGCCAGCACCGTGGACAGGTTTGGGAGAAATCTGGCATAGTAGTTCACCATACCCAGATAGGCCTGTAGTTGTTTGACGTCTACTGGTCTAGGCATCTCCTCAATAGCTTGGATTTTCTCTGGTACAGGGCGTATACCCTTCTGGTCAATCTTGAGACCCAAGTAAATTACCTCAGTGGCCATGAAAACACACACTTATTCTTTTTCAGCTTGGCTCCGGCCTCTTTCAATTTTGCAAACACTGTTCGCAGCGTCATCAAGTGTTCTTCTTGTGTCTTTCCTGACACCAAGATGTCATCAATGCGAACGTAAACTCTTGGCAACCCTCTCAGCAGGTTTTCCATTGTACGCTGAAAAATGCCTGGCGCCGATGACACCCCATAAGGCAGTCTGTTGTACCGGTAAAGGCCCTGGTGTGTATTGATGGTGGTGAATTCTTTGGAAGCCTCATCCAATTCTAGCTGCTGGTAGGCGCTTGTCAAGTCCAATTTGGAGAAAAACTGTCCTCCGCTGAGTTCCGCCAGCAGGTCATCTGTTTTGGGGAATGGGGTAGTTATCTAACTTGGACACTGCATTTACAGTTACTTTGTAGTCTCCACAAATGCGAAGGCTTTTGTCTGGCTTTACGACAGTAACAATTGGTGCCGCCCAGTCTGAAAATTGCACCTTCTCAATGGTGCCCTCGGCCTCCAGTCTATCTAGTTCATGGCCTACTTTTTCACGTAGTGCATAAGGCACTGGGCGTGGTTTGAAGTAACGTGGCTGGGCTGCAGGGTCCACCACAATGTTGGCCTTAACACCTTTGATAGTGCCTCTACTCTCCTCGAACAGTTCTGATGCCTCGCACAGAATTTTTTCCAGTTCTGGATTACAACTGCCTTCTGTCACAGTCTGACACCAGTCATTAGGCCAATCCAGCCGAATGTGTCTCAGCCAGTCTCTGCCCAGCAAACATGGTCCTGGACCCTTTACTACAATCACCTCAAGGGTCCTTGGGGAACTCCCTTTGTATGTCACTGAGCACTGACTTACCCCCAACACCGGAATCTCTTCACCTGTGTACGTTTTCAGTCTTCGGTTGGATGCCCTCAGTGGAAAAGAACCCCTACGTCTGATCTTTTTCAATGTCTCTTCATTAATCACTGTCACAGAAGCCCCTGTGTCAATCTCCATTTCCACGGCGACGCCCTCCAGTTCCCACTGTAGCCAGATATGGTTTTCTTTGCTCTCTAACTTGAAAACAGAAAACAATTCTGCTTGCTCGGTTCGTCATCCACCTTTTTTAGGGGTCCACGTGCTTTGGGATTGCTTCTTATGTCCTTCCTGCGTCGTTCTCGTTCAGCACGAAACAATCTGCAATCTCGCTGAAAATGGCCTTTCTTTTTGCAGTACCAACATTCCAAGTCTTTCATTGAACGATCTCTTTTCACTGCTCTGACATCTTCCTGTCGATCTTCCATCATATCGATGCTAGCTGTGCTCTGACTTCCCCAGCTGTGGATCCCACAGCGTTTTCCTGCAGATCTACTGCACTCTTCTCTGCTGACTCCATAGCCCTGGCAACATCAAACGCCCTCTCAAAAGTCAAGTCTTTCTCAGACAACAAACGTCTTTGAATCCGATTATTGTTAATGCCGCAGACTAATCTATCCCTCAACATAGAATCAAGCGCTTCGCCAAAGTTGCAATTTTGCGACAGATGACGTAACTGTGACACATATTTTGCTACAGAGACTCCTGCTCATAACGTGAACGCGTGTGAAACTTGAATCTCTGAACTATTTCAGAGGGCTTGGGCTGGAGGTGATTTTGAATGATTGTTTTCAGTTCTGCAAATGTCTTGGTGCCAGGTTTGGCTGGGGCAAGCAAATCACACATGAGTTTGTATACAGATTTACCGCCTGCACTCAAAAAATATTGCTCGTTTCTTGTCTTCATCATCATCACGTCATTAGCCACGAAATAATACTCTAACCGTTCCGTATACTGACCCCAATCTTCCCCTTCCTCAAGTCCGAATTCTTTTAGTTGTCCGAAAAGCCGCCGCCATCCTCGTCGCCAGTGAAGTAGACACGAACACTCAGGTCAGAAACGAAAAAGTATTATTTATTCATCGGCTAGAACACAACGTTCAGTTCAGTTTGGCCATCTTGGAATGCGCGCGCGCCGCCGCCGCCGCAGTTATGTCCCTTGCAATCTACTACACTGATCATCTTAGGTAAGATTTGTTTTAAAGTGTGTTTCGAAATCGGTACTTGACATTGTGACTTGGTAGCCATATTGTGTAAGTTTACGACCTGTCCCAGTATTTTCCTCTTTGTTTTAAAATCCGCCCACTCACTTTCATAAGAGTTCCGTAAATTTGAACCTAAGTCTAAGAAGTTGCTTTTCTTTTCAAATTAAATTGCAATCTCAGGCACTGCTTTACTTAAAAAGGTGCTTTGAAATTGACCTTTGTCACAGTGATTTACATGTTGAATCTGTTCAATCACTGTTTTTCCTTTTTGTATTAAAATCACCCACTTATTTTCATAGTAGTAAACTATTTCAAAAATTTAAACAAAGCACTTACTTTTCTCTCCAAATTAATTGAAGTCTCAGGCGGAGTTGCACCTTAAAAGGGTTTGAAATTGGTCTTGTGTTGAAGGATTTGAACGTTCCCTGAGGCAGCCATATTGAATCAGTTCAGTGACCTGCCCAATTATCCTCCCCTTTTTGGTAAATAAACCCGCCCACCCACTGTCGTAGAATAGCTTGAGGTGAAATATATTAATTGTAAGCGCATTTCTGTTTTCGTTTTTGTTATTGCCTGTGGGCCAGTTTTCTCTAAAATCCTAATCGAACTGACTTTTTGCTGTGCTTGCTAGTGGCAGCCATATTGGAAGACTTGCCTCAACATTTTCACTTCTGTAATAAAATGGCCCTTAGATCTGTTTGAGAGTCACCTAGTATGAAAGCTATTGCCAGGATTTTACTTCTATTTGAGTTTGGTCATTTTCTTAGGCAAGGTTTTGTTAAAAGATGTTTTGAAAGGAAGCCCCATTGTTTACCGTGTGTTAGCTCCGCTGCAGTCATTTTATGCTTATTTAGATAATCTGTTTTAAAGCACTTCTCTAGTAAAATCACTCCACCCATGGCATGTCATTGCATAGGTTTAGAGCCGAATGTTGAATTTACTTTTTGCCTTTGTACTTATTTGATCTTTAGGACCATTTTCCATTTATTCATGGACTTATGAGTGAAGGCTGCCATGTTGGATGAGGTTCTATTTGGATTTGTCAAGTTGTGTACATGCATTTCTGGGTGTTATTTTATTGTAATACATGATCGATTCACTTGGTATAGTGTTATTGGATTGGAAGGGCTTGCTGTAGGTGGGAGCAGGCCGTTTTCTTTGATTTTGGTTGTGAACAGATTTAGATCTGAATCTCACCGGGAGTAGGTCTACCCTTGTGACTCAGGGCAGAGGGCTCATGATTCTGTTTTCAATTTAAACTTCACACAGCGCCATAGTGTTTGGTATTATTGTTGTATGGTGTTAGACCAGTTTATCGTTATTGGCCTAGATAATACAGAAAATTGAATCATTTGTAAATTGGGAAATTTCGTACCTTGCTCAAGTTGTAGAGAGCATTATTATGTTCACTGTACGTTTCAGTCCTGTGTATGGGGTAGTTTTGATGTTCGAGCAGATAAACATCTATGAAGAGGATCTTTGAACACCCTTTTAGCTGTCAAGTCATCAAAATTGTAGGTTTCACCTCCACTCGACTGCCATGTTGGAGACATAAGCTCAATTCTGATTTGCTTAGGTTATTTTACAGGCCAAGTCTATTTAAGGGGTCAAGGCTACCAGCAAAGGAGAGCTTTCTTGGGACTCGAGGCTAGACGTCTCGTATCAAAGACCTTGGTGCTGTAGGTCGGTCAAGTAAATAAACATTTAAATGTTGTAAAGCGCCCTTGACGCCATATCAAAATTCATGTTGGGACTCATTCTGTTTTTCTTTACGGTTTTTAGGACTAAAAGGTAAAATCTAAATTCACAAAAAAAATAAACAAAGTAATAAGAATTTCAATCAAATTTCTTCTAAAATCTAAATTCACCTAAAAATAGGACTAAAAGGTTTTTAGGACTAAAAGGTAAAATCTAAATTCACCTAAAAAAATAAACAAAGTAATAAGAATTTTTAGTCAAATTTCTTCTAAGTCATTCCAAACAGAAATGGTCTAACACCATCTCAGCTAAATTAATTTTTTTTTTCTCTTTTCCTAAACAAAATTTCAAGAATTTAACAAAAATCATAAAAACATCTAGGAGACTAAAATTTGTGAATAAACTTCTCTCTGTTAGGTTGACTGAGTTCCAAGTTGCCTTGTTACTGTTAGTAGTTGTACGTTGAGTTTCCTCGAATAGGTTGCATGGTGATGAAATATGGACACTGTGCTGGTGAATGTTCTGGGACCCCTGTATTCTTGGATGTATTGATCCTCATATATCCCTATGCTTTGCCTCTTAATTTTCCGTTGTTGATAGAAGAAAAGATTCATTGAAGAGGAAACTCATACACTTGGCTGGACTTCATTACTTGTTTGGAGGATTCCTTGTTTATTTCTTCCCTCACTCTTCTGTAGTTTCAGGGATTTGCGTTTGTACAGTGAGCGCTATTTCTATTGTTCTTTGTTGTTGTTGTCGTTCAGTAATTGTCTCGGTCAGCAACAGGAAGAGACGGGAATCGATTACATCACAGCCATACGGTATTGATCGATTGGGCGCAGGCATGCTCTCATCCTGACCAGATTAGTAAAGATGGACCAGGCAGTCGGTAATACTGTTATTCCATTCAGATGTAACTCAAAAACCCCGCCTTAGGTTGCTTACAATATATATGTGTGTGTGTTAATTTGCACACAGCATCACATTTGTTAAAGCTATAGTGCATTTTTAAGATTCCTGTTTGTTTCAGATTTTTAATTCATTTGTTCTTGGTGGAAAGCTTTGGGGTAGGCATGTCTGCCCTTGGACTGATTGATCCTTCCTTGCTGTGATCTTTAACTAAGTGTGGTGCCTGTGTGTGTATATGTGTGTGTGTGAGGGTGTGCACTTGCGAGCATGCGTGCTTGTGTGTATTTTATGTAGGTGTGAGTGGGTCACTTTCTGGTGTTGACTGTCCCCCCAGAGTGCCAGACTGGCAGATATGGACAGAACTGCAAGGTGTGTGGGCAGTGTTCTGGAAGTGGCGCCTGCCACCGCACTACTGGCGAATGCCTCCAGGGCTGTAAGGATGGATGGAAGGGGTTGCTGTGCACAGGTGAGAATCCTTGACGATGGCAGATTATCAGTGTCTAAAGGGGCTTCTGCGCAAGTTTAAAGTTGTGAATGGCAAATTGTTAATGTCAAAAAGACCTTTGCAAAGGTTTAAACCTGTCTGTGGTGGATTACATAAGTGTCAAAAGAAGCTGGTGGATTACTGCAGCGAAACCTTGGAGTGAAAAAACACTGCTTGTTAGCACTTTGTCTTTTAAAAAACTTCTGTGTTTTTGTTTTTCCTGGGACAGTTTTTCACTCTCTTGTAAAGTACACATGGTACTACAGGAATTGAAGAAAGAAGATGTCAAGAGAATCGAGAAGGCAATTCAGCAAGGCTTAAAATACGTAGACCACGTAGACGTCACTGTCTAAAGAAGTCTCAACTGGCATTACATGTGACACATGGCACCTGTCAGGATCAGCCATCAAATTCAGGCCTGGTAAAATGGTGATAATTAGATGATCGTACATGTCCACTCTGTCTGGGCAAACAGTGGAGCATGTCCTGTGTCTATTCAAAGCAATGCTAACCCAGGAACGGTACACATGGAGACACAACAGAGTGATTAAAGAGGTCATACAGGTGGTTAGCATTGCCAGAGGAGAGACTGTGTCACCCGAGTCCACAGTATCAATGTTCTACATGACAGAGGGCCACCAGCTGTGACATCAAGAGTATGGGAGCAGGATTGACAGAATGGAGTAGATGACCGAGACCGCACAGTAGACCTTCCAGAATGGGAAAACAATCTAGAGATCATCAGGAAGAGTGGCATGAGACTGGGTACTGTGCTCAACTTGGGTTCATCAAAACAGCAGATCCTGGTTCGGCTCACTATGTCATATGAAAGCAGAACAAAGCCCACATCTACAAGACTGAGAAGAATGGCAGTCTGGCCTACAGCTTGTGGGAACTGGGCTTCCAATCCAAATTTCCTCACCAAAGGGTTTTTCTAGCAAGGAAATTTGTAGGCTTATTAGCCCATGGTCTCATGAAACAGCTGACAATTTCTGATAAGAAGAGGACCAGAAACCTAAAGGCAATGGCAGAAGTAGTTGAAAAGAGTTCCAGCTGGAGCTGGTCCAGGAGAAACAAAGGTGAATGTCATACGCCTTAGATTTCCCATCTTAAAGCAGTGTCTTTTGGCGATGTGAGAAAGAGGACTATTTAAAAAAGCAATACCTTGAGATGCCCGGTTCTCCAGAAGTTGTTTATTCAGATCCCAGCAGCACCAGAAAGAACAAAATCTGACAGCAGAGGGGCATTTAGGAGTCATGATCTGGATACAGCCCAACCCCCTTTAGAGTTTGAGAGTTCAAGGCTAAAAAGCTTGCTGCAGGGGATTTTTTCTCTGAAGACCTTCTGCCATCAAGCTCTCCCTAGAGTTTTTTCCGACTGGTTCATTTCTGAAAAAAATGAACTTCTTCCATCAAAGACATACTGTTAAAGTATTTCTGAACGTGGTTTTCAAAGAGATTCCTCTGTAGTTTCAAAGACAACCGCTGTTGAAAGGTATAAGCTATGGCAGATGTTTAGTGTTTCAAAGGAGTCTTTGTTCAAAGGTTAAAACTGACCAAGGCAGATGTCTGTTTGACTGGAACCGATCTCCAAAGATAAATGCTGACTTTGGCAAGTTACTGTTTTTTTTCAGTCTTTACACAAGAGTAAAACCCAGCATGGCAAACTTATGCTTTAAAAGCAGCTTAGTCTAAAAATGAAAGTTCTCTTTGCTGGATTATCAGTAGTAGTTTTGAAATGATGCTTTACCCAGAGGTGAAAGCCTGGCTTTGGCCAAAGATTCGAGTCAAAGCAAGGCTTTGTGCATAGGCAAAAGCTGCCTGTGTGATCAGTGATTAGTAATTAAAAAGCTTCTTTCCAAAGGTAAAATGTGTTTGTGGGTCGATGATTAGTGTAAAGAAAGCTTCTGTTCAAAAGTAAAAGCTGGCAAGTATCAGCAGGAGTTTATGCACAGGTAAAAATGACTGTAGCAGATTTCTGAAGTGGAATGTCTTAACCATGACTTCTTTCCTTTAACCTTTGAATTTAATATTCCTGTAATGCCATTATCGTATCAAACAAGAGACTGAACAAAAATGAAGGCCAAGGTGGATAACCAGTTTCAGAGTTTCCTTGCAAAATTCGAAAGCTGACTTAATGCTTAATATGACAAATTATTTTCAAAAGGAAACTCCATGCAAAAACATCTATCAAGACATTTCTTTACTTTCAGAGGGTTTATATTCAAATATTCTGTGTGATATCAGTATTACACCATCGATGTGATCTTTGTGTAACATTAGTAATTACCATGTTTTTAAAGAGTTTATGTAGCACCATGAAAACCATCGGGTGTGAAATTGGTAATCTTGATCATATTCCATCACTCCATCCAACTGGCCATCTGCATTCCACCCTCCAACCCTCCAACACTCATCAGTCCATTCATCTACCGTCCATTCTATCCCCATCTCTTGACCAGGATTAGAATGTGATTTTGAATTCTTGAAAAGTCCTTGGAAATTGGAAGAGCTTTTTCTAAGGCTTAAAAAGTGATCGATAAACAGCACAAGCCAAAAAAACTTCTGGAAAAATCTTGGATCATTCAAAAGCTGTCGGCTAGGATCTCGCTTTCAGGTCTGTAAAAACCAAAGTGTGTTTGCACAAAAAGACCAAGTTAGAGGGGGAATTAAAAAAAGACAGAGCTAACCTTTATTAACGCCAGAGAACTCAGTAAAAGGCGACATCACTTTGCTTGTTTGCTACTTGCATTACTTTTTAAAAAGCATATCACTTTTTTTTTAACTTCTATTTTCCAGTTAATGTTGGAAAGGTGTAGTGCTTAGTGAAACTGGGTCATGGCGACTGCATTTTCACTCCAAAGACTGGTTGGTGGCTCAGAACACCAGGTGTAACAAGACTTTTCCACCTTGCAAACATGAGTGAATGTGTTGTTAGACATATCAGTTTTACATTATTTATTGCCTTGGAGTTTTTCAGCAGAGCCCTGGAAAACTATTTTTTTTAAGCCTGTGGGAACCCCTGAGTAACTTATCCATGTCACTGACACATGTTCATCCATCCCTATATGAATTGTTGTGAGGCAATAGGGGAGGGGGATGGTGGGGAAGGAGTAGAGGACCGTGTTAAGGGCACCACCACTCAAACTCCCAGTCGGTCCACCAACCCATCCACCCCATCCATCCATCCACCTATCCTTCCTTTGTGTTTGTCTTTTCAGAGGAAGACAGTGGACTGTCAGTGGTGGCAGTGGTCATTATCTCGCTGGTCATTGTGCTGGTGGTGGGGGCTGCTGTGGTCATTGTGGTCAAGAGGTCAGTGCTGGGGAGGGGAGGGATCAAGGTGGACGCAAATGGAGGGGGGAAAGGGGGTGGGGGATGAGGGGTGGGAGCTGATCCACTGTCTGTTCTTGTCTTGTCTGTGTAAGTGTGTCACCGGCTGACTTGGAAGATGCATGTGTAGCAAGTATATAGGTGCCACTGACCAGGCTCAGGCTGGAAATCTGGCCTGTAAGAAATGTGGAAATAGCCTTTATAGCCTTGCCAAAGTTTGTGGTCTTCAGTTCAGGCCTGGGAAATTCCCTCTGTTTGTTTTTTTCTGACAGTATTGCTGGCGCGTGTCCTGGCTCGTGAAAATCACCTTTGAGCTAAGTCACTGTCAGTTGGCAAACTGTTTTCAGTATGATCAATGGAGAACTGATTGACTTGTGTGCAGCAAAAAGTAATCCTCCTGAGGATTGATTAGAACTTGATTTGAGAATCATCAGGATCATTGTTCTAATGCGATTCCCACTCTATAAGGCCATGACTGTGTCAAAATTTGAGCGAGACCAGATACTTCCGCACTAGAGTCAGTGTGAGAATGAAGAACTTGGCTTGACTAGATGAATGTCATAAGGAATAAGGAACAAATCTTGATGTAAGAGATCCAATCACATTGTAGCCTGTTCCGCCCCCCCCCCCCCCCCCCCCCCCCCCCCCCCCCCGGTTCCCCTTTCTAAAACCCCTCTGATTACAAACATTTCTTGTCCCATCGTATTCTTTCCAGCTGGGAAAATCTTGAGAATGGGCTTTCAGGCCTTGAAAATAACAAGAACCAGTTTTTCATCAGTTTCCCAGTCTGGTCACGTATGTCGCTCGGCACCTCGGTTAACAGAATGAAAAACAGCAAGTTGGGGGGGGGGGGGGGGGGGGGGAGGGGGGGGAGGTGGGATGGATGGGGGGGGGGATGGGGGGTGGGGGGGGGGGGGGGGGGGGGGGGGGGGGGGCATCTTGTATGCGCTCACTTCATATCCTGCACATGTGAAGGTTATATCCCCTTCTCCAAGTCTAATATGATAGCTCATTAGCCTACCAGTTTTTTACTTCTTACTTTATCAAGGTTTTCATGTAGACAACACTTAATTTGGATCACTTATGAATCCTTGAATCATTGACAACAAACAATCCCACCTGCCAGAGGTCCAGATGCCTTACATACAGTAGCAGTATTGCAGACCACCTCCATTTGTGGCATCCAAGGAAATGGAGAGGCAGACAGAAAGGCACAGAGGATGATTAGGAAGAAAAGAGCCTCAGCTTCACAGAGACGAAGACCATCATTAAGTCTCACTGTACAGGTCACCACAGCCACAGGACAACTGCCATCAGGTGGACAGGCAAGAAAAGGTCATCCTTTTTCACCAGGGGACACGGAACAACTGCCTGAACCACAACAGTTTTGCATTTTTCCTGTCCGCTGTTTGCTCACAAGAGGAAGTAGACCAGACTGTGGAGTATGTTCTGCTAGATGGTAAAGCATTCCATGGACTGAGAGAGGAGACCAAGGCATATCCATCATTCAGCAACAAAAAAAACTGTATCAGTCTGCAGAGGCTCAGAAGAGGAGCACCCATTTCAACCTGAGGACCTCTGTCCAAAGTGTGACAGTGCCAGGGAAGAAGAATCACCTCTGTGTTTGTGTTTTTGCAAAGTGCTGTCTTTTTGAAGTAATTGTGAGGGTCTGAATAATTTTTGGAACAGTTTTTCTTTCATCTAAAGACTATGTTCAGAGGTTATCCTTTTTTTTTTTTTTAGTTTCTGATGTCAAGATCAGTCTTTTTTGTTTAGAAAAAAAAACGTATTTATGTCTATTCAGTTTTTTTGTAATATGATTTTGGTTGGTACTTAAGTTTGTACTTCAGCCATAAGTTATCTTGGTGATCCCTTGGGCTGTAATCAGTATGAAATGAATCCCACAAGAACCAGTTCTGATTTATTTGTTGTCGGTGTGACAGAAGCCACCTATGGCCAAAGAGAGACAAGCCCTTTCCGTCTCCCGCCGCCCCTGGTCTGGTGAGGCTGCATGGTATGTATGTTTGAATTTTTCTCTGTCAGTGTCTCAGAACCATCCCTGCACTCTCTCAGTGTCTAATGCTTCCTGTGTTTTTTTTTTTCTCCTCCCCAATCACCGTCCTGTTATCCCTTTCACACTCACTCTCTCGTTCATGCTGTCTCTCTCCCTCCCCCATTCTCTCCTATCCCTTCACCTACTCTTTCTCTCACTCCTTTCCCCTTCTGCTTCTCTGTTGTCTAGTTGACACTATGACAAAACTTACTAATGTTTTTTTTTGTACAAAATAGATGAAATTAATTTTTTTTATATTGCCAGAGTAGGGTTTCTATTTATTTTTCATATTAGTTTGAAGTATGGTCAGATTGAAATCTGCTTTATTTCACATTGTATAATTTTTCATTGTATTGTTTCTGTCTGTTATTGTTTAATAGTGTGTAGCATTGTGTTTTGTGCGTTTTCATGGTCATCATCATAAGGTATTGTTTTTGTGTGAAATTTCAGGGGAGAGCACTTCTGTCTTGTGTAACACCATGACAACATTTGCTGTCTGTGTGTCTAGTTTTGTTTATCAGAGTATTGGATTTTTGTTTGATGTTTTACAAAGGATGGCCTTCTTTCTTGGCAGATTTGTTTTTTGATTTGACTTGGTTGCTTAGTGCACACTGCCCGTGAGATCTTCGCTGTTTGTCTTGTCTGACAGACTTGCACTTTGATCACTCAGTAGGATATTGGACTGGGTGTGGAGATAAGAAGTGAAAAAAAGAATTTTACTATAAAAATTGATTTTATGATGCACCTAAACAAATGCCTTATTTCCACTAGGCATGAAGCAACGCCATATATCAGGATTCCCATAAAAACAGGGAGCTAACTCTTACCAATAACCATCAAGCCAAAGGAGTAATTTACATTTGTGAGTTAACGCCATTTCACCCAGAGTGATTGAAGTCAGTTTGCACCACTCTTGGGCCAGGCCGGTAGGGGAGTTGATGTCTTGGTGTTGGGACAGCATCATAAAACTACTTTTAGTAGTAACATTCCTTTTCTTCATACCTACCTGTCCAAACAATTGCCTGACTGTGGAAAAGGGTGGTGGGAATTCTTACCTGAGAAAGCAGTCCAGTCCTCAGACTCGCATATGCACAAGGGTCACCCTAATTCCAACCAGAGCTTAGCACCAAATAGCCCTGGCCCTGAGTCTTGGCTGCCTCCTGGAAGTTAATGGATAGTCCCTGCTCTCTCTTTCATGACTCTGAAATCCAAGAGTCCTGTATGGTAAAATGAAATAAGCACAGAATCAGGAAGTCCTTTTGTCTTTCTTCACAGCTTACGAGATAATGCGTGTTTCCCATGCATTCTCCATCCTTCACCTCTTCCGTGCCTGAATACTTATGTGCTTTTGCATGTGTGCGTTCGTGTGTGTGCGTTTACGTGCATGGGTTTTTGTGCTTCATGTTGAGTCTGCCCTGTGTGTGTGTGTGTGTGTGCTCCCCCTTCTGCATGTTTTAAATTGTACCCCGTGCAGTGTTCACGAAATTGGAGGCGGGTAGGTGGGTGAGTGGGGGTGGGAATGGGAATGGGGGTTGGTTCTTTCTTCTATTCCCAAATTTTTGTCGAGCGTTGTTCATAAAATGTCATGTGTGGGGGGTCGCGGTGGGTGGGGGGGGGGGAGGTGGGGGGGAGGATAGAGTGTGTGTGGAGGGGGGGAGGGGGAGGGGGGATGTGGCTTGTGCATCTGTTTTAGTGCTTGCTTTGTGACCTTTTGTTTGATGCCTTTTTCTCAATATTGTGCAATGTTTATGGAAACTTTTATTTTTCCTGTATTGTGAAGTGCTCTGAGGATGTCTTTTTCTCTCATCAAAGAGCGCTATATAAGCTCGATTTATTATTAGTAGTAAAATGAGAAGAACAAGCCAATCAGACCTTACATCCATATGTAAGTGATTGCTGCCTAACAGGCACAGAAAATGACTACATTTTCTGGTACAAAGACAGTGCATTCACGTTCATAATTTTCGAAAGTTCTTTGCTGATCCTGAAATCCAAATGGGGAAATCTTCCATTCCAGCTATAAAGGAGGCCAAATCTCTTGGAATTATTTTTGCCAAAGGTTCAACATTGTTAGTCACATTAAGCACTTAAAAACCCCTCCTGAGAAAGCTTTGAACATCTGCGGGGGTTGTAGCACACACTGACTGGAGCACTGATAAGAAAACTTTGCTGCACCTCCACAAAGTCTTGGACTGTTCTAAAGTTGTACTATGGCTGTGTTGTGTACAGCTCTGCGAGTCCCTCTTATCTGAAACTCTTGGATCCCGTTCATTATCAAGGGCTTAGTCTTTGTCTGGGAGAATTCTGCACCACCCCTGTGTACAGCCTGTATGCAGAGGCAGGTGAACCCTCATTATCCAACCGCAGGCTGAAACTGTCTTTATATTACTATCAGATTGTTCTCTGAACAGGAAAACCCTGCTTATGACCGTTTCAAATCCTCAGTTCCAAAGTAAATTTGAAAAAAATCCTAACTGTATTCCTCCGTTTGGACTTTGTATGCAGCCACATGCGCAGAATGCAGGTGTTGATCTAGGAGTTGTGTCTAATTTCTCCAGATTCCAGGTAAGGCTCCATGGACCTTTTTCACACCAGAAATCCGCTTTGATCTGCCTCTTTTTGCAAAGGATCCACCAGTCCTCAGGCATACTAGGCATTGTTTGCCAATTGCTGTACAAAATTTCCATCGTTTTAGAAAATGTTTATTGATGGTTCAAAAGTCTGGAGATGGAGTGGCCTGTGCAGCCTATTGCCCAAGTGTTCCATCTCAAATATTATCAGAGCATATTCTGACAGACAGTTCTGTTTTACTCTGCTGAATTACAGCTTTGTTTTCAGTACTGATGATGATCCCTCAGTCTACAAACAAGGACTGTCTGATTTGCTGCCAGCTTTGGAAGCCATAGCTGGCCATATCCTCCATCATCCTGAACTTCTAAACTTTAAAAAAACTTTTTATCTCTGTTTGAAAGGGGAAGGTCACAACTTTGTTCTTGCTTGGGTTCCCAGTCATGTTGGCATTCAGGGAAATTAAAATGGCTGATTGTTTGACCAGGATTGCACAAAGGAGAAAACTGTCCAGCATGCATATCTATCCGCTACTCAGATTTGAAACTGAAGGTCAGTGATTATAACAGAGACCTCTGGCAGGAGGATGGAATACACAGACGGATAATAAACTTTTCCCAGATCCGTCCAAACCTAAAAGAGTTCTCACATCTACCTCTGGTGGTCGCAAAGAAGAAATGGTTTTATGCCGGCTGCACACTGGCTATTAATTTTTTTTTTCTTTCTTTTTTTTTTTTTTTTTAACTCATTTGTATCTTTTAAAGAATGAAGAAGCTCCATGGTGCTTTCTATGTCATGTACCACTCACACTGAAACATATTCTTAGAGTGTTGGGACTTGCATGATGTGAGATATTTTACAACAGACTCCATAAAAACCTTGTTCAGAGATGTCTCACCTGATGAGGTCTTGGAATTTCTGAAAGAGATTAACATTTTTCATTTCATCTAAGGTTTTTACAGAAGAAATTTTTTTAAAACAAAATTTCCAGTTAATTTTTAGGTGTATTTTAAAGGGTTGTGTGACTGATTTTTTTTCTTTCCTTTTCCTTTTTTTTTTTTTTTTTTTTGACTTGTGAGTTGACATTAACAGGTGATGCTCTTATATGGCCCTTTGCGTTTGGCTGAGATATAAGCAGCATTACCTTACCTTGCCTGGTGCCCTCATTGCAGTTTAGTTTTTAAATCAATGTGAAAGGTATCGGATTAGTAGTGAGGTCATGAATTATTGTATGTAATAATGTAAATATTGGTTTGTTGTTATGTTTTTGTTTTTTTTTTTTTTTTTTTCTGTCCCAGCCTCTGTGCCACCTCAGAGGCAGTGCATCCATGCCGCTCATTCCAACACCCCGGCCACAGCCACAGCCTGGTCGGCCCCGCCGCAGGCCCGGCACCGGCAATCCACAGTGAGCAGTCAATGTCAAGTCCTCAAGAGGCAACTGGAGGAGACACTGCACTGCTGCCGAGTCACTTCGGTGGTGTTCAGTGGCGCCTGTTCTGATCTAACATACGCAGGACACCACCTACTAAGCCCCCTACTGACGACAATAATTGCTTAGTCGCGCGAGCCGGCGTGAGTGAGCTCTCCCTCCGGAGGGCGCCACCACGTCCGTCCAACGACAGCTCCCATGGACTCGCCGATACCGGTGACCACGACGGAACCAAACCAAGACCACAGATGTGGAGAGGACATCGAAATTGAGGTGACCATGAGAGCAGGGCATGAAGGGCCACAGAATTTGAGACTTTTTTTTTTTTTTAATGCTGATCGATGAGAATGAGGATGATGAAGATGATGCTACGGATTTCCATTTCGGTCTGAGACTACATGACAGGGCTGTACTGTACGCTTCCTTTCATAATATATCCCGGCGTCAGCCAGGCCCGAGATACAGGCACCTGCAGTGTTGGTCAGGAAATTTGAGCAACACTCTCAGAAACGCATCCATTAAGTGGATGAAACACAACTGTGTGGTCCCAGTCTTCCCAACTGAGTCCGCGGCAAACTCAACTGCGGGTAGGAGCCGGTCGGGGCAGAAAAAAACTCACCTGACTCTGATGGGATTCGAACCCATGACCTCCCAGCCGCGAGTCCGCTACGCTAACCACTTCGCCATAGCGGCTGGTGTTTGTTGTTATGTTTTTTTACAACATAGGTTTTTGTCCCTGAATGATGACAGCCCTCTAGGGGCCTTGGGCGATTGGCTCGGCAATGTGATCACGAAATAAAACGGGTTGACCTCTTGGTCCTATTAGATAAGGTGCAGAGCAAGAAGACGAAGAGCTGTTATAAAACTTAAAATATGTTGATCTCACAATTCCTGTAGGAGCAGAACAAAACAATGAAGGGCCATTATGAAACTAAAAATGTCTTTACCTCCCAGTTTCTGTAGATGCAGAACAAAGTGACTAAGAACCATTATTAAACTAAAAATGTGTTGACCTTGTAATTCCTGTAGATGCTGGACAAAATGATGAAGGGCCATTAGAAAAGAAAAATATGTTGACTTCACAGTTCCTGTAATTGCAGAACAAGATGACAAAGAGTCATTGTTGAACTAAAATGTGTTGACATCACAATCCCTGTAGATGTGGAACAAGTGGAACAAGATGGCGTGGAATCAATGCACCATCAGCATGTGGCCAGGACTGTCAGACCTGCGGTGGCTGTCCACCCACGTGGCCCAGGACAACCACATCTATGGTAATGAGCAGGCCTCTGAACGGGGGTTGCTGCTGAGTTTCCCACCATCTCCAGGCAGGGGCCACCTCCTCCTCCCAAGACTCCAGGCACCAGGCAGTCCGGGGTGAGGGAGTGTCAGGTGCTGAAAACCTGTATATGAACACCAGTCGGATGGAGATGGCTGCTAGCCCCCCGTTGGTCAGCATAGCTCTACCCAGCAGACCCAGCAAGGCAAGTGGGGTTTTGATTTTTTCTATTTTTGATAGCCTGGATGAATTACAAAGGCCATACCTATGCAGCTATGAGAATTTTTGAGAATAGGCATGAAAACTTCTTCAGGCATGTACATAAATTATAAGTGTACAGGTTGATCCAGAAATCTTGTCAGTAAAACCGCTTTTTCATAACTGTTGATGGTAAATGCTGTTGACTTTTACAGAAATAAAGTATATCATCTGACTGTTGATATGCAAGGAAAATTTAATGATGCCGTAACTGTTGCAATAGTTTAATGTCATTAAAGATGTGATGTTACTGTTTGCTTGAAAATTGGATCCCACACATAGATAGGTTCAAATATTATGCCTTTAACAAAGCTCAGACTGGTAGTTGACCCAGCCAGAATTAATGCTGAATGACAATTGAGTATGGAAGTAATTGGACAATTTGCCACAGGATTGTTGTTTCAGACAAGGCAAATCAGACTTAATCCTCTTTTGCGGTGAACATTCCGGAGCGTTCAAGAAAAAACATGGTACGAAATCGGCGAGCGTACAGGAGCGTTTGGATTCCACGTGATCGCTCTAGGTGCATCCCGTTTTGTTTATATTACATGGCAGTCACATGACTGGTTTAGCCTTGCTTTCAGTCTACATTGTACTTCCGTTTGACTCCATTTCATGGCGGCAAAGAGCATGCTTCTGTGAATAATAAATTTTTCAAGTTGACCTAACGAGCGAGCGAGATTTTCAATATGGTGGTGGAGGACGTACGGCGATTGTTGAACGAGGACAGCGACAAAGACTCGGTTTTTGAAGGCTACGACATCACAGAGTTGCATGAGGTGAAGGGTAATGAGAGTGACCAAGATATCGACTTTGTCAACATCCATGTGTCAGCTAGGCTAGTACCCCAGATGTCTCAAGTGATGAAGATGATGATCTGCTTCGTGATTCAGGGGAGTTTTAATTTTTTTTGAATTAATGTATCTCCATAATACTGAAATAATTGTTTTAAAGTGTAGACAAACATATCAATAACACACATAAAATAAGAAAGAAGTGAAAATTTGCTTGGGTACATTTTTTAATAATTTTTTGTGATGCTACCCTATCGTTGTTACGGAGTTGCTTCCCTTTCCATAGGATTTAGAGAGTGTTTCATGCACTGGACGTCAGGAAAAAGAGGATAAAAAGACAAATTTTGATATGGACATCCAGGTGAAGACCAGAACAGAACAAATTTTGATGTGGACATCCAGGTGAGGACCAGAACAGGCAAGCTGTTGAATATATAGTAGAGTGGAAGGGTATCCACCTCTTTCAGTTTCTGACCCAAGTGAACATTTCTTTCATTTGACACAGTTGAAGAGATCTTGTAGTATGATCTTTAAACAAGGAAAATGATTGGCAGGTGAAAACCTAATCTCAGAGGGTACAGAGTTTTATGCGACTGCCTGAAACACCAGAGAGGTCCAGACAATTATGTGTCATGATCATGGTGAAGAAATATGGATCACCACATATCTTCAGCATGAATATGTCACATGACTGGCGTCTCAAACATGGATCCCTTAAGTGGCATCCTAAACATGTATCACCATCTATGGTCTCCTAAGCATGGGTCACCCCTGTGGCGTCTACAACATAGGTCTCTTCTGTGGCATCCAAAATACTGATCACCTTCTATTACATTTTAAACATGGATTGCCATCTAGGGCATCCTATACATGGATTACTATCCATGGCACTTAGAACATGTATCACCTCCTTTTGGCATCCTAAACATGGGTCACCTCCTTGGCATCCTTAACATGGATCACCTCCTTTGGCATCCTTAACATGGGTCACCTCCTTTGGCATCCTAAACATGGGTCACCTGTGGCATTTAAAACATGGATCACCACCTTCGGCATTCCTTAACATGGATCACCTCCTTTGGCATCCTTAACATGGGTCACCTCCTTTGGCATCCTAAACATGGGTCAACTGTGGCATTTAAAACATGGATCACCTCCTTTGGCATCCTTAACATGGATCACCTTCTTTGGCATCTAAAACACGGATCACCTCCTTTGGCATCCTAAACATGGATCACCTCCTTTGGCATCCTTACACATGGGTCACCTCCTTTGGCATCCTTAACATAGGTCACCTATGGCATCTAAAACATGGATCACCTCCTTTGGCATCCTTAACATGGGTCACCTCCTTTGGCATCCTTAACATGGATCACTATGGGCATCCTAAACATGGATCACCTCTTTTGGCATCCTTAACATGGGTCGCCTCCTTTGGCATCCTTTACATGGATCACCTCCTTTGGCATCCTTAACATGGGTCACCTCCTTTGGCATCTTTAACATGGATCACCTCCTTTGGCATCCTTAACATGGATCACCTCCTTTGGCATCCTAAACATGGATCACCTCCTTTGGCATCTAGAACATGGATCACCTCCTTTGGCATCCTAAACATGGGTCACCTCTTTGGCATCCTTAACATGGTCATCTCCTTTGGCACCCTTAACATGGATCACCTCCTTTGGCATCCTTAACATGGATCACCTCCTTTGGCATCCTTAACATGGATCACCTCCTTTGGCATCCTTAACATGGGTCACCTCCTTTGGCATCCTTAACATGGGTCACCTGTGGCATTTAAAACATGGATCACCTCCTTTGGCATCCTTAACATGGATCACCTCCTTTGGCACCCTTAACATGGATCACCTCCTTTGGCATCCTTAACATGGATCACCTCCTTTGGCATCCTGAACATGGATCACCTCCTTTGGCATCCTTAACATGGGTCACCTATGGCATCTAAAACATGGATTACCTCCTTTGGCATCCTTAACATGGGTCACCTCCTTTGGCATCCTTAACATGGGTCACCTCCTTTGGCATCCTACATGGGTCACCCTCCTTTGGCATCCTTACATGGGTCACCTCCTTTGGCATCCTTAATATGGATCACCTCCTTTGGCATCCTTAACATGGATCACCTCCTTTGGCATCCTTAACATGGGTCACCTCCTTTGGCATCCTTAACATGGATCACCTATGGGCATCTAAAACATGGATCACCTCCTTTGGCATCCTTAACATGGCATGGATCACCTATGGGCATCTAAAACATGGATCACCTCCTTTGGCATCCTTAACATGGGTCGCCTCCTTTGGCATCCTTAACATGGGTCACCTCCTTTGGCATCCTAAAGATGGGTCACCTCCTTTGGCATCTAAAACATGGGTCACCTCCTTTGGCATCCTTAACATGGATCACCTCCTTTGGCATCTTTAACATGGATTACCTCCTTTGGCACCCTTAACATGGATCACCTCCTTTGGCATCCTTAACATGGATCACCTCCTTTGGCATCCTTAACATGGGTCGCCTCCTTTGCATCTAAAACATGGGTCCTTAACATGGATCACCTCCTTTGGCATCCTTAACATGGATCACCTCCTTTGGTATCTAGAACATGGATCACCTCCTTTGGCATTCTAAACATGGATCACCTCCTTTGGCATCCTTAACGTGGATCACCTTTGGCATCCTGAACATGGATCACCTCCTTTGGCATCCTTAACATGGGTCACCTCCTTTGGCATCCTAAAGATGGGTCACTTCCTTTGGCATCTAAAACATGGATCACCTCCTTTGGCATCCTAAACATGGATCACCTCCTTTGGCATCTAGAACATGGATCACCTCCTTTGGCATACTAAACATGGATCACCTCTTTGGCATACTAAACATGGATCACCTATGGCATCTAGAACATGGATCACCTCCTTTGGCATCCAAAACATGGGTCACCTAGGGCATCTTTAACATGGATCACCTTCTATGGCATCCAAAACATGGGTCATGTGTGGCATTGTAAAATGGATCACCTTCTGGGATTCTAGAATAGATCACCTGCTGTGGCGTTTTAAACATGGATCACTTTCTGGCGCACCTTGCTAAAGCTCCAGTCAACCATGAGTGGATGTGAATGACAAAGAGACCAGTTGTTTTGAGAGCTGATTTTCATAGCTGAAGAGACTGGTATCGATATTTTTTTCAGCTAACAAGGATCTACAATAGTCATCAGTTTACTTGAAAAATCTGCTTTTTTTTTGCTAGAATTACATAGGTGTTGAGCAGTCTCTCTGTGAGCAGCATCTGAATGTGGGAACCTGGAAAACACTTACATTACGTTGCAAATGCCCATAAAGTCAGTGTTGCCAACTGTCTACAAGAGCAGTCTATCCACATTCCCTCTCACTCATTCTGTGGTGAAGACTTAGCCCCAGATGACTTCTGGTTATTTCCCCTTCTAAGGTTGGCAAGAAGTTTTTGAGAATCCAGGACTTGTGGTGGGGTGGGAGGTGGAGGAAAGGGAAGGGGGAGCATTGAAATTGCTGCTTGTCAGCTTATATCTCAGTCAGACTGTCAAAACATATTTCTTTCTTCACATCCAATACTTAAAAACTGCATGTCAGAAAACCACTGAACATTCTGAGAGTTGTGACACACACACAGACCGGGGCGCTGATAATAAAAAACTCTTCCCATCTGTACAGGACTCTGATCTGCCAAACTGGACTATGGGTGTGTAGTCTACAGCTCGACCAGACCTTCCTTCTCGAAAGGCTAGTTCCCATCCACCATCAATGGCTTTGACTCTGTCTGGGTGCATTCTGCACCATCCCTGTTATTGCCTTATGCTGAGGCAGGAGAACCATCTCTCTGGAATTGTCAGATGAAACTTACCTTGAACTACTGTTTGAATCTCTCTTCTCATTCCCCAAACCTGCATGTGACTGTTTTTGACCCCAAGTCCCAGAAGAAATTCGATGACCACCCCAGTTCCATTCCACCCTTGGGAATTTGTGTACTTCCCCATTTGAATTATGCAGATATAGACCTTGGAGATGTATGCAATTTGTCCAAGTTTCCTGATAACCCACAATAGACTTTCTTCACTTCAGAGATCCGCTTTGATTTAGCCTCATAATGTAAAGAAAAAGTATGCATCCTTCACAAGAATTTTCACCAATGGTTCCAAATCTTGAGGAGGGGGTTGCCTCTGCTGTGTTTTAGTGTAACAGGTCCTTCTCAGAGATGTTCTAAGCACATTCCCACTGACAGCTCCATCTGCACTGCTGAGTAGACAGCCTTGGTCCTGGCTCTTGAAATGGTCTCTAAACCAAACACTAAAGATTTCCTTATTTTGTCTGACTCACTTTCTACTTTTACAGCCATTGCCAGCAGTAACCTCAAGCACCCTCAACTGAAAAATTATTCAAACTGTACACCTCGCTGAAATCAGATGAGTACAACATACTTTTTACAAGTGGGCATTCAAGGCAAGGAGTTGGTTGATCAGTTTGCCAAGGGTGCCACAAAGGAAGAGTTGAGCAGGTTGTCTAGATTAAGGAGGAGGGAGAAAGAAAGAAAAAACTAGGAGGGAGTATGAGTTTGTGCCAGCATATGCCAATGAATCAGGTTTGAAAACAGTTTGTATAGCAGAAGAAAAACAATTTTAGTGTAGTGACTGGAAGAACAGGTATTCCTGTGTCCTCTGCTGTGTGTGGGTAGGTTAAAAACAAATCCCACCCCCCTCTACCCACCCGTAGCCTACATACCTGTCTCCCCCTTTTACAAAATATTAGATGAGTACACACATGTTCAGGAAAGTATGCACATTTTAATTGAAAAGTACAATAACAGTTCAAGGTCAATAGGTGTGCTGTTGGTTGGTAAGTTTAATTATCTGTTAGCAGGATACACAAACACTGATGAAAGAGTGATGCCTGCTGTCCTGGAATAGCATTATTTGTTCTAAAAAGAATGTTTAAACTGATGACCTCTCTGGGTGTTGAAGGTGTGTTTTAATAAGTTGTGTGACTTTTTTTTTTATATATATATATGACTTGAGAGTTGACTTCAGCGTAGTGACAGCCCTGATATAGCCCTTTGTGGACAGCTGGGCTATAAGCGACATGATCTTTGTCTCTAACTTTCTGGGTGTTGTGGTAGCAGACTGCATGTTGTTGAAAAAAAATCACCTCAAAGACAAATAGGAGCATTTTTTTTTCACAGATGGACAAAACTTTATGGCAGGTGTGAAGTGGTAACTTTAACGCTGTGCGCATGCCCGTTAGTCCATAACTGGCTATGGAAGAGACCGAAGAGAGAGAGAGAGAGAACAGAACAGGTAGCCAGTCATGGCTAGCAGACCAGAGTGTGTAAGACTGGTGAAGAAGTTGGGCTGCACATCATACCTAAAGAGAAAAAATCAATGCGACAAGACTCTCTGGAAAAAATACAATGAAGAGCAGCCATGTTTACAACAAGGGCAGACGGTGAAAACTGTCATTTGTGCATGACTTGGAAGTCCACAGTCTGTGATTCTTCATAAGTCATGGTGGTGGTGGATGATGTGACTGTCCAAACATGCAGACATGTATGGTGTTACATCTGTAAGAATATATTGCATTCCAAGGAATTCTTGAAAATCGTCCAAAAATGCAGACATTTACGGTGTTACATCTGTAAGAATATATTGCATTCCTAGGAATTCTTGAAAATCGTCCAAACATGCAGACATGTACAGTGTTACATCTGTAAGAATATATTGCATTCCTAGGAATTCTTGGAAATTGTCCAAACATGCAGACATTTACGGTGTTTCATCTGTAAGAATGTATTGCATTCCTAGGAATTCTTGGAAATTGTCCAACATGCAGACATTTACAGAGTTACATCTGTAAGAATGTATTGCATTCCTAGGAATTTGGAAATTGTCCAAACATGCAGACATTTACGGTGTTACATCTGTAAGAATATACCGCACTCCTAAGAGTTCTTGAAAATTTCAGTTTGTTCCTGATTTTTGTGTCATAAGTTCCTGATGGACAGAATTTGGTGTAGGCATGCTTGGTGATCCTATCTTATCCAAATGTCATCACACATAGGGTGTGGCCTCGGAACAAATTCATCAAATTTTGGTGCTGATCTGTTGTGCTAGTGAGGATTAAATTGCATGTCCAAGATTATTCAGTAAGATCATTACATATTTTATTATGGTTAAACTACGGAATTGGTTCGAATGAAACGATGTATGGCAAATCACTGAAATCTGAGTGGGGACCCGCGGTGTGTGTGTGTGATCTGGATTAAGCGGATTCAAGAACTGTTCATTTTATTGATATTACAAATTTCACACTGAACATGAATGCTCTGAAGCTGTTAATGCAAATTGATAAGCTACTAATACAAATTGATAACAGTTGACCAAGTGAGATATTCCTTTTGATATAAATGTTGAGACATTGCATCGGAAGAAGGATATGGGATGTAATTCCTTCAGTCCGTGCCAGTGAATATTTCCCTTTATGGAAAAATAGTGTTGTTTTTTCATGAACTGACTTGAAGGGTTGATCCATTCGAACTTGACGGTGGCCTGCACTCTTCTGAGGACCCCATAGATCTGTTAGAATGAAAAGGGTTAAGGAAGTGTGTAGAAAACTGAAAATGAACTATTGTTGATCTCAGACTCCTTTCATGGGGGGCAGTCTCAGGTGGTTTTGATTTTCATCATTTTTTGTTTTCCTGATTCAGAAGAGTAATGGTGATGCGGGGGAGGCAGAGGATGAGGGCGAAGAAGATGAAAGAGGTGTACACACATGCAGATCTGTACGCCATGTACTCGTTGGAGCAAAGTCGGTTCCTGCTGGATTCGTTCCAGACTCGGCTGCTTCACTGTCTGGCACACCCAGAAGAGCTGACAGTGCAGTTTCAGGTGAGCCTTTGGTGGTGGTGGTGATGGTGGTGGTTTTGATTCTTGTTATTTATGAAGTGAAAATCTCAGTGATTTTGGGTTTGCTTCCTGTGAAAGACAAATCAAATGCTGATGAAAAAAAAAAAAATGTATATATTAGTTACATTAAAGTTTAATGGCTGCACCCACTGACAGTGATGTGGGCAGACAGGGAATTGCCATCCCTGGAGAGGTGGGAAGGGGATGTATTCTCTCTCTTACTCTGTATTTTACCACCAGAATGATAACTTGTAAGATAGGCAGCAAAAATGGCATTTTTTAAGTTGGGTGCCAGCCTGATTTGCGCTCTTTACTGGAGCCTCAGAGGAGCCCATAGTCACATGGTTATAGTATTTGCCAATGGAGCTGATGGTTGTAAGTTGGAACTACAAGCGGAGTGGGATTTTTTTGGCTTGAAAACCCTCTGTGTTCATCCAACAGTAATCTTTAACCTATTTTTTTCCCTTACTGAATCTTGTCATCTAAAGCAATGGATTTTCACAGATGCCTGTGTGACAAAACCAGAACTTAACCACATTTTATAACTGCATTTGCCAGGCAGGTGAGGGGTGGATGTATATCAGCCAGTTACATACAAACATACACAAATTTGCATTCTCTTGCTCTTCAGAACCTAACTGTTAGATAAGCAGAAGATAGATGCACTGTGACGGCAAAGAAAAGAATTAAACAGCACAGCAAACTAATCCCTAAAAAAACAAATTAGCATTTATGAAATGACAGGAAGACTAGTGATAGAAATGCTTGGTTAATGGTAGAAAACTAATTATACAGGACAATTCTCTTCAGTTGTCAAAGGGATGGTGGTAGTGTAGATCTGGTTTGGATCACAGTACATGGATATGATGCTTTGTTCATGATTATCAACGGCTTTGTTTGTAATTATCAACTTACATGTGTGTTTATAACCTTGGCATGAAGCTTTGTCGGGGACTTACAGGCAGGGCCTGGAGGCCTAGACAGATGTTATTAAGTAAGTTTATTACCCAGCACGTGGGAAAGCAGGATATTGTGTTTACTTTTTTTCAGTTTTACTGTCTTGTCATTCAAGCCACTTCATTGGCATTACTTCCATGCATCGCATTCACGCTCCCTGTTCACAGCCACACCCTGGATTGTCATGCGGCAACCCTGGCACTGGTAACCTACAGGGAGCAGTCAGTGTCAAGCGATCATGAAGTGATCTGCCAGAGGAGATTTGCACTGCTGCGGAGTCTCTGGCACTAGTGGCAGTGTTTGGTGGTTCCTGTTCTGATGCAGCATATACACAGAACACCACTGACTAAAAATAAGCCCCCTATTGACAGTAGTAATTGCCTAGTTGTGGAGCTGTTGTCAGTCAGTGCCTTCTTCTTAGGATACCACAGCATTTGGTCAGTGATACTTCCCATGAGCATGCTTCTACCAGTGACCTCGACACAAACATGCACAGGCTTAGATGTGGAGAGGAAATTAAAACTGAACTAGAGCTGGGCATAAAAGCGACTACATTTAATGGTTTTCATGCTGAGTGATTAGTATAAGGATGATTGAAAGAGTCCATTCTGGCCAGAGACTACACGGAAGAGCTGATCTCTATACTTTCATGATATGTACTGGCATCAGCCAGGCCCAAGACTTCTGCAGTGATGGTTAGGAAAGATGAGCAACACACATTCAGAGATGCATCCTTTAAGTGGATGAAACTTGACTGTGTGGTTCCAGTCTTCCCTTTTGAGTCCATGATAAATTCAGCTCTGGGTAGGAACCATTTGGGGCTGAAAAGTCCTGCAAGTAAATGGTGCTGTTGGGAAGCAAACCCACAACCTCCTTTGGCAACTGGTATTGAGGCTTTTTTTTTCATTCCCATGTGTGTGTGCGTGTGTGTGTGTGTGTGTGTGTGTGTGTGTGTGTGTGTGTGTGTGTGTGTGTGTGTGTGTACACATTTTGACGACTATTAGCTATGTAAGTATATTTATATATTCATGAATCTGAATGCCCTTGTGCCATGACTTTTTTTTACCTCTCTCTCTGTATATGTGTTAAACAATTTAGTAGTGGTTAGAAAGAAGTGCAGGCTCATTTTCATTACATTAATGACTTGGCACAGATTAAAAAAGAAACAGGGGAAAAGAGAGAGGGGGGGGGGGGGGGGGGGGGGGGGTTTACACAGGGTAAGAAAGAAAATGAGAATGAAAAATCAGGAAGTGGATTATGAATTATGTTAAAATCTTTCATTAGAAGCATTTAGAGATCATTGTGATCATCTTGGAAGACAGAACTGTTTATATTGGCTGCTCTGAGGTCTTTTGTCTGCTAATCTGGATCCATCCGGGAGACATGGCTGATTGAGTCTGTGCTCACTTGGCATCAAATGGAGATACATCACGGCCTAGTGTATTTTCACCACCAAGGGCTCAAAAACAGAATCCAACAGCACTCAAAAGCAGCCAGTGAAGGGTAGAAAAACAAAATGAAAAGAAAGTGTGCTAAGGAAATCATTTGCTGAAAAACTGTAATCGTCATCTTAAACAAAAAAATCCAAATTTTGACTACTTCGAGACACATTCTCTGGCATCCTCACCAAACATACCTCCCTGTGTCAGGATTGAGCATCCAATCCTCTCAACCCCAAGATCCCTGAGGCTTGCCAGCAGCATTAGCTGTAACCTGTCTTGGACAAGTGCTTGTCTGGCAACTTCCTAAGTGCATGCAGTGTTGGTGGAGCATACATTCTAGAAGCCCAATGTTCCAGGGTTTACATGCCCAGTGATGCTCCTCTGCACGCTGGCGCCCAAGGGTCATGAGACGCAGACATAAAAAGTAAGGAGAATTATTCACAGGTGCAGAACTCTGCTGGTCCCTGGACCAAATTAGTTGGGCATTCCCAAAGGGGAAAGACGGGCAGCTCTCTTGCCAAAACTGGTGACCATCATAATAATCGACACAAAATGCATATCAGCAGAACCAGATTGTGCACAAAACTGCATTGTAAATACACGACTCTCTTTTTGCATGAGCTGCAAGATTCGAACAGAGAATAGTTCAAATGAGAGACTCATATAGCAGTGAAAAAAGGCGACAGAAAAGCATTTTGACAAAGCGGGTACCATGCACGCCTTTGAAAGACTGAGTTTGAAGCTGACTAGTGAGACGCTGAGGGTAATGATGAAAATGACAACAACTGCTGTTGTAGGAAGAAGAACGACAACTTCCAAGAATTTTCTTGCTGAGACTTCAGCTGTAGGAGAGTTAGAACGACCTCACATGAGCCCTACATTAGGGCAAAGAATAAGAAGCCTTCCTTCATCTTCATCCAAAAAATCCAGATTTTGACAACTTAAACAGTTTCTGTGGGATCCCATAAAAAATACCTCCCTGTGATCAGGATTGAGCTGAAAGAACCATGATCCCTGAGGCTGCCCAAAGCAATAGTAACCCGTCTTGGACAAGTGCTTGTCTGGCAACAAAGTGCATGCAGTGTTGGTGGAGCATACATTCTAGAAGCCCACCTAGGTTTACATGCCCAGTTGCTCCTCTGCACATACATGGCGCCCAAGGGTCATGAGCGCAGAATTGAGGGAGACACTGGCCTGTCTCTGCTGGTCCCTGGGTGAATCCCGAATGGATGAAATGGGGAAAGGTGTTCCAGCTGTCTTGCCAAAACTGTGACCATCATAAGGGATTTTTTGACACATGCATTGAAATGTGCACAAACTGCCTTGTAGCAAGACCAATTTTTTGCATGAGCTGCAAGACTTTAGTTCAAATGAGAGACTCAGATTTCGTGAAAATCATCGACAGAAAAGCAGAAAGAGCAGAGTTTGACAAGCATTGACAAACGATGCACTAAAATCATGATGACTGCACGCCTGTAAGAGCAAGTTTGAAGCTGACTAGTGAGACGCTGAGGGTAATGATGACGGTATGTAAGCCTGTTTTCTTGCTGAGAAGGCAAAAGAATAAGAAGCCTTCCTTCAGAAGGAAAGGCCCAAGGGTTGTGGGAATCCATAAGAAAGTCTGATAATCGGAGAGCTGAAAGAAGTGTATTCCTCCTCTGATAAAAAACAGAAAACTGAGCTGGGTCTGTCATGGCACAATGTTATGAAAAAGGGTGATCACTCTGGCTGGCTTGGTTGGGAACTGAGGCAAGGTTAGTTTGCTCCCATGTTTATTTTTGGGTGATCCCGATTTTATGGTGGTGTTCCATGCTAGGTGGGATTAACAGACCAAAAAAGTTTTATTAGAAGGGATTGATTGTAACAAACTTTGGTGAGAGAATAAATAATTAGTCAACATAGAATGCCCAGAATGCAGTACAGAACCTGAAAATGCAAAAAAGAGCCGCTAAAACTTAGAAAATGTGAGCCATGCCTTGTCATGTGAGATGAATGAATAAATAACTAGTCAATAGATGAGACATACAGAACTAAATAGAAAATTTTGTCAGTTCTCACACACGACATACTTTTATTCACACACACGAGCCCACACACCCCTCCACACACACACACATAACACACAATGTACACAGGTTCATCTTCCACCTCATGTATTAACTGTGCATAATAGAATATTGAAGTATTTTCACCTTAACCCATTGAAATGTTGTGAAGGACACTCGAAGTACAGCACAGTGTCACAATCACTGGATAGTGTCTTGTCAAACATAGATGCATGACACTCAAAGCCTTGCCAGCTTGTTGGATTAATGCATAAGCATCTATACACTTCTAGGGAGTGGCATAGAGCATGTTGGTCAGGTGCAGAAGGCCTAACCTATAGGGTTAATATGTGGATCAGGCATCAGCTGTGTCTTATACATGTACCCCTTTTCCCAATCTTTTTCAAAAGAAAATTCTTACATCACTTCTAACTAGTTGTCATCCTTATGTACTACGACCTCATGGCTCAGCAGACATGAGCCCTGTTTAATAAACAACCGTGATCAGTGAACTGTGGTTACTCAGATGCATGGTTCTGTGACAACATGGAGTTTAATGCGCCACAGTTGTTATCACTGAAACACGTTCATTGAACCATGATCAGTGGAAAAGACTATCCAGTCAACTATCCTTAAGCGTGTAATAGCACAGCTGCAGTGAGTGGCCCAAACTGTAACGGGTAGTTAGTAGAGTGGGATCACTTTCAGCCAAGGCAGACACACAAATATCTCACACATGACAACGAATGCACCAACATATAAACATGGTGACTTACAACAGTCATTTTCCATTCTCTAAAACTGGAGACATTGTTAAACAGCTAAACTGCATTGAGAAGGGGGCTTGAAGGCAACAGACATTCTGAGATTGGTGACCTGCACAAAAAAGACAGACCATGTTGTCTGCTTCTATGCTGGAGAGAATGGATTTTCTGTGACTGGACAAACCCACTGGACATACTAATACAATAATATGAAAAAAGTGGGTTTCAAAACGGAGTGACTGAGGGCAGAAAATGAAGTAACATTTTAGAAATAGAGGGGGTTAGTTACCATCAAGGACACAGACAAAGTACAGGACAGAACAATGCATTTTGACCTCTTGGGTCTTGTTTAGGCAAAAACAAACAACAAACTTTATTTTCCATGAAAGAGAAATGCAACAGGATTTGTTTTGTATGAGGAAGACATCAGTCCAAACATTCAACTCAATGTTGAAAGCACTGAGAGCCTACCTTCATTTTGCCCTGCGTGGGAATGTGGGAGTGTCGAGCATGTGGTGAGAAACACTGACTGTGCCCTCAACAGGCTTGTGTGCCTAGTGGCCTGTGGCGTCACAAATCATCATCTTTAGAGGGGATGTGACAGTCAGTCTGTACAAAAATGGTAACATAGACAGACTAGGACATCCATTATTCTAATTTTATGAAGTTTTATTAACCACGGTTATTTGTCTTTTAAACTAAGTACATGATCACTGCCAATCAACTGTGGTTGGTGGTGGTCATGGTCATTGGATGAACAACTGTTCAACTGTTTCTCTAAAACATTTGCCAGTTGAGAATGCGCCAGTGCATAGCCTTCCATAGGCATCAGGATGCGCCTTCTAGTAAACCCACCTACCATTGGGAAATATATGTGTGTGCAGTGCATGGGTGGCCTTACTCAGATGAGAAGCACAAATGGTGTACTCATCACACAGTTTAGTGACTACGTCATGGAAACTGTAGACGCTTCAGTAATATTTTGACATGAAACGACTTGCATTTTGAGTGATTATCAATTTGATCGGATGAATTTTAGGAAAATTAGAGATAAGTGATCTGCAAATTGTGGGCACCAAAATTTTGAGTGGAGACAGCTGCAGTATCAGCATAAATTTGATAGAACAAGCCAATTTATTTGAAAAATAATTAGCAAAGAAATTAGAAGAATGTATTAGGATGACTTTTGCACAAGAAAGAATTTATTTATTGACAGTATCTTTAGAGTTCAACATCCATGAACCCAGTTTGGTCAGGTTGAAAGTCTGTTAGTTGCCAAATGAAAGTTCATGACAGCCATAGCGATTCAAGTGTAAAATTGCTGTCCAACAACGATTTGTTTAGAAACACTGGAAAAGGCAAGATTATTGTGTTTTAATCGGCATTTCATATTGAAATTTAAAAATTGTCTGCAATTATATTTGGGCAATGAACAGTGATGACTTGGCAGGGCTTTGAATGTGGTCCAAGATCAGATTGAATCTAGGTCATGCAGATGAATTTGCGGAATTTACCCATCCATTGTTTTTGTATTGAGACTGTTACAAGTTAGAATAAAAAGGTACATGGAACTTTGAAAATCAATTTTAGATATGAATTCTTGTATGATTCAAGAGTCTTAATTTGATGAACCCGTACTTTTTGATGCAAGTGGTAAAATCGAATTGGTGGTGTCACTATGAACCCATTTCAGTACAGTGATATTATTAATCAAATTCACATGTGTCAGTGATGGATTATTCTATTATATTCAGTTTTTAGATTTATCTGTTCATGTATCATTTATTGTGCTATTTTACTTCAGTCCTGTTGTCTTTGAAGCTGAAATGATGTGCAGACCATGATTCATACTTCAACAGACTAGGCATTTTTGTGACTGAGGTGGTTCATAAAATCTAATATAACTTGCATTTTAAAGCTTGGATCAAGAATTTTTGTTTTTTGCCTTTAAAAAGAAAGGATTTATCTGTAATTTATCAGCATGTTTTTTGGCTTTAAAATCTTTCCTTGATATTGTAAAAATGGTAATGTGAACAGGACTGTGTCATTTCTACTGGCAATTTTTAACATTCAAGTAATGATGATATTGCTTTTATTTTGATTGAATACTTAATTTTTTTTGCACTGTTTTATGGAAAATTTATTTCAGAGTCAAGTCATGTACAATACATAGCCATTAGATAAAGAGCAAATCACTGAAAAACATGTAATGAAGGGAACCTGAAACTGGTCAGCATTCTAGAGGTGGTTGAGATCAGGGGCCTGAAAAGCTCCAAGCACTCTAGGCTCAGAGGCTGGACTTTGAAAAGTGGCCTCCGATGGAAATGGGTTAAATTGACCAATGCATCATGTAGTTGTGGCATATTGATGGATTTAAAACTGTGTAATGCCAGCATGGATTAGTCCGCATTTGCTGATGATGTGCTTGAAAGTATGCAATGTTGTTATTGTTATCAGATTAATTTGAGCAAATCCCATGTCCTGTCTAGGATGAGAGTGCATCTCTGTTGCACAGTGTGAATTGCTGAACAAAAAAGAAAATTGGTTTTTGGGGAGGGGGTGGGGGAGGAGGGGGTTTTATTTGTACAGGGAATGGCATAAGGGGGCCGATTTGCATCTTTTTCGTGCATTAATTTTGTGTTGTTTTAAAACAAACTTAAAAGAAAAATTACTGGTTCTGTGAAACAAAAGAGAAAATTACAAGACAAAACACAACTCATTTCGACCCCTTTGGTCTTGTTCAGGCAAGACAAACAACATTCAAGACAATGAAAATGAAGAACAAACAGTCACTCATCTGCTTAAATTGGATGCAAAATGGATGTGGTTGTATAGTTTGTTTCTATTTCTACATTCATGATGTCAATGGTGGTGGTTTCAGACGACAAGAACCGAGTGGTGCTGAAAAGACCAATGAGGGAGGATGAGACTGACTACATCAACGCCAGCTTTATATCAGTGAGTAGGGTTTTGTTCTTTGCCCAGGTGCAGCTTTGGGGGCAGGATGCAGTTTTCAGTCCTCTGTGTGCATGCATGCCCCTCATGGAAATACCAGTTTTGTTGTTCTTTTTTCTTAAAGCATAAATTGTATTCCAGCCTTGTGGAGACCTTAAGCATGTAATTTTCTATGTTCAGTCTCTATCTTCGGCATCACTTTTTTTTTTGTTGTTGCTTTTTTGAAAAAAAAAAGTTTCATTATAGGTCATAATATTGTGATTATTATAGTGCAAGCTTGAGGGATTAAAAAAGAGAGAAACGAACAATTGGAATGGGTGCTGGTTATCTATTCTCAATGAAATTTGGTTGTTTTCCTTTTTTTCCCATCTTCTGTGCCATCTCGATGGCAACACATCCATGCTGTTCATTCAAAACGCTCAGCCACAGCCACACCTGGCCTTCCACAGACCCAGCACCTGCAGGTTGTACTCTATGCTTGCTTTTATGATATATCCCAGCATCAATCACTTAAGAGATATTGCCACCTGCAGAATTATCAGGATATTTGAACAACGTTCTCAGAGAGACACCCCTTTTGTGGATGAAACTGAAACTCGATGATTTGGTCCCAGACTTCCTGTGGGAAACTCAGCTGTGGGTAGGAGTTGG
This sequence comes from Conus betulinus, assembly GCA_016801955.1. Lineage (NCBI taxonomy): Eukaryota > Metazoa > Mollusca > Gastropoda > Neogastropoda > Conidae > Conus > Conus betulinus. The sequence continues at coordinate 628,850 of JADBJO010000269.1, read as the reverse complement.
TTGTGACAGAAGAATCCCACAGATAAATGGCTCAAATGGGAACCCAACCCACAACCTGCCAGCCCGGAGCCAAGGACACTTACCACATTGCCACAGCTGTTGGTGCTTTTGTGTGTTCTTTGTTGCATTGAACGCCTGTGAAAAGTTAAGTGGAGTGACAGACTCTCAGCATGGCCAAGTTTTGTCCACCTTGTTGATGTTCAGATACCAGATGGTCATGGATACCAAAACAGTTGTTTATCAGATAACGAAATGTGGTCTGTTCTGCTATTCTGGTACTGGCTCCCCTTCCTCCTCCAAAATCCCAAACAGCAGAGCAATAGATGGCCATTTTTTTGTATGTCTGTGACCGTTTTGTACTAAAGACCAAAACAGCGGGGTGCCATTGCTTGCATTCTGGGGTCCTTAGACTTGTTTTTTTTTTCTCCTGATGTGAGCAGTGAAATGAGCACCATGAGTCCCATTATCTTGATAACAGACTTAATTTTTTGGTCAAACACACTCATCAGTGGCACCAAAGCTGTGCATCGTTTAACTTTGGATTTGACATGAAAGTCCAGGGCGACAAACATTTTTATCCTTGCCAGTCATATTATACTGTTATCTGGCCAACCAGTGGGGGCAGGTTAAGGCTCCCAACACCTGTGTATAAGCGTAAAGAATTGTGTTTCTTTTCCTCAAAGTATCTCTGTCTTTTCCCGATTCTGCACATTTGTATTGTTGACAGGGTTAGAAGTGCTATTTCATTGCCACATATCAGAAAAGCAGTTTGTGGTGGAAACCAAAACTGCAAATAACGGCATCCCACCATTTTTTTTGGGAAAAAAAAAAAATGCTGTGGATACCAGAATGGCGAGTAAGTGCCATGCTTCCTGGATCCTTTTAATCCAGGCAGCAAAAAAACGGTGATGGATATTGAAATGGTGGGCTACTAATGTTCATCAGGAACATTTGATATGCTGCCAGTTGAAGGTTTCACTGACTGTTATATCATGTTTTTGCCCACAGGGAATACAGTCAGACAAGGACTACATTGCTGCACAAGGTATGTTTGGGGATTGTGTTCATGGTTTGCTTCTAGAAGCTGGGAACTGTTTATACTTAATTAGTATGTGAAACAGTAAAGGCTTGATATTTAGAAGTCAGGAATGGTGGCAGAATTGTGTCTCTGGGTTGTGGAAAAAAGGCGTATACTTCATTGATAGAAGTTGGGTAATTGTGTATGCTTCATATAAACTCTTTTCTGACTCAGTAGTCTCAACAAAGTCCTGTGACCTGGGATGCCCTGAAGGAAATGCAGAAAAGCCAGTGCACATGGTGAAAGTGATAACAAATTTCATGGCAGTAACAATGCACTTTTGATGATATTAAGCAAACTGTGTTTGGGAAATAAGCAAAACCTGGTCCAGAGTGAAAATAATTGGATTTGTTAAAGGGTTTGGACTTCCTTCGATACTCCAAATTATCCTGTAAGCAAGCTGTTGTTGCATCTTGTTAAGGTGTGTGGAAACTGTGTATTTTTCATTCTTAGAGGTCGAGAAATTGAGACATTTTCTTAATCAGATATTTGGGAATAGTCTGTACATCTTTGATGGAGGTAGGGAAGTTGTATGTTCTTCGGTTAAGAGATGTTTGTTTCATTTTTGGTTTTGAGAATTGCAAATGTTTCAGTCTTAGAGGCTGGTAAATTGTGTCAAACAAGCATTCTCCAGTTCCATGTGAATGTGTTGACATGCTGGCAAATCCTTTAGATATTTCCATTGTCCATTGGAATGTGTTGGAGTGATAGTGTTCTTTGCATCAGTTATTATTTCCCATTCCCCATTGAATATGTTGACAGTCAGACCAACTGTCTTATGGTCCCTGTGTCTATTGACAGCAAATGAGTTTTTTTTTTGTTGCCCGTCTGAATGTCTGGCATCAGTTTTCTCATTGCCTATCTTAATGTGTTGACATCAGTTTTTCATTGCCCAGCAAAATGTGTGGACATCAAATGAGCCATCTTACTGCCTGTTTGATTTTGTAGATACAGGCTTTCTCAGCTATCAGCTTCTCAGCACTTGCTGGAATGCGTTGACATCAGCTTTCTCATTGCCCACCTGAATGGTGGGGCATCATTTTTCCAAGTGTCCACCCGATTTTTTTTACATCAGCTTTCGCATTAGCTATTTGAATGTGTCAGTATTGATTTAGTTTTCTCATGGTCCATCTGAATGTTATTGACATAAAACAGCTTCTTTATTTCAAAGTTAAGCATGCATTAATGCATAGACAAACAAAATGTGATGTTATTTTCATTCTAGTGGAATGATGCAAAGACATTCATAACTTTTCTCCATCTCATTCTCCCTTTGTTATTTTAAAAACAGAAGGGCCTTTTTTATATGTCCAACACAATCTTGATTGAATACTTCTGATTGTAATAAAAGCCAATATGAGCATTGTGCTGCTGCCACATTTTACTGATCGAGTGTAAGGTTTATGCTTGCAAGATATTTAGATTTTTCTCACACATACTTGTACAAACAAATGCCTTATCCATACTTTGTGTGGAACATTTCTATATTATCAGGGTCACCCAAAATACAAACTTGGGAGATTAGGGACTCACCTCACCTCAATACCTATTTAAGCTGATGGAGTGGTCGTCCTTAATGAGTTCAAGTCATGAACCATATTTAACACAGTTTTCTCCTTTCCCTTGGCAAGAAAACACTCCATCTCTCTGTACTTTGGAATTCAGACTTTTTTTTCTTGCCCGTGGATTCTCACAAGCAGCCTTTTGAATTGTGTTTGCTTTTTATAATGAAGCATCTTTTCTCATGCTTACCTTTCCAAAGAAATGCCTTGTCTGCACTTGACATGCCAGAATCACACACCTACCCCCCCCTCAAAGAAAAAAAAAAAAAAAAAAAAAATTGAGAGAGCAGGAAGCAAACTTTGCCTCAGTTCCTAGATGGACCAGCCTGAGTGTGATCACCTTTATTAAGTTTAGAACATTGCACCATAATGGAACTGGTTCAGGTTTTTTTTTAAAAAACTTTTCCCGACTTATCAGGGAGATGGGAGGGCTACCTAGTGTTTGCCAAGTTCTGGGAACCCCTTACATCAACCTGTTAGTTACAAGGTGGAAGAGTCAACTTCCTGTCTTTGTATCTTCAGTTCAGACCCTAAGGCTTTTGCTGTGGATGCACTGGCAGTCTCCTAGGATTGGATTTTCACATAAGCATTTCCACTCTCTCCCCTCATTCTAGCAGTCTTAAAAATGAAAGAAAAGAAAAGAAAAGTTTTAAGAGAGGAGCCAAGTGATTGTTATTTGCTTCCTAAAATCTGTGATAATTGTCATACATAATGTGTGTCTGACACTAAATCTGATCTTTCGCACTGGAATTCAGGTCAGTATAAAACGTACCAAACTTTACTGTGATGCAATAATTTTCGCCTGTATGCATTATAACTGCAAGCAGCATGTCACATGAAGGCACTTTCGACCAATCCGCCACACCTGAAGTTGAGAATGTTCTGAATTGATTAACAGATTTTGCTTGAAAATTTCTTCTCTGTTGAAAACCAACAAGAGTTGTCAGAATAGACTATCCAGTCTGTCATTGGACAACAAGATTGCATGATTTGCCAAGCACAAAAAGCATATCAAACCTAATGAAATTTAGCTTTTCAGAATCAAATCAACAGATCAGCTGTGGCTTGTGGGTGATAATCCAGCAACTGGAATGTAAGTTGAGTGATTTATGGAACAGAACTGGTTCAGACTATTAGAATGTCTCTGTTGTGCACATCCAAAGGTATTGTGCACAGTGCAAGAATGACCAGCCTGCATAATTTTGTCAAAGGTTCCATAAGTATTCATCGCGCTCTCTCTTGTTTGTCATCAGGCTCCCTGTGATCATTGCATGGTGACTAGAATGTAATCAGTCAGTGTAATATTTCAGCATTGACAGAAATGGCTCGTGTAGTGGAAATTCTCTAATGATGATCGAAGAGGACATTCCACGTATCAAGTTTCATTTTTAAAAATCGTGATTGTGAAATGTGCTCACATTTATTCACTTTAGTTAATAACACTTCACAAACATTAGAACACAAGTTTGAATAATAATGTTTAGCATAATCTGGAGTGTTTCATTAACTTTGTTGTTGGCATCTCTTTTCATATCATTTCTGTCTCATTCTTTTTCTCTGTGTATTTATGTGTGTGAGCAGTTGCAGTATGCTCATGTACGTGCATGTGTGTGTGTGTTGTTGTTTTCAGTATATTTTCTTGCAGTAAAGTGTGACCCTCTAAATATTTTGTGTCCCCCTGAAAAGTTGGAAACAAGTTTTTTGCACAAAGTCTGACCCCTTAACTTCTAAGAAATAATTAGAACTGAAAATGGACCTTGAGCTTGATCAATCTCCTAATCAGTCTGCTGGTAAAGGTTTTTGTTCCTCTCCCAGTAAAAGTGTACTTGCCCAGGCTAAGGCAGTGGCTCTCGGACCCATTGTCCTTGCTTCACGCCAGCCCACTGCATATCGGGCGATACATCACTGCAAAGAGACATTTCCACCTTTCATGGATGGAAAAAATAATTGCAAATCAAAGATGATCCACTTTGAAAATGTATGACAACAAATGGAAGGTCTTTGCAACGTAACGCAGTTGGACCAAGATTTCTCCAACGTCTGCCAAAATTGAAGATGCAGCTCGCTTTCTGGAGGTCCTTCATGAGCACAGTAGGAAGCCAGCCACAAATGAGGAGTTCAGGTCATCTGTTGCTAAAACCTTCAAACTTTTGATGAAAAGACCTTTACATGGGCCACAGCCCATTCCCTTCAGAGCTGGTTGCGCAGTGCTTGTTAGGGACTGAGGGGATCTGCAGATGCACCAAGTGGAGTCTGTCATCGTCCTGGAGTATCTGATCTTTGCTACTTTTCAGCCACTTGCTGAATGGTCTGTCAAGAACCTCATTTTCAAAACATGCTTTTCACTTTCCTTGGCTTCGGCCTGTAGAACAAGTAAGTTCGTGCCTTCTTCTGGGACCATCCGTTCTTGAAGTGGCATGATGATATCTCGGTCACCCTCTCCACATGCTTTCTTTCTTAGCCAAAAAACCCAGACCTGAAGATCAGCTCTTAAAGATATCTTTGCCTCCACTGGCCCCTTTGCTGTCCAGTTACAGGCCAGGTTATTGAAGGTGGAGTAGGTGAACTGTCTTGTCAGAGCACTGACAATGTACCTTTAGAACTCCCTGCCAGAATGATACTGGATAAATGCGTAAAAAAAAACCAAAACAGTCGATAAAATCCTAGCTTACATCTATGGTCGGAGACAGCCTTAACCTAGAGCAAATGTAAGGGCACATGAAGGTAAGGCTGTCACTGCCAGTTGTGCCCACTGACATAGTATGTGCAGCAGGCTGAAAGTCTCAGATCTAACCTTTGGAAGGTTCTTTGTCTGTGACATGTTTGAAGATGGAGAGGCACTTGACTGCTTTGGGGGCCTAGTAGTTGGCCAAAGCCACAAACCTTTCCTATTGTTTTGGTCGATCTGATCTCCCTGTGCCATCAGTGCCTGCCATATGTATTTTTTGCACATTTGTTGGTTTGTACTTCTTTCAGGTTATCATTAGTGTATATGTGGTAAGGTTGTTTTTTTTAGGGTCTTGGGAAGGAACATTGTTCATACGCACTTTATCATTATGTCTTGGGAAGAATCCTCTTCTTTTTACTAGATATTGTGCACAAGAAATCTTTTTCTGCTTTAGACATCTTATTGCTTGTTACTTTGTGCCATTATCTTGTGTGAGAGCAGGGACTAATCCTTCTACTTCCAGACTAAACATGGGAGACAATTACACTGGGCTCTTAGGCTTTGGAAACTGTGCAGAGACATTCTTGGATGGGATAGATATCTCTCTGTTTAGATGAGTGTACTTTCCACAGTCCCTTTCAGTATTATGGGACAGGTAAAGTCAGACAGGTAAGTATGAGAGAAAGGAATTTTACAGCATAAAGTAATTTCACAACATACTTACCTGTTCAAACCAAGGATGTCTTCCCTCCTCCCCACTTGGCTTTGGAAAAGTGCAAAACTGAGCTGTGTTTGAATAGGATTTATAAAGTGAAGTTATAAGGGTGATCACTCTATCAGCTTCACTGGGTATGGAGGCAAGGTTAGCTCCTTAGTCTTTTGTTGAGTTGTGGGGGGGGGGGGGGGGGGGGGGGGTGGTAAGGGAGGGAAGGAGGAACCTGGTAATATGATGATTTCCATGCCAAGTAGAGAGAGGCATTTGTCTGGATAGACAAGTATATTGCAGAAATACTTTTGATTGTAAAATTCCTGTTTTGTGTTGGAAACACAAGTTTAAAAATTTTTTTTTTTAATTTTCAGTCGAATAAAATAAGGGTCCGTAATTTTCCTATGCTTGTGATGAGATTAATAGTGTAGAGTTAGGGTGCCTTCCCAGATGCTGTTTTAAGTAATTTTGTATTTCCTTGACCAGGCCCCTTACCACAGACGATGAGTGACATGTGGTGGATGGTATGGCAGGAAGGCGTTTTCAGATTGTCATGGTTACCAACCTGGTGGAACAAGACAAGGTGATTACTTACCATCTGTATGCCTGTATTGGTTGTTGTCTTTTTATCCTTCATTTATTCTTCCTTTCTCTCTCTTTATTTTTTTTCCTCCTTGATGTTTTTCTGTTATGATTTCAATTTACTTTCCATGTGTCCGTGTTCATATCTGGTTATTTGTTTTGTTTGTTTGTTTGTTTTTTTCCTGAATTTTTTCTCTTTCAGTCTTTCCTTTCACTTTTTTAGAAGCTGAACTTGCTGTTTGAGCAGCCAAAAATTTCAGTCATGTTTTACTGGATTTCTGCTATAACACACACAGATATATAAAGGCACACATACATCCATGTATACTTGCAACTTTTCTTGACTTGCATTTAAGTTCTGCCTGTCATATGCTGCACCTATCCATGCCTTAACTGTTGTCATGAACCATTTGAAACTGTGCCAAGCAGATGACCATATTCCAAAGATCATAAAAAGAGAGCTCTTCAGTGGCAGAAACATTTATTCCAGTTCTGGAAAGAACAATGATGAGGGCAAAGTTGTAAGTTCATTGTTTATTTGCTTGCTGTTTTTGATCGATTTTGGTGGCAGTTTTTATGCTGTTTTGTGGAAGATCATGACAAAAGGTAGTCCTGACAATCCATTTTGATGTTGAAAACTGACTGATAAATTGACAAAATTAACTTGAATTTGATGTAGATTAAGGTGGACAGTTCCTTTTTTTTTTTTTTTTTTTTTTTTTACCTGATCTGCTCTCAGGAGAGAGGTTGTGGGGCTGGGGGTAACAAAAAAAGTTTCTGCCTGCTCCTATGGAAAAATACTGCTGTCGGTCTGCAATGGTTTGAAATTCTGTGAAGTACAAAATGACGAGGCAACTTAAAAACACAATTTATTGTCTTCTGTTTTGTCGATGGGTAAGCAAAACTAGAGAAGCACTGTGCTCCTTTCTGATTGTTCTGATGCCTTCTGACTGGGCTGGTCTCTTGGTGTGATTCTTAGTATGGTGGTTGTTAGAAACAGCTACTTAAATGATAGTTTTCATGAAATAAAATCTTACCTTTAGCTGTCTCTCTAACTATTAGACCAACAGGAGTAATCTCCGTTAGTGAGTTGATACTCGATTTACCCGTCCAGCGTGAATTCAGTTTTCAATCCTTTTCCATACTGTGGGGAGGGGGTAAGTTGTCCTCGTGTTTGGACAGGTAAATATATCATAGAACTATTTTCAGTACAGTCAAACCTCTGTTGTAAGACCCTCTGTTAAGAGACCTCCTCTCATTTAAGAAGACTGAATTTTTTGCACGGATGTATTTTACTATTAAAACGACCCCTCTTAAGCGACTTACGTAAAACGCAGCTTGCGACCTCCGTTTTGTTGAAATTTACGACCATTGCAGCATTTGTGTACGACCATGGGTCAAGGAAAACAACTACAGACCTGCCCCAATCAAGAGTCGCTTCCCTTGTTAAAAGAAAGATGGCAGAGATCATAGGCAAAACATGTGGAACACAAAAGAGAAAGCCACAGAACTTAGAAGAGAGAGTGGAGGTGATTAAAAGAAGTTGTGGAGGTGAAACTGAAATATCGTTTGCTCGAAGTTATGAAGTTGGCACGACCCAGATTGCATTTACTGCGAAAATTATACATGTTTTCGGTATGTATTCAGTGTTCCTGAGGCTTTTTGTGCTTGGAGAGTTCATCTGTGAGAAAGTGTTTGTTTCTACAACTGTCGGTGCCTACCTCCATTATAAGACCGCTCCAAATTAAGACCGAATTTTCTGGACAATTTGGAGGTCTTATAATAGAGGTTTGACTGTAGTAAAATTCCTTTTCTTCATACTTACCTGTCCATCATACTTACCTGTCCACACAAATGCCTGAAAATCAAAAAGGGTGGTGGGAATTCTTACCTGAGAACCAGTCCAATCCTCAGACTCAGATATGCAAGAGGGTGATCATAATGTCCCAGAGCCACTGTCAGGTAAAAAACATCTGTACATTCTGCTCCAGGATAGTTTCTTTTTCTAAAAGGACAAGCAGGAGAGCGAGTCTAGTTCCAGAAATGATAATAGTACAAAAGACAAGCGGTCAAGTTTTGCAAACAATGGGTTTGGAAACTTTGAAGTCAAGGGAACTCGAGAAGGCAAATGACGTACATCTGTATGTCTGCGTTCAACTTGATGGATCATATGGGTATTTTTGATGATTTGAATGTCAGCACAGACTTGAGGAAAACGGAGTTTGAAACAGGGGTTGAGAAGTACTTTGTTGAAAACGTCGCAAAAATGCGACACTTTCTTAGATGACCTCTGAGTCCTTGATACCAAACTCTTCAAAAAAGAAGGAACAAACTCCAACCCAGCAAGAAGAGGGAGTGAAGAGTTCAAAATAAGACTGAAAGTGTTTGCTGACCAAGTTTTGCTGACTGCCACTTTAGCTAGCAAAATTTGGAGCTAGTGGCAACATCATCATCACTAACGTCAGGACCAAAAATCAATCTCATCATGCTTGTCAGACCCTCAGTCACATGCATCCATTCTAGACGTTCCTGTGTATGGACGATCAGCGGGCAATCAGTCTCCCCTACGTGTGTCAACTTGGGGTTTGCCCTACCACAATGGTGACACCCCATGGAGTCATCCCTTCTTGGTAACTCAACAAGCTAGTGCCTTGCCAAGTTGGCATAGTTGACCTTTCTGATATCAGCCGCTCCCCCAATACCAGGCATCCGGGGATGGAGGGTACAGAGCATGCTGGGGGGAGACACTGGCATGCCTCATCTGGATTTTTGGGACCTTAGGTTGACAATGAAGCAGGAAGTGTCATCATCACTTTTGCCAAAACTGGTGGACCTCTGAGATGAGAGCCAAAACGGAGTGCCACCCTTGACCCAGAACAACACTCACATGATTTAGAGGGATTGAATGGTGAATAGCCAGTGCAGTTGATGCAGGTTTCATGTCTCGAAACCCTGAAATCTGAGGTGAAGCAGAAATGTAGGCTGACTTGCCGTAAGTCCAGGGACCCACGGTTCTAGAAGTGGCATGTTGATGGCTTAGTCACCTTGTCCGCATGCCCAACCCTTCTAGCCAAACTGCAAAACTTGAAGAGCAGCCTCTGACGATTGCCGTGCTTTTGCTTGCCCCTTCGTTGTTTTGTATCAGGCATAGACATTCAAAGGTGGAGAAGGTTAACTGTCCTGTCAGAGCGCTGAAGGCCCTCCTTCAGAGGACAGAGTGAAACGCCTGTGATTTCTGCCTTTGGCGTGGCAGACTGTGCTGCTGTAAGACCCCAGATGGTAAACTTTTGAGCTAGACATGTCATCCTCCAGGCTTTGGTCTTTGGCCAGAAACTTCCCCTCTCTGAGGGGGTATCAGGGCACATGAAGTCCAGGCCGTATCCACCATTTGTGCCCTAAGATGGAATAAAGCAGTGCCTGACATAGTGACAAAGTTCCGTACAGTTATTTGGCAGCATTGTATACTGGCCTTTTTTCATACCAAATTAACTTGAAGTTATTGTGCATGCACATTGCTCTAAAAATTGTTTGGGGGATATGTTGTGTCTTAGAGTGAATAATTATAGCATATTTGACTGGCATGGACCTTGGTCTTCTTTCCCAGATCCCGACTCATTTTCTTTTCTCATATTGATTTTATGTCCATTGTTACATAAGGGAGAGCAGGGGAAATCCTTTAAACCTCCAGGAATCATTAAAACTTGAACCATTTTTGGCGCTGGCACTGAGGTCTGGGATGAGTCTGAACAAGGTCCCACTATCCTTTTCAGTATTCTGGCATTTGGACAGGTATGTTTGAAGAAAAAAGGAAGTTTTCTACGAAAAGTAGTTGTATTATATACTTACCAGTCCAAACACTAAGACACCCGCCCCCTCACCGCAGTATGGAAAAGGAGAGAAACTGAATTATGTTGAAGGGAGCGAGTTGATTAGGTGTTTGCCAGGGGAGACCACTCAGGTATTTTGGTAGTGTGAGCAGAGTTAACTCCCCACTCTCCATTTCAGTTGGCTTTTTGAGATTCTCCTGATGTATACCTTGTTCCGTATAAAGTGGAGATAAGGCATTTGTTTGGACAGGTAAGTATATCATAAAACTACCTTTGGTAGTAAATTTCTGTTCACTTAATTGTGGTCATATAAACAAAATGTTCAACAAATTTATTTGATATGATTTATTTTTATTGATGTTATGGTTTTATTTGATTAATTCTTTTTATGGACGTTATGCAGCATAATAGTCATTGTTAAAAGAAATATTCATATGATCTGTGATGATTTGTAAGGTAACCCCATGTGTTGATATACAATACAGAAGTGATATTTTATAGAGAAAGTAGCCATGTTCTGCATTGCCTCGTACAAGTTTAGCCAGCAATTGGAGCCAACACTGAGACTAGGAATTCAAGTGACACCTGATCTAAGTGCTGAATCTTCTTGGTGAGAAAAGTTGGTGTGTCTACCATCTCCATGCTTTTTTCTGTTCATCAAGGGCTTATCCTGCGTCTTGGCTACCATTTGTCATTTATCTGCATTTTTACAGGTCAAGTGCATCAAATACTGGCCACCACCGGGACAGACTGTGACATATGGTTTGGTGACAGTGACATCAGAGGGAGAGGAAGAGAAGACCGACTTTGTTGTCAGATCATTCTCTATCACAACAGAACAGGTGAGGGCTGGGATTAGTTATGTTCAGATTAAAACAGTTCCAAGAGTTCTGGAAATCATCCTCCCCCCCCCCCCTCCCCGCCCTGTCCCTCTTTGATGTTCTAATATGTATTTGTCTTTCATTTTTGCCAGTGTAGGCAAGATTGATATTTCATCTCAGTTTTGCTATTTGTCTTTTTTTTTTTCCTATCTTGTTCAGAAATCAGTTTAAATTCCCTTGTCTGTGGATAACACTGAACATCATTTTGGGGTGTGTAGGTGAGTAGAGCAGTCATACTCTGTGTAGACTTTTTAAGGCAAATATTGGTTGATGAGGGCAAACATATGTTGCATGTAAAACAAGAAAAGACCAGAAATCTTGCTTGAATTGAGATCACTCTGAAAGAGTTGCCTCTCATTAGCGCATGCTTATCCCCCTCAAATTCTCTCTCTCTCTCTCTCTCTCTCTCTCTCTCTCTCTCTCTCTCTCTCTGTCTGTCTCTGTCTGTCTGTCTGTTTGTCTGTCTGTCTCTGTCTCGTCTCTCTCTCTCTCTCTCTCTCTCTCTCTCTCTCTCTCTCTCCTTCCCTGTGGTAAGAGATGTGGCACTGGATACATACTGTGAAGTCACAGAGCGACTAGCCACTATCCACTAGCCCCCAGGAGAAAACCAAGAGAAAACTTAACCTCCAGTGAATGTAAAGCTTTCTTAGAACTATAACAGCTTGACCAAGACAGAATAATTAAGATCAGTAAAGCAGAGAAAGGGGGCAACATTGTCAGCCAAGATGTCAAACTATTTATACAGGAATGTTCAGATTACTACATTATGAGTATGTTGACCATGACCTTACTCCTAAAATAGCAGCTGAGTTTAACAAAATCATAGACGAGCTAAAGAACAAATCCTGTATTAATGATGACATGAATGGGCTAGGGTAGACCATAGAAACATAAGAACACATATTTTTTACCATTTACCAAAATACACAGAAGTCTTTTAAACCCATCTGGTCACCCTATAGTCTTTAGTATTAGAGGCATACGGAAACTATTTCTAAACTTATTGATTACTTAGAGGTTGTGTAACATGTTTACCTAGCTATATACAGGACTCTTACACATGTGCTAAGGCTAGTTAATGAATGGAACACCAAACTGGTCCTTTTCCCATACCACTTAAACAGACAGACAGACAGACAGAGACAGAGACTGAGAGAGAGAGAGAATTTGAGGGGGATAAGCATGCGCTAATGAGAGGCAACTCTTTCAGAGTGATCTCAATTCAAGCAAGATTTCTGGTCTTATCTTGACAACATTTTACTGTCATTAAAGTCCTTGAGGAAGACCCCATAAGGTTGAAATACTGGGAAACTATTGACATGGTTGTTATTTGTTTCTTTGGATGTGTGTGTGTGTGTATACAGAGAGATAGAGAGAGACAGTAGAGATGTAAATGTCGTATGAATTTGTTAACTATATAATTTGTATTTCCTTTTGTAATTTGTATTTCCTTTTATTATGTAATTGGCAAACAATGTATTTTTTACAGCCAGTGCACAATCATGGGTGAGCGGGCAGGAGTCACGGCATCAGAGAAAATGGCAAATGTCTGTGATGCGTGATTAAGTAGATGTAATTACATGAAAAATCTTGTGTGTAAAGAGAGTGCAACTGAGCATACTCACACAAAGAAAGATCTTCAGGGCTGCTGTGCTCACTATTTAGAAATGTGACTCAAATGTCCGCCTCTCTGTGATTCTGGTAGACAGTGGTACTTGATCACTTGACCGTCTGTGAACCAGTCGGTTACAAGGATGCTACAGTTTTTGATTCATGAACATAGCCATCAGTAGAAGTCTGTGGTTAATTAGTTTTTTTTTTTTTTTTTTTTTTAAAACATAGTCTCTTTTTCATCCATTTCTTCATTTCATTGATTTTTTCCATTTATTTGATCTAATCTTCCATTTTGATCTTAATGTCCTGCAGACCTCTGCCTGTCGCACTGTTCACCTCTATCACTATCTGGCGTGGCCTGATCATGGTGTCCCAGTTGCTACTTCATTGGTGTATTTCTGGCGTTACGTTAATTCACGTGCTACTGCAGGTGTGCCGCTGCTTGTGCACTGCAGGTGAGTCCCGCTTTTACTGGTTCTAGATGGACAGGTTCCTGTTTGCCAGTGTTTCCATTCACATTTGCCATAAACTGTAACTGAACCCCAAAACCCTGTTTAGGACTCTGTCTTTGACCTGAAGTTTCTGAACAAAACTGGAAGACCATCCCAGTTCAATTTCACCCTTGGGAATTCATATTCTTCCCTATTTGAATAGTGCAAACATAAACCTTGGAGTCAAGTGAGATTTGTCGAAGTTTCCTGATGACTCATCATGGATTTTCCCAACCCCGTAGGTCTGCTTTGATCTTGCCTCATAACATAAAATCAACATCAGCTGTTTAGCGTACAAGTCATTTTTTGCTGAACTGTGTGATAAATATCCATCCTTCAGAAGAATTTTCACCCATGGCTCCACATCTGAGGAGGGGGTTGCCTCTGTTGTGTTTTGTGCAACAAGTCCTTCTCAGAGGTGTTCTAAACACATTTCTACTGACATCTCCGAATACACTGTTGAGTTGACAGCCTTGGTCCTGGCTCTTGAAATGGTCTCCAAATCGAAACATAAAAGATTTCCTCATTTTGTCAAACTCACTTTCTGCTTTGGAGGCCATTGCTGGTCATACCTCAAGCACCCTCAACAACTGAAATTGTTTGAACTGTATACCTCTCTGAAAATCTGAAGAATACAACATAGGTTTTGCTTGGGTTCCCTGTCATGTGGGTATTCAAGGTAATGAGGTGTTGATCAGCTTGCCAAGAGTGTCACAAAGAAGGAGTTGAGCAGATTGTCTATCCCTTAAATCTGAAACCCAAAGCTCAGGCTTTTATCAGAGACCTTTTGCAAGAGGAATGGAACTCACAACAGACGAGTAACAAACTGTTCCAAAGCCATCCAAACCTGAAAGAGTTTTTACCATGTTCTGCAGGTGGCTGTAAAGAAGAAACAGTCTTGTGTCATTTACACACAGGTTGCTCCATGAACATCCATTCTTATCTATTGAAAGGTGAAGAAGCTCCATGGTGCATTCTAACAGAGAGGCATGTTCTTGTAGAATGTTGGGACTTATGTGATGTCCGACATAAACATTTGACAGCATTCTGTGTGAAAAGCCTGTTCAGAGATGTCCCACCAAATATGATTTTTGAAATTTGAAAGTTTCAACATTTTCCATCTGTTCTTGGATTTTACTGAAGAAAGATTTTTAATGAAATTCCTGTATGGCTTTAGAAGATGTGTTTTAGTGAATTGTCTGTGTGTGTGTGTGAATGCGCGTGTGTGTGTGTGTGTGTGTGTGTGTGTGTGTGTGTGTGTGTGTGTGTGTTTAATCTGACTTGAGAGTTGACTTTGATGGGATGACCGCCCTGAGATGGCCCTTTGTGGTTGGCTGGGTTATAAGCAACATTCTCTCTCTTTCTCGCCACAACTGTAGACTAAAAAAAAAAAGGGCCTTTTGTTCCACTGACATGGTGTGTGTGTCTGCAGTGCGGGAGTGGGCCGAACTGGAACGTACATTGCTCTGGATATTGCCTGTGGACAGAAATCACAGGGTCTGGATGTCAGCATCAGTAGCATCGTCACAGAGCTTCGTCATCAGCGAGCCATCATGGTTCAGACAGAGGTAGGTTTTGCGATGGATTGGTGGCTGGCTTTTGTTTTCATTGTTGTTTAAGCAGGTTAGATGGTTTACATTCATGTTAAGAGCATTGCTGCTTGCATGGTATCGGACAAATAGACCTGCTTAAGCTTTATGATGTGAGGTTGTTGTTTGTTTTTGTTTTTTCTTTGTTGTTGAGAGAAAAAAGGATTTGGAAGGAGTTAATCCAGTACCAGTCAGGGCTTCTACTTCTGGAATTTCAAGATTTCAGAGTAATTTTTTAAAAAATGAGTATCCATGAAGAACAAATTTTCAGCAGGGAGGGAAAAAACACAGGGGAGAAGAGAAAAGTGGTAGTGGAATCAGAGATGCTGTAGTTGCGATTTTGATGTGTTGGCAGATGATGCTGATATCACAAAATCTTGTGTAAATTCTCTTTGTGAAAGCAGGCCGTCATCATTTTTTCTGTTCAGTTTGAAAGCAAAATAATTTCACACTCTGGCATCCTATGTCTGAAGACGCTGCTAAAGCAGACCTGTTTACATGTATGATTTTTCTGTGTTTAGCATGGAAAAATCTGCTTAGCATGGAAATAAATATTGCTGAATGGAATACGGAAAAGAGCTGGTCAGAAGATGGAGAAAATTGATCCATTTGTGAGTTGATCTTGATTCGGCAGTTTTGTTTGTTAGCCTGTTATCTCAGTGCTTGATCAGCTCAGTTTTTTTTTTATATAGCTAAAACAGTTGCAGACATTTACTGTTCCATCTGTCTGTGCTACGATCTTGACGTGGCACCATGATTCATCGGAACTCAACATTTAACATGACTGGCATGCAAACTGTGGACACTTCTCAACAGTTCACAGAAATAACAAGTCACCTGTGATGGTTCTTGACCATGTGCAGTCCAACACTTTTGCCTTTCTTAATCAAACGAAGCTTCTCAGTCTGCAGTTTCATTACCGAATTGATTGAACTCGTCACAAACTTCAAAAGTCAGGAGATAACAACAGCAGGTTTATCAACTTGATCAAGTCAGTTTAGTTAGGTGATCTCCAAATGTTTTTGCATAAAATGAATTTATTTCTGTACTGAAGTCACAATGAAACACATCTGTATCATCATCTCTGTTTGTATTTGTTTTAATAAATTGCAGTTTGCATGAAATTCATGCAAAAGCTGCTGCTTTCGCTTCTCAGAAAATTTTCAGTGTGTGCCGTAGTTACTGACCGATTGGTGACATAGTTGGCTCAAATATGTGATGTATACACAACTGCACTTCTGATTTCATTTCATCCATATAATGATGCAGTCTGCATGTATAGTTCAAAATGACTGGCCCTGTTCCCTATGCAAGCCTGTGTGTTCCGCCGGATTCCCGTTATTATGATTATTTTTATTATCATTAGTGAGAATATATTTGATTTAATATATTCTTTCCTCTAGTCTGTTTTCAATCTCCCTTCTCCCCTCCATCATCTTCCTTTCCACACAAAGTCCTCCTCCTTGGAGCTTGGGTTTGGACCAACCTTTGAAGGAAATTGAACTGCAACATTTTAAAGCATATTTGGTAGTAGTGGTAACATTAAGAACAGTAATGATAATAAACAGTAAAATATGATAATAATAATAGTAATAATAATGATGACAAAAGATCATTCTGTCTTCGTTCAGAGTAATGTCACTTAAAGGGGTAAGGGAAACCAGAATTTACACCCCTGAAAATGTTTAGATTTGGGGAAACAGAGTTTCCTGATGCGCATCCCCCCATCCTCCACCCTCGATCTCTCTCTCTTTCTCACTCTGTGTCAGTCTCTCTTTTTGTCTTTTTCTGTCTGTCTCTGTCTACACACACACACACACACACACACACACACACACACACACACACACACACACACTTAGAGGGAGAGAGAAGAAAAGGGTATTTTTCAGAATAAACAGCTGTACAAATAAAAAGAGAAAGCTGGTTGGTTTTTACTGAGAGTAACATTTGATTCCTTGGAGGAATAACACTAGATAAACAAACCTGTCTGTGGATGTGGAATTTTAGAACTGATGGTTTTTATCACTATGGAATTTAGCATTTGCATGCATGTGAGCTATTTTTGCTCATTATGATATCAGTATAGTTCAGAGGTGCAAAGTTTTTCCAAGATAAAAATGAGTCAGGGCAAGAAGCATTTCCAAAACAAGGAAAAATGGAAACAGAAAATCAAGAGAAAAAATGTAAAGGTGTGTGAATGTTAGCAAAAAAGATATATAAAGGTATCTAATTAATAAACACTATAGATAAGAACTTTTCCCTCATGGAATTAAAATTGCATCATTTTACACACAGGGAAAAAATAAGCATAAGGCATCATGTGTTGAAATACTGATTTTTGTTTAAAAATACTGAAAACATATGCCATGAATGGTTATGGAAAGCATAAACAAGTTTGCAAAAGTGACAGAATCTGATAAAAGTTGTACAAATAAATGGCCCTGGTTGTGTGGATGGACCAAAAAGTGGATGATACATCATGTATTGCTCTAATTTGTGTTGCAATACACAAATTTTCAGTGCAAGTTTTTACAATTTTTCTGCCCTTGAATTTGATTTTTGCTTTTCCTCAACGGGAGCCATGATCAGTGCTGTCCCTCCTGCCCCTACCCCCCCCCCCCCCCCCCCCCCCCCCCCCCCCCCACCCTGTCCCCCAGTGCCCCCCCTGCCCCTGCCTCCCTACTCCCACAGAATCCACCAGTATTGTCCCCCTGCCCATACCCTCACACCCCCACTTCCATTCCCACATAATCCACCTGTACTGTCCCCCTGTCCCCCCCTACCCACCCTACTCCCACATAATCCACCAGTGCTGCCCCCCAGCCCCTACCCCCCTACTCCCACACAATCCACCAGTATTGTCTCCCCTGCCCCTACCCACGCCCACTCCCACATAATCCACCAGTACTGCCCCCCTGCCCCTACCCACCCTACTCCTCCACATAATCCACCTGTACTGTACCCCTGCACCTACCCTGCCCACTCCCACACAATCCACCTGTACTGTCCCCCTTCCCCCCTACCCCGTACTCCCACACAAACCACCTGTATTGTCCCCCCTGCTCCTACCCGACTACTCCCCACATAATCATCTGTACTGTCCCCCTGCCCCCCCCCCCCTACTACTCCCACACATAATCCACCTGTGCTGTTGCCCCCCTACCCTACCCCCCTACTCCACACAATCCACCAGTACTGTCCCCCTGCCCCTACCCCCCTACTCCCACACAATCCACCAGTACTGTCCCCCTGTCCCTACCCCCCCTACTTCCACACAATCCACCAGTACTGTCCCCCTGCCCCTACCCACCCTACTCCCACACAAGCCACCAGTACTGTCCCCCTGCCCCTACCCACCTACTCCCACACAAGCCACCAGTACTGTCCCCCTTCCACCTATCCCTCTACTCCCACATAATCCACCTGTACTGTCCCCCCCCCCCCCCCCCCCTACTCCCACATAATCCACCAGTGCTGTCCCCCCTGCCCCTACCCCCCTACTACCCACACAATCCACCAGTACTGTCCCCCTGCCCCTACCCCCCCCTACTCCCACACAATCCACCCAGTACTGTCCCCCTAACCCCCCCTACTCCCACATAATCCACCAGTACTGTCCCCCCCTGCCCCTACCCCCTACTACTCCCACACAATCCACCAGTACTGTCCCCCCTGCCCCTACCCCCCTACTCCCACACAATCCACCAGTACTGTCCCCCCTGCCCCTACCCCCCCTACTCCCACACAATCCACCAGTACTGTCCCCCTTCCACCCCCCCTACCCCCCCCCTACCCCACCCCTTACAACTCCACCATAATCCACCAGTACTGTCCCCCTTCGCCTACCTACCCCACCCCTACTCCCACACAATCCACCAGTACTGTCCCCCTGCCCCTACCCCCCTACTCCCACATAATCCACCAGTGCTGTCCCCCCCCCCCCTACTCCCCTACTCCCACACAATCCACCAGTACTGTCCCCCCTGCCCCTACCCCCCTACTCCCACATAATTTACCAGTGCTGTCCCCCCCCCCTACCTACCCCCTACTCCCACACAATCCACCAGTGCTGTACCCCTGCCCCTATCCACCCTACTCCCACATAATCGACCAGTACTGTTCCCCTGCCCCTACCCACCCTACTCCCATACAATCCACCAGTATTGTCCCCCTGCCCCCCCTCCCACACAATCCACCAGTATTGTCCCCCTGCCCCTACCCACCCTACTCCCACACAATCCACTAGTACTGCCCCCCTGCCCCTACCCACCCTACTCCCACACAATCCACCTGTACTGTCCCCCCCTGCCCCTACCCCCGCCCACCTGCCCCTACCCCCCCCACACCAACACAATCACCTGTACTGTCCCCCTACCCCCCTACCCCCACATAATCCACCCCTACTCCCACACAATCCATCAGTACTGTCCCCCTGCCCCTACCCCCCTACTCCCACACAATCCACCAGTACTGTCCCCCCTGCCCCTACCCCCCTACTCCCACACAATCCACCAGTACTGTCCCCCTGCCCCTACTACCCCCCAGTGCTACTCCCACACAATCCACCAGTACTGTGCTGTCCCCCTGCCCCTACCCCCCTACTCCCACACAATCCACCAGTACTGCCCCCCTGCCCCTACCCCCCTACTCCCACACAATACACCAGTACTGTCCCCCCCCTGCCCCTACCCCCCTACTCCCACACAATCCACCTGTACTGTCCCCCCCCCTACCCCCCCTACCCCCCTACTACTCACATAATCCACCTGTACTGTCCCCCTGCCCCTACCCCCCTACTCCCACACAATCCACCAGTACTGTCCCCCTGCCCCTACCCCCTACTACTCCACACACAATCCACCAGTACTGTCCCCCCTGCCCCTACCCCCCCTACTCCCACACAATCCACCTGTACTGTCCCCCTGCCCCTACCCCCCTACTCCCACACAATCCACCAGTACTGTCCCCCTGCCCCTACCCCCCTGCCCCACACAATCCACCAGTGCTGTCGCCCTGCCCCTGCCCCCTTCCACATAATCCACCAGTGCTGTCCCCCCTGCCCCTACCCCCCCCTACTCCCACATAATCCATCAGTACTGTCCCCCCTGCCCCTATGTCCACCTTACTCCCACATAATCCACCAGTACTGTCCCCCTGCCCCCTACCCCCCTACTCCCACACAATCCACCAGTACTGTCCCCCCTGCCCCTACCCCCCTACTCCCACACAATCCACCAGTACTGTCCCCCTGCCCCCTACCCCCTACTCCCACATAATCCACCCAGTACTGTCCCCCTTCCACCTACCCCCCTACTCCCACATAATCCACCAGTACTGTCCCCCTTCTACCTACCCCCCTACTCCCACATAATCCACCAGTACTGTCCCCCTGTGCCCCCCTACTCCCACATAATCCACCAGTACTGCCCCCCTGCCCCTACTCCCCCTACTCCCACACAATCCACTAGTACTGCCCCCCCCGACCCTACCCACCCTACTCCCACACAATCCACCTGTACTGTCCCCCTGCCCCTACCCCCCCCCCACTCCCACACAATCCACCTGTACTGTCCCCCTACCCCCCTACTCCCACATAATCCCAGTACTGTCCCCCCTGCCCCTACCCCCCTACTCCCACATAATCTACCAGTACTGTCCCCCTGCCCCTACCCCTCTACTCCCACACAATCCACCAGTACTGTCCCTCTTCCACCTACCTCCCTACTCCCACACAATCCACCAGTACTGTCCCTCTTCCATAATACCACCCTACTCCCACATAACCACCTGTACTGTCCCCCTGCTCCTACCCTTCCCCTACTCCCACATAATCCACCTGTACTGTCCCCCTGCCCCCTACGTCCACCTTACTGCCACATAATCCACCTGTACTGCCCCCCTTCCCCCTACGCCCACCTAACTCCCACATAATCCACTTGTACTGTTCCCCTGCCCGTACGCCCACCTAACTCCCACATAATCCACATGTGATGTTCCTGACCAGGCTCAGTACAAGTTCCTGCATGAGGCAGTGCTGGAGGAGCACACCAGTAGTGGCACGCTGCTGACACTGGGCCAGCTCGACCAACATTTTCCTGCTGCCATTGATGTCCACATGGCCAACACAACAATCGACCAACAGTTCAAGGTACGTGTATGCATTGCGTGTGTGTGTGTGTGCATGCGTGTGTGTGTGTGTGTGTGTGTGTGTGTGTGTGTGTGTGTGTGTGTGTGGTGTGTGTTATAGCCTGGCCGAAATGATAGTGTATGATCATAATGATACAAAACATTGGTAATTGTAATGCTTATATGTAACTGTGATAATGATGATAATCATAATTGTTTTTGATAATGATAATGTATGTGATGTGTATATAATTATAATTGTAATAATAATGATGAAAATTATGATACTGATATTGATGTATGTTGGTCAGAATAATTATGATAATGATAAACCAGCCGCCGTGGCGAAGTGTTAGCGTCACGGACTCCCGGTTGGGAGGTCGTGGGTTCAAATCCCATCAGAGTCATGTGGGTTTTTTTCTGCCCCGACCGGCTCCTACCCAGAGTTGAGTTTGCTGCGGACTCAGTTGGGAAGACTGGGACCACACAGTCGAGAGCTTCATCCACTCCGTGGATGCGTTTCTGAGAGTGTTGCTCAAATTTCCTGACCAACACTGCAGGTGTCTGTATCTCTCGGGCCTGGTTGACGCCGGGATATATTATGAAAGGAAGCGTAGAGTACAGCCCTGTCATGCAGTCTCAGACTGAAATGGAAATCCGTAGCATCATCTTAATCATCCTCATTCTCATCGATCAGCATTAAAAAAAAAAAAAAGTCTCAAGTTCTGTGGCCCTTCATGCCATGCTCTCATGGTGACCTCAATTTTCGATGTCCTCTCCACGTCTGTGGCCTTGGTTTGGTTCCGTCAGGGTCACTGGTATCGGCGGGTCCATGGGGGCTGTCGTTGGACAGACGTGGTGGCGCCCTCCGGAGGGAGAGCTCACTCACACCGGCTCCGCGACTAAGCAATTATTGTCGTCAGTAGGGGGCTTAGTAGGTGGTGTCCTGCATATGTTAGATCAGAACAGGCGCCACTGAACACCACCAAAGTGACTCGGCAGCAGTGCAGTGTCTCCTCTGGTGGGTTGCCTCTTGACGACTTGACATTGACTGCTCCCTGTGCATTGCCGGTGCCGGGGCTGCGGCGGGCCGACTGGGCTGTGGCTGTGGACGGGGTGTCGGAACGAGCGGCGTGGGTGCACTGCCTCTGAGGTAGCGCAGAGGTTGGGACAGCAAAAAAAAAAAAAAAAAATTTATGATAATGATGAAATTGGTGACAGTTATAATGATGAAATGGTAATAAGAAAGAAAATATTAATAGAGAAGAAAAATGTTCATTTATCATTATAATGATGATGAAAAAAAAAAAAACATAGAGAGCTGGTAACGAAACACTGCACTAAATTGCCATTCCTGCACAACTGAAAATTTCGGCACCTTCTTGGACATTACTTCTTTTTTGTTTGCAATGAATTTTTTTTTTTTTACCTCCTTCGATATTTTATCAACTTTTCTGAGCGCTTTTTATTGCTGGTACTAATTGTGTTTTTTCCTACTCATCAGTCCAAACAGATGCCTCATCCTAACTTAGTGTGGAACATTACAATATTAACGGGGATCCCCACCTCCATCCCCACCCCTCTCCCAAAGAAAGTGGTGTGTGTGTGTGTGTGTGTGTGTGGGGGGGGGGGGGGGGGGGGGGAGATAGGGAGCTATTTTGCCTTAATCCCTAGGTAGGGAGTTCACAGTATTTTGCTATGATCAAACTTGTTCAGTTTTCTCCTTTTCCATGGCAGAGGAACTCACCCCTTTTGGCTGTCTGTTTTTTTTTCAAAAAATTTTTTTCTATTCTTCTGTTTTTTTTTCTATTTCTTGTCAATTCAGATTCCCAGGAACATTGGTTTAAGTCTTTCTGCACTAAGGACCGCATATCGGGTCCTTAAGTTTACAGCCTTTGTGTGCGGTCCAAAGCTTTTGAATTTTTCTCCAAAGTGAGCAAACCTTTCGTACGAAACTACTTGTTACAGATAGCCCCTGCATACTAATTAGAGGGCAGGTGTACTGGTACTTAGGCTTTGCAAGCTGAATGCTGGCTAGCAGACGCTGTTCACACCACGTCACCTGCTCAGTTTGGCTTGATGTTGCAACAAGGTGTCGTCTGCTACTCCGTCGAGCATGCTATAGACACTATAAATCACCGTTACAATGTGACTGTAGCCCTTGAATTATTGCAAACATTTGAATAATTTCAGGGTATAAAACCAGCTAATGTACACATTTTTTGTTTAGAGGGTGTGTACCACCCATATTTTTACATGACACGCAAGATCTCATTTTCTCTGTCATGCATACTGTCTTACCAAATAAATAGAAAAATAACTTTGCTATATTGTTTGTGGTTTCTCAATCATTTATAAACATAATTTGAACAATATCAAAAGTCTGTGTCAGTCCATTTTTTTTTTAATGATTAAAAATTATCTATACATAGAAATGGTCACTTTCTGGGGGAGGTAAGGGGAGATAATAGGTAGTGTAAATGGTTAAGCAAATTTTTTTTCTCTGAAGGAGAAGTTTCTCTCGTTTTTTTAGGGCAGTGAAGATAACATTGATGATATCTTTAATGTGGACAGACACTGAATCAGTTGAAGACGTGGGCCAAACAGGACACCAATTTTGCCTCACTTCCGGAAAACCAGAGCAAGAACAGGGACCCCACAGTTCTGCCAGGTACCTTCTCTGTGTTTCTGTTTGTCTGTGTTGGCTCGCCAGTATCTTCGTCTCTGTCTTTATGTGGTCTCTGTTTCTCGCTCTCTTTTTGCATGCTGTCCTAGTCTTTTTGTTTACTTCTATGACCAGGCATGTGACTGGGAAACTCAATGTGTAGGGCAGCTCTGATTAGTGGAAACACGGTCTTCTGGGTGGAAAGGATGCTGCTGGGTCAGTACACTTGATATGGAAAAAAATGGATCTCTCTTCTGTGTTTCTGTGCCCACATGTCTCTCTCTGTGTCACTGTCTCAATATATGTTTTTTGTACTGTGTTTCTTGTTAGAATGGGGTGGGGGGGGTGTTGTACGAGGTTTTATATTGTGTGATTACAAGCCTAATCAATGCAGTGGTGTAGATTGTTACCCTGTTGTGCAGGATGGTAGACAGGGAGGTGTAGAAAAAACTGTGATATCGTTCATGTCTGGCACGGCGCTGTATCAGCTGACACATTGGAGTCTTGTTGTCCAGTCTGCAGTGTCTGTTGGCAGTTATGGCTGTTTTGGAAAAGACATTTTTTAGAGGGGAGGTTGTTGCATTTACAGGCTCTTCATTTTTGTTTGTTGGGTGTTTTGTTGTTTTGTTTGTTCAACTTAACCTGGAGTGAAAAAGCAAGAGGAATGGCTGGTGAACACAGCACAACTTTGGTGTAGCCAACTGATGTATGTGTGTATATATATCTATAGTATTATATCTGTCTGTCTAAATATGTGACTGTGTGTGTGTGTGGATAGACAGATAGAAGTGTGTATGTGTGTGTCTTATATCTGTATATATGTGTGTTTATGTATCTACACTTGCCTATATATATATATATACAGATCTCAGATCTCCATCTATATATCTATTAATCTGTTTGTCTACATATATTGATTCGTTTTATTTTTTTTTTTCTGAAAGTTTTGTTTGTTTCTTTCTTAGGATAGGATTCTCGCTCTCTTTCCCATACTGTGTTTATCGGTCTGTCTGGTTTTTTTTGTTAGGATGCAACCCTTTTACCATATTTTCTATTTATCTATCCATTTATATCTAATTATCTATCTATTGATATATCTGTTTATCCATCTTTTTCAATTGTTGCATGCTTTTTTCAAAAGGATGGAACCCTTTTCCTGTTTTATCTATTTATCCGTCTATCTCTCTGTTTTCTTGAATTATTGTGTTTCTTTGTTAGGATGCAGCCATTTCATTCCTACTGTCTGTCCTCTGTCTATTTGTCAGTCTGTTTTCTTGAATGGTTGCTTGCTTCTTTGATAGAATGGAACCCTTTTCCCCTTACTATCTGTCTGTCTCTGTCTACCTATCTATCTAGTCGTCTCTCTAGTTTCTTAAATTGTTGCCCGTTTCTTTTTTAGGATAGGTGCCTTATTTCCCCCTAATATGTTCACTGTCCAGAAAAGGCCCTGTGAGATTGGCTGGGCTACATCATGGACAAAATGATGATTGTAGGTGGGTTGTAGAAAGTATACTGTTGTTATGATGAAGTTGTTTATGATTATGGTAAGTTGAATGCTTTGTTGCAGGCAACAATCAACTGATCTATTTGGACTCAAACTATATAAAGACAGAAACCAGTACATCAATGCTGTGTTTATGTCTGTAAGTTTCTCTCTCTCTTTGTCTCTGTCTGTGTCTCTCACATGCACACACACACATACACAAACACACACACACACACTCATACACACACACACACACACACACACAGAGCTGTGGCCCAGTTGTTTGAGAGAACTTTGAGAGAATATTATGTAAAAAAGTATTGACATTATGATCTTAATGATGACAGTAAGTAATGTCATTTAAAGAGTAACTGTACACCATTGATAAAGGTCAGAAGGGGAACAACCACCTTTGAGAGGTCAAGGAAGGTAGGTAAAAAACAACAACAACAACAACAACAACACACAAACAACACACACACACACACACACACACACACAGAGAAAAACGCTTGTATGGTTTATTTGCGAGACATTGGCTTCAGAAAGTTATGTGTTGTTTTCACATGCAGTGGTTCATTGTCAGTGTCATGAGTATAAGATTAGGGTGATTTTGACATCAGAACAACAACTTTAATGCTTTTCCTTTCAACCCTCTGCTTTTCCTTTCAACCCATCCAGGGTTCCTACAGACTCCCAGGAACAAAATTCAAGGAGTTTTCTCAAGGCGTTTTCAAGAGATTCTTTTTTAATTCAAGGCTGCACAACACATGTGTGAATGGATACGCCCCTCACTGTGTTCTGCCCTTTGTTGACTTGATCAGCTGTTACTTTACACAGCAGAAAGCAGAAGTACTGTCAGTACTTACTGGAACGCCATTTTATACAAAAGAACTGCAAAAGTCTGGAAAGTCAAATGTGCACATGTATATCAAGCTGTTTAAGCTTCAGTTCTCTGTTTAGACTTTCATCAAACAATAGCACTTAGTTTGATTCTTCTTGTATTCTTTTTTTTCAACAATGAATGAAAGTGAGGTGCAATGCTAAATGTCGCCATATGCCCAAATTTTCCCTACCACACTGAAATGCTTTGGCAGTCCGACTATCTAGAAACATTGTTTGAAAAAGCTGAGAATAGTGTTCACAAGAGTTGAAGCTTTGGTGTGAGTTTACAGTGTACAGTGTCAAAAGAATTTCAGATTTCAGCACATCTGTCTTTGAGCAAAACGAGTCCATTGTGGCTGAAGAGCTCATACCGGATTCGCACATGGACACATCAGGATTTAATGGCAACACAACATTTTGTGTTTGCTGCTGCTGCTGCTGCTGCCGTATTTGTAAGAAAGTGCGAGATGGGTATTGCTGCTGAAGATTTGCTCAACCAGAATAGAGCCATGTGCTTTTTTCCTTTGCTGTGGCTAACCAGGGCACATATACCCATTGCTCGAACATCAAAACTTTTTTTGCAGACTGTGCAGTAGCAGGCATATTTGTTTGTTTTGTCTTCTCTCGCCCAGTCAGAAAAAAACTTGGGTTTATCCAACCACAGATGGTTGAAAGCATCCCCCCCAACCCACCCCAACCTTTTCAAGCTTTTTTCATGAACCAGCGGTCACAAAGAATTGAACAAGGAGGAAACGTTAAAACCTTTGCACATGCGTAGAATTGAAAAATGACCACATTTACAAATTATCTCCATCGCTAAATAGCAGACAATGCGGGATCGCGACTGTGTTGTAAAAATTTGTTTTAAGATAATTTTTCATCAACCACCTGAACGCAGAAAAATTAAACTGCCATTTTTTTCTTGCCACATCAAAATTTTTTTGAGCTGATGCTTTGGTTTTCAGATGCTTTCAAGGCGGTTCGGCAACAGAACCACATTTTATCAATTTTCAAAGGTTTTCAAGGCCTTGAAATTGGCTGTCAGTATTCAAGAAGTTACAAGGAGTTTCAAGGAGCGTATGAACCCTGCCATCAGAGTTACATCTGGGTAGCCTTACCTCCCTGGCCAGTTTGGGTTGATCTGCTTGAAGAGAAGGGATACATCACTTGAATGTCAGTATGTCAGAAACTAATGGTCAAGAGGCAAACAAATTCACATGGTATTGCTAAGTTTGTGTAGCAGATATTACTATTTCATATAATATGATGTGCAACTCGCATGTTGAAAGTTTACTGCTGCCATGGTTTAGGTTGGAAAACTTCAGAACTTTAAGGCATTATTAGCAGATTTTTTTGGTTTTTGACCATGTCATATTTCTGAACTGTTACTGGCATAGTTTTGGAGTTGAACAGTTTGAGTACATTGGTTCACTCATTATTAGCGTTATATTCACAGTCAGCTGTGGGCAGGTATTGCAGTAATTATGATATTGTTTTCTGTCAGTTTAATGTCATCCTTGCGTGTGTTTCAATGCAAATGAGTCATAGGTACATTTTTTCTTGTGGATTGTAATTAATGCTGGACTTAACCCTTTCACCGCCAGACATTCTATTTTGCATAAATCTCCATCGCCAGCCATTTTTCCAAAAAAGCTCTTATTGTATACCAGCATATGTGAAACGCGGATATCTCTGGAACTAAACAACCAGTTCTCATGCTATTTTTTGTAAAATGAGGAGATACACTGTACTTTTATATATCATAACATGTTAGTATTGGTAAGTCGACAACAATTTCAATTTTTTAGTGATTTCAAGTGCAAAAAAAAAAATGCAAAATAAAAAAAAGAATGTTATGTTTCTTCTAAGCGTAAAAAATAAAGAAAGAATGCCAACAAACTCTCAACAATGGAGGAAAAATACTCCACTCACAGCTGAAGACCAGAAAGTATGGTATTTCCAACAGAAAAGTGCATGAAACAGCCACAAATACAACTACTCCAATAGCAGGGAACACACACACACACACACACACACACACACACACACACACACATTCTTATGCCTAACTGGTACACATGTAAGAAAGAAAAAGGGAACACACACACACACACACACACACACACACACACACGTCCCTTTCACTCTCAACAGTAATATATATATATTTTTTTTTTATGAACACAAAGTCATTCATGTGCCTGTTGGTCTCTGAACCCTTGTCATTCAGTTGATCTATATAATCAGCTGTACACCCACTCGAAAGACGTCTGTGATACTCACCTCTCACGTGTCAGTTGGCCACGCCCCCTTCAACCTCGACCAGCGAGAGTGGGCCCACAGCATGTGTGTGAAGTTCGTTGCCTAAAGTCTTAGTTGGCTCCCTCACATAGAGTTAGTGAACAGTCAGTCAGTGCTGGCTGGCTCAACGCAAAAACACTGGGGCACACGCGGTAGGGTAGTAAGTGGGCGTCTTATCAGCCTCTCATAACAAGTTGGCAACGGTCCAACGCTTCACGTTGAATAAATTCGGTCAAGCCCTCACTATCGTTCTTTACTCGTGGCTGTCTGGGTCTTCTTCATCTGTATTAGGAACAACCAACTGTCTATTCAATATTCCCAGCACTTGATCTGTGGTAAATGTACGGCAAGGTCAAGTACGTAAAGTGCTTGGTGGTGACGTCATAATGAATGGAAAAAAAACAATTGGAATAAAGTCAATAAAACACAGAACTGAATAGTGTTCTGACAAAGCAAATGGCTGTGAGCATGGGCCAGACCATCCCCCAACTATGATGTTTATTGCTGGCTTTTTATCTCATGAACTAGGATCGTGAGAGTATCGGGAGTTAGGTCACCCTACTTTGTCGCCAAAAGGCGCCCTTGGCGATCTGCCTAGTCGTCGCCAAAAAACGCCCATGGCGGTGAAAGGGTTAAACCAATGAACAATAATTATTACACAAGAAATATATGATTAACAATGATTATTACACAAGAAATATATGATTTCACAACAGTAACTAGTGATTTTAGTATTGAATTTTGCATACCTGTGAGGGTGTTAATTTCCCAAAGATATCTTTTTGTGTGTTAATGATAGCAACTTTTGTCCAGCACAATAAAAGTTTCATATTAAATGTTTTTGTTTTATTGGTTTTTACATCATCGGCCTACTAGATGATATGTCAAGATGAACAAAATAGTAATTTTCAAAACAAAGAAAAACAGAAACCCAGCAGAAAGATGTAAAGGTATCTGACTGTTTACAAAATGATGTAAAGGTATCCGACTGCTAAAAGATATAGGTAGGAACTGCTTTCCTCTCAGAATTGAAATGAATCATTTTAGACACAGAAAAAGTAAACTTTTTAGATATCATGTTGTATTTGAACACTGATTTTTGTTACAAAATACCTAATCCTTTGCCAGGAATACTGAATAGTTATGAAAAAGGTAGACAGGTCTGGAGAGGGGATGTATGGCCATGCGTTTCCATCTATACCCTCATTCCAGCTGTTCTTAGCAAAGTATCGACAGAGAAGTGTCAGGTGATCGTCATTTTATAATACTACTTTTAAGTAGTAAAATTTCTGTTCAGTCACACATTGTGGATAGATTGAAACAAAAGACAAAACTTTTATGATAATATACTTCATTTTAGACGAGTATTGAAATAGATGACTTGATCTTTGGTATTGATTGTATTGATTTCTAGTCTCAGCATATGTTTGTTCATAGATCTAGGTTATGATTTGATTGCAGCTCTGATATTGCCGCTATGGCTGGCTGGGCTTGAAACATGACATGAGAGAGAGAAAAAGAGAGAGAGAGGATGGAAAAGACATACTATTCCATTGGTGGTGTATGCCTGTAATTTTTGTATGATTCTCCAGTAACAGGAAGTTTAATGGTCACTTATAAGCTTTTGCTGTTGGGGTTTCTCCGCATCCCTCTGTCCTCTGTCTTGGGGAACAGGGTAGAGATGTTGTAATCTGTCCAGGTTTTCAAGTCTTCTGGAAGTCCAGCCAGCACTGTACCTTGTAGAATGGTCTTGCACAGCAAGTCATGGCAAAAGACATGCCTGATTTAGGCAGCTGATAACTACAAGCAGATGCTTTTTCTTGTCCACCAGCGTTTGTGCTGACTCTGTTTAATATGATTGCTAATCTTATTTTGCTCTAGTGAGATACAGAGGAACTAAGTTTTTTTCAGAACACTTAGATCTTTCCCTCAAGATTGGATGTTGATGCTCAGCTCTTGTGCTTGTGGTGGCGGATGGATATCACAAGTGACTTGATGAATCTTGACTTCACTGGGAAGTGGACAGAGTTGATTTTCCATATGATTCTTAGTGGAGCATAGTTACGTAGAGTAGAGAGACTAAGTATGGTGCGTGGCTTTCCTCGCTGTTCACCAATGTCAGAGTTCCCTTCACAGGCACAGGTCAACAGCCACTGCCATCACAGTGCTCCACAAGAGCATTGTCCAGTCGGCTGCCCTCACATGTAACGATACATGTCAGCTTCTTGTCTCCTGATCAAATAAGCTGGTACGCGGCCTGCATACATTTGAGCAAACTGCTAATACATGCTTCAGACTTGAGAATTTGACATTGTCAGGAGCGAAGTGTTAAGGGCAGACAGCCAGCCTGTGAACAGGAGGCAGATGGCAAGCCAGTCGGATCAACAAAAGGAGAATGCTTTCAGAATGTGCAATGGAAATCTGAGTGGTGAAAGAAAAAAATATCTGCCTTCCCTTTGTGTATAAACTGCCCATTGATGAAGCTGCCATTTTAGTAATTGGAGTAAACGTTCTTTGATGTACAGCTGTCCTTTCATGATGTGTAATTATCATTTGGTGGTATGTAAATGTCCTTTGGAGACGCAGAACTGCTCTTTTGTGGTGTGTAACTACCCATGAGTAGTTTGCAGCAAGTGTAACTATCCTCCTTTCATGATGAAAAGGTTGTGCGTAAGTACCTTTCACAGATAAATAAATAACCTTTCAAGGAGTCAAGTACCGTTTAGTAATGCATAAAGTACCCTTTAGAGGGTACAAATGACCTTTTAGTGTCACATAAACAACTTTCAATAAAGTATACCTGCTCTTCAGTGACTTTAATCCACCTTTAATTAATGTGATTACCTGTATTGATGTTTTAGTTATCTATCACTGATGTATTCACTCGTTAGTGATGTAAAAACAGTCTCACAGTGATGTGTCAACTGCTTTACATAATGTGCTTGTAAGCTTTCACTGATGTATTCACCCATTAGTGGTGTATAAAAAGCCCTCTGAGTTATGTGTTAACTGCTTTACAGTGATGTGAAATATTCCATTGTAATGGATAAAACTACTTTCCAGTGATGTATAACTACTGTTAAGTGATATGTAAGCTACTTTTCAGTGATGTTGCGTACATTCCCTTTTCCTGATGAAAATTGCCCCTTTTCATCCCATCCTGTTGTCAGTCGGTGATGGTGAAGAAGGGGTTCCTGATGACTCAGCTGCCCTTGCCGGACACGGTGGTGGACCTGTGGAGACTGGTGGAGGATCGAGACGTCCACATCATTGTGTCTCTTGGCGCCTACAACGAGCAGAGTGTTAGGGTTAGTGTTTGTGCTGTTGTAGCATGGTGACATGATGGTGGTGATACCGAGACATAAATGTGTTGGTGCTGTTGCTGTGGTGGTGCAGATGGTGGTAGAAGTGGAATGTAAAGGATATCAGCATGTTGGTGTTGTGTTATGGTGACATGATGGTGGTGATAATAGAACATTTGGATACACATTAGATAGATAGCATGTTGGTGCTGTTATACTGTGGTGCCATGATCATTGTGGTAGTGGAGCGTTTGGATATAATGACGTTAGACATTGGCCTGTTGATCTCTTGTGTTGTAGCGTCTTGATGGTGGTGATAGTGGAGTGTTTGAACGTAGAAGACGTTAGACATCGGTGTACTGGCACTGTTGTGTTGTGGTGATGTAGTGATAGTGGAGCGTTCGGATGTACAGGATGTTCAGCGTTGGTGTATTGGTGCTGTTTTGTTGTGGTGCCATGGTAGTGATGTCTTTGGATATACAACAAGACATTAGACGTTTGCGCTTGATGAAGACCTTGTTTGGAGTTGTTTAACAAGCTGCGATTAAAAAAATTTTTTAAAACAATTTTCATTTCACCGCTATTTTGTGGAAAATATCTTAATTTAAACGATCTTAACATGAAATGAACCTTTTCTTTCTTTCTTTTTAAACATGCATGTATGCAGAATGGATTTGATCAGGTCGTTTCTTGAAAACTGCCGAGTCCTTTCATTAAGACAGTTGTGTCCTTTCTTGAAGAAGACACAACTCTTGAAGAAAGTTGGGTCAGGGTCCTTTCTGGAAGACAGGCTGCCATGGCAGAACTGACTGTCTCCCACAGTGCTGCTTGAATTTCTCTGTCCCACTTCTGTGACTTGCTGTCATTCTGTGTGCACATCTAATCTCTGCCTGAGTTAAAACACACTGCCTTTAATTATACTGGTATCGACTAGTATTCCCCTGATGAAGGGTTGTGTATTAGAAATGTCATTGTTGGTAGGAGGCAAGGAATTGTGAAGTGAGGGGTGTTCAACTTCAGTAAATGATAAGTGCACAGCACACAGGGTTGCCAGTGCAAGCTATTGGGTTTTAGAAATGCTGTTCATTATTATTACTATTAATTGTATGCCTGGGATGCTGTGTGCGGCAGGATTACACAAGCTACTGGCCTCAGAATGTGAATCAGACAGTGCAGGCAGGATTTATACAGTGTACCTGGACAAGGTGACAGCAGTGTCACACACCATGTGTCCTACTGCCTTTATGTGGATGCCAAGGTATTGTGCTTCACTCTTATTTTGACCTACCCAGTGATATGCACACACTGCTACACAACGCATGTATGCAAACATGCACTTATGCTCACACAGTTTTCTGGTTGCACTTGTCCTAACTGGCAAGAGAAAGTGAATTTCAGCAGCAGCACAAAATGCACACATAGCACATTCTGTTAAGGACATGGAAGCTGACTTACATGTAACAAAACCTGCTGGGCAAAACAGGCTGTGATCACATCTTAAAACATGGTTACTTTATGAAATGGAAAATGGTCCACTGTGAATGTTACTGTGTGTATGTTTGGTTTTACTTGACCTGTGAAAGTTTAATGTTTCCCAGTCAAACCTATGGTGAAAACAAGATAGTATCTATCAGATTGAAATATTCCATCAGAAGACCGATGTCTTCCACCTGAAAGTAGGCCTATCTCTGTCTTTCACCAGAAAATAAATCATCTTTCACCTGAAAGGCCGATATTCTGTATCTTTCACCAGAAAGTAAGCCTGTTATCCACCAGAGAATAGGTCTGTTTGTGTCATCCACCAGTAAGTAAACCTGTCTTTCACCTAAAAGTAGGCCTATCTGTGTGTACCACCGGGAAAAAAAAAAAACCTCTGCGATATCCACCTTCAGAAGACATATTCCGTCATAGTGCTTTCGTTCATGAGTGCTTCAACCAGGGATAAAAAAGTATCAGTGAGCAGTAAAAGGGTTTTATCCTTCACTGTCTCTCTGTCTTAGTGTTTGTCTTCCATTGAAGTTTGCCTCCCATGTACAGAAAAGTTTGTCTTCCCACCAAGTCTTAATTCCACCAGAAGTGAACCATGTCTTCCACCAAGTCTTAATTTCACCAGAAGTGAACCATGTCTTCCACCAAGTCTTGATTCCACCAGAAGTGAACCGTGTTTTCCACCAAGTCTTGATTCCACCCGAAGTGAACCGAACCGTGTCTTCCACAAAGTCTTGATTCCACCAGAAGTGGACCTTGTCTTCCACCAGGTCTTAATTCCATCAGAAGTAGATCTTGTCTTCTGCCAGGTCTTAACTCTCTTGGGACAAATGGCCTTGATTGGAGCCCCAACTCGCACACACGTTTCAGACAAAGGGCCCCTGCATGTACTGAGTGAGTTAATTCCACCAGAAGAGGACAGTATCTTCTACCAAGCCATGATTTCATCGGAAGTGGACCATGTCTTCCACCAAGCTATAATTCCATCAGAGGTGAACCATGTTTTCTATCAGGTGTTAATTCCACTAGAAGTGATCCTTGTTTTCGATTTGAACTTTTGATTCCCATCAGAGTCATCAACTGATTTGCTGGATTTTTTTTGCTCGGACTGGCTCCGAGAGTTGAGACTGCTATGGGCTCATTTGGAGAGACTGAAACCACATTGTCGAGTTTCAACCTCTTACCTGATGGATGCGTCTCTGAGAGGGCTTTGTGTGTTTCCAGACTAAAACTGCATGTGTCTGTGAGGCCATGTTGATGCAGGTTGTAAGATGAGGTGTACTGTAAAGTACAGACATGTCAGACACCCAGAAGTAGACCATGTCTTCCACCTCATCATATTTTCACCTGAATTGGACCTTTTCTTCTACCAGTTCTTAACTCCACCAGAAGTGGACCCTGTTTTCCATCAAGTCATAATTCCACCATAAATGGACCAAGTCAGTTCCACAAGAAGAAAAATTTTCTTCCACCAAGTCATAATTCCACTAGAAGTGTTCTACGTCTTCCACCAAATCACAGTTCCACCAGAAGTGTTTATGTCTTCCAGGAAGGAGGCACTGTTTGACACTAGGAGAGAGTTGGTAAATCATAAGTACACAGCTCCCTTTTGAAAATAACAAGCCACCCTTCCCATAGAAATGATTTGCTATTCATCAAATGAAAAATAAATGGCTTTTATCCAAAGAAGGCTGTGTCTCATTGAAGATTTTGTCCTGTGCCTGAACAAGATTCTGTGATGAAAAAAATGCCGTTCTTTTAAGCAGACTGTACCTTTGATGGGAGAGCCTCGCCTTGTCTTTCATCAAGATGGCTCTGACATTTTTCAGTGATAAAAGATGACTTTCATTAATTAAGCAATGTCTCCAATATGCTGGGGCAGATAGGTACTTTGGGACATTTGAATATAAATGCTTTAGAGAGATGATGAGAGTTATTCATGACATACCTCACCCTGAACTCAGTCGGTACTGGCAATTTTTTCCCTTTACTTTCCCATGGAACTGGCCATTTGTAAGGGGTATTAAAAAAATCACTTAAAAAAAAAAACCCAAACTGTTTAGAGTATGGAAATGAGTATGGTTTAGAGTAAAATGACATTTTGTATATTAAAAGTAGTTTCATGATATACTTACTTGTACAAATACTTGGACACCTTCCACCTTCCCTGCAAATAGGAAAAAAGGGCGAAACTGAATTGAGTCACTCACTGTACAGCATTTGTGAACTCACAAAGGGAGATTACTCCTGTTGGTTAAATTGTAGAGTTCACTTTTAGCTCTCCATTTTTATCTTTGAATGGGAATCCTGATGCATTGCGTTATTACACACCTAGTGGAGATATGGCATTTGGACAGGCAAGTACATCATAAAAAAACTAATATTAATAGTAAAATGTCTTTCCACATCTTGTTGCTAACATGAGGCATTAACCAGATGAGCAGTTCGGCGACGGCAACACCGATGTGTTGATGAGAGCAATGACCACTTCCTTCCAAACAGAAGCAGTCAGCTCACCTTGCCCAGATCTGGTCTCAGATGCAACAGACTGTGTCGCTTCTATATCCAACAGAGTACTACCTGCCCTGAGGAACTTTGAACATCAGCAGTGCCCCAAAGTCCCCAGAACTGCTTCAGTCAGGAATGCCCTTTGAAGAGCCACTTAGCCGTGCCACAAAGCCCTGAGGCTTATCTGCATTCAAGGGGCACCTAGGTATGCTGACATTTAGCCTCGGAGAAATACAATGATTGGTCAGGTACACATTTGCTTGGCTATTGTCTGCATGTCAATAGGTCAGTTGATTTGTAAAAGGATGGTTGATATATTTAGTGTCCCATTTTACAGTAAGCAAACAACTTAAAAGTTTTATGGAAAGATTGGTCGACAGATCGAAGATATCTCAGCATCTTCTCTTTGTTTGCTGGCATCAGGAGAGACGCTCGGTGAAGTTGCTTCATTACACTGACTGGACTACAGATCTGCCCATACGCATGTCTGATGTCATGCAACTCATCGATCTCCTGAGAATGGAACTGGAAGATGTGACTTCTCCTGTCATCGTACAGTGTCTGTGAGTGTCTTCCCTTCTGTTGCCTGTTCATAGCTTGCATTCCATGCCGTGTCAAGTGAGTGGGATTTGCTACCGTTTGTCAAGTATGATTAACTTTACAGAGTTTTCTGGTTGCTTTTCACTGTACTGTTTTATTTTCAGTTTCTTTAAAAAATTTTAGCAAATGACATGTTTTAATAAGCACAGCAGTAATTTCCTATTTTCATATGCTTTATTCTTGGATCTGTTTTGAATGGTGACTTTGCATACTTAACTGTGCTAAAGTGGAATGTATACCACTTCTTACTGTCTAATATCCAGGCTAATCAGTTTATGCAAAACTATGACCTAAACAGTTATGTAGCATACATGTTTCGATAAAGTGGAACCACCACCCTGCATGGGGTATATGGAATATGAAACCAATGACTGAATGTCTGCCCCTCCCAAATGATTGCAGAGATGGCGCCATTCAGAGTGGTATGTTCTGCGTTCTGTGTGATGTCATCAGTCGCATGATGGAGGAAGAGGAAGTGGATGTATTCTCCACTGTGCGGTATCTGCATCAAGTCCGACCCCAAGCTCTCGACACTTTGGTATGCACACACAAACCAGGTTCATCTCAAAAGTCATATCTCTGAAATACAGTGCACTGATCAGATTTGGTCAAATTTTTGCCTCAGCTGGATTTCATCAGGCTTATTTTCTTTAACAAATTTGCTTAGCGTTATCTCTCACTTATCTGTAGTTCTTAGATTTGCTCAAAATTGCCTCAACTTTTTTTTTGTCTCATCCTGTAAGTGCACCATCCACCACCCTACTCACAATATTCCCCTTTGCCCACACCAGTGTCGGTGGCATTGTTCCCACTCCACTCATTCTGACCTCCCTTTGCACAGCCACACCCAGACTTTTCATTTCACAGCTCTTGCACAGCAGTCTACAGGAAGAGTCAACATCAAGTCATAGTGAGGCATCCCAGTAGAAGTGTTCAGTGTGGTGCCTGTTCTTCACCAGTGTATGCAAGCCCTTCTGGCGTCACAGGTCTTCTGTGATCAGGCAGCTCTGTTCCCCTTGATCACTCCTTCAATCTCCAGATAGGCAACTTCTATCTCACCTATCCTCCTCTCTTAAGCTGTCCGCTAGCTCCATTTGGGGCTACCAGTCAGCTATCTGCCCCTCTGTTCGCCAACTCAGCGGACCCTCTGAGAAGACTTCCTTCTCAGATAGATCTCTAGGGGGGTGGCTCTACGTGAGCCCCGGTCCCCTAGGCGCATTCCCCTTGGGACCTCCTTTCCCTGAAGATCACATTTCTCCTCGCCTTGGCTTCGGCCAGAAGGCAAAGTGAGGTCCATGCCCTCAGCGGGGACCCCAGAGTCACTTCCTCCCACAGGGACGGCCCTGTCTCTCTAACATTCTCCCTGTTTCTTAGCTAAGAATCAGGAACCCACACTCACTGGCGGATATCCTGGAGGGGGGAAGAGCAGTGGAGACATGGATCTGTGCCCTTCTAAGTGTCTCAGACCCTACTGGGAACCCTCGCGCCCCAGGCGCTCCTCCTCAGACGTCTCCTTATATTTATCTACCCCAATAATAAGGAATACATCTTGGCTGGCACTTTCTCTAAGTGCCTCTCCTAGATGGCGAGATCTGCCTACGCCCATGTGTAGTAGCATCTCCCCGTCCTATCTCCTCGGGCCCATGAGGTCAGAGCGCTGGCCACTTCCGCAGTGTTCCAGCACTCTGTCCACCTGCCCCATCTACTGGAGGCAGCCTCCTGGCGTTGGAAAATCCCTTTCTAAACTTTTAGTTAAGGGATATCCGCATGTCCAGGGCTGATGGTTCTACAGGGATCTCCTTTGTGGCGGCTAATGCAGCTATTTCGGTTAACCCCAAGAACCACTAGGGCACTCGTCCCTCCTCCGATTCCTTTAAATTCTGCTATGGTCTGACATGGTAAAGTAGTATATGACGTCAAGATGGGGAGTTTGTATTATACTCCCTGTTTGGCTAGTATACTTGCCATGTCAGACTCTAATGCCTGCCCTACCTTCCCCTCTAGCGCTAAGGTTCTCGGGTTACCTAGCGTTCAGGCCTCGCTGAATGAGGAACAGGAAGCGGCCACAGGCTTTCTTCCTATGGCGAAGTAGGGTGGGTGTCACATGACTGTCTATTACTGCATTAGCCACAAAAAATTCAGCCTGGCAGAGCTGACCAACTGCCGTAGGATGCTATGGTCTGACATGGTAAGTATACTAGCCAAACAGGGAGTATAATACAAACTCCCCATTTCTGAAGGAAGTGATTGCATAGTCATGGAACCAGTTTAAGTGAGCACCCCCTCAAGAGGGCCACCATGTCCATCCATCAGCTGTCCCAGTGACCTCGATGGCATGACAACTTTGACACAGAATCACCTCAGGCACAGACAGAGAGAGGAACTAGAAAAACTGAGGATTCAAGACTGAGGTCATTATGAGAGCAGGACAGAAAGGGATACTTCATGTACAACTTTTTTTTCTTCATACTTGCCTGTCCAAACAAATGTGTCTTGCCCACTAAAATTAATTTGTCTTTGTGTGGACATCGCCAAAATCAAGGAAGGGTGAAGTCATCCCATGAGTGGATGTTGAACAAATCTGTTTTCTGGGTCATTTCTTAGTCTGTAGGACCCTCATTTTAACCTGGTTGCAACAAGATGGAACAGCTTCCAGTCTATGTTCCCAGTCCCGGACCCAGCTGCATTTGCTGTGGATGCCAAGGTGATCTTACGGGAATGGATGTACACTTCTGCATTTTCAGTCTCTCCCCTCATACTGGCCTCTTTGAGCAAGTGGCTATAGAAGAGTATGTGAGAGGGGAGAGTGATTGGAACCTCCACCGGTTGAGAAATCAGCCAGTTTATCCAGTTCTTTGACTGCTTCAGTGTGGAAATCAGTAGCGAGAGGCATTTCTCCCTTGATTATGTCTTTAGGACTGCTGGAATGAATGAGGGGAGGAGGAAATGCGTAGGCAAACATCCTCTCCCATGAGATCGACACAGCTTCTGTGCAAATGCTAGTGGGTCTGGAACTGAAGAGACAAACACTGGGAGTTGATTGTTCCATGTGGTTGCAAACAGGTCCACATGAGGTGTCCCCAGGCACCGACTTACTGATGGGAAAACCTTCCTGTTCAGCATCCACTTGGACAGCAACATCTGATCATACCTTGATAGACATAAAGATAAACGTTAAAATACATAGAGAGATGGGATGAGGAGAGAGAGCAAGTATAATCAAACCAGTAATGTAGTTTTTTGCTTTAATTGTGCAGAAACAGTATCGCTACTGCTTCCGTGTGGCCCAGGCATGCAGAGACAGTCTGAAATTGTACGCCAACGCCTAGCTCCATTGTCTCTTGGTTTCCGGTCCACACATCGCCTCAAACAGCCACACAGCACTCGGCTTTGTCTCGGCCTACTGATGGCATCTGTACAAATTGTGGAAGAACTTTGATATGCTGAAAATGACATGTACTTTACAAGTAAAATGTCTTACTGTTTTATAAGTGTGTTGTCAACTGCGTTCTGCAGGTTGAACATGATGTAGACTGACTCTTGTCCTCACAGACAGTGGGCAGAGACAGTTTGGATGATTTCAGTGGATGTTTGACTTGTTTCATGCGTTCCATTTCTGAACGATTTAAAAATGGTATTGTATATCTGTTTCAGTGTATGTATGGGTGTATGTGATTGTTATTTTTGGCAGCTGATGCCTTCTGTTAAATAATAATACAAGGGTGACACTTTGAAAATCTGAAAAAACTGAAAATGAGGCAGAGGTACGGGTACGGGGGCCGCCCAGGCCCCGGCGGGGCGCAGGGGCAGTGCCACTGGAAAACTTTATCTACCAGCATAATAACCCGAAGTAGGCTAACAAAGATCGCTGGACCTGTTGTCTTCAACGATAGAGAGCATTTCCTCATTTCTGGTTGTCTGCTACAGTGCTGCTTCGGTCATAATACCGCCGATTCAACCGTTTTTAAAAAAAAAACCTTTTTAAAAAAAAAAATAACGAAACTTGAAAAACAGGAATTTCCGTATGGGGCCTTGCCGAGAAAACGGATTTCAGCCACCCAGACGGAAGAGTGGCACCCATGATAATATAATGTATATAGCCCCTTCAGAGTTTATCTGTCTGAAATATTTTTGACATGGTTCCTTCTTGACATATATAACATTGTTATTTGCTGTTATTTTTTTCTCTCCCTACCTCGGAAGGGACAAGAGAATTAAATTCTGTGTACTTTAATGTTTGCTGTTCATTTTTCTCCTTACTTCCAAAACACTTGAAAGGATTGTTCATCAACATCTTTACATATGAGTGAACGCATTATTCCCCCATCTTTTTTGAGCAAATGGCAGTTCTTTGAGAATGAGGCCATCCCACCCACCCATTCCTCTCTCATTTGCTGTATAACCCCAGCCCCACCCCCTGAAATAACCCCAGCCCCACCCCCTGAAATAACCCAGCCCCACCCCCCCGATATACAATAGCACTTTGGGGCATGATAACCCTGGTCGTACTTGATGATTACAATGTTCCTTTTACAGTTCCAAGAGGAGCACAATATGACATGATGTACTGTAGCATGTTGTAGTGATATTTGAATGGGATATGTTTGAACCCGATTTGATATTAACACAGAATCAAGAAAATACATGGAATCGAGTGAAAAGACCAACACAGGATCTCTTAACTACTAACGTTATTTTAGTAAAAACAAGGATGTAACAGATGATGATAGGCACGATTTACGCATTCAAGACTCTCGAGTCAAAATACTTTTCTAAAGGCATATAACACGTTTTGGTAGCATGTACAAATTAAATGCCATAGTCCGGTTTGGCTTTGGCTTTAAAGGACTTTATCCATGTGAAACTTGCACTTTAAGATGTAGCTTTTATTTGGCCTCAAGGAGCATATTAAATCTTGTTCAGTTCTTGACTACATTATATAGATTATAAATTCGATTCTGAATATTGTATGCATGTACATGTATTTATATCTGTGTAATATATTAAGGTTCGAAATTCCCGCCCGTCTAATTTTCCAGGATAGCTGAAGACTGCTGTTAATGGAATGAACTTAATTCAAGGTATTTGTGATTTCCATAGTTCTTGTCATTCTTCTCAGCAGTGCAGTTTCTCAGTTCATGATTCAATATTAGTGAGCTTTATGTATCTTGGGTTCACGGAGAAAAATGGATCGCTTATGTTCCAGAAGCTGTTTGAGTTCATGCAAAGGAAAAGAATGTATGAATGCTTTCTTGTAATAGAAGTCTGCGGCTGGTTGACAGACTTTAATAATTAAAGTTTACTTCTATTAAAGTATAATTTGTGGTTTGTTAACCTGAATCTGCATTCTCAATTGTAAGTAAATGTTTTCATTTAGTATGGCCGATATAATGAAAAATTCACAATGCTTTCAAAATAAATTTGGACAGAGACTGGTGATACCAGTTTCACAGCCTATTCAAAATGGTTCAAAGCTTGATTGGCTTAACACTTAGTTAGGTTCTAAAGAGCTTCAATTATGAATCGGTCTGTACATCGCAATTTGCAGTCTATTCAAACTGGATCGTGGACTGGGGGTTTCAATCAAGAAACAAACAATAGTTCATCATAAGTTCACAATCTAGATTACAAACTAGTGATCTGATCAGTTACAATTAAGAACAAACTTATTAGTAATCGACTGCTTCATAGACAAATTATAATTATACCAATTTTATTGTATTATTGAGTAAAATGTGTATTGATATTTTCAAAAAGACTAACACAGGTATCCTCTGCAACTCATTTTTGAGAAAGAGTATAATGTCTAAAGGGGTTTAAAATTAAGACTTCCCTAAGTAGGCAAGATAGTGTAAGTCTCATTATGCTTTAAAAAAAAAAAAAAAAAGGAGAGAGGTGAAGGAAAAAAAAAATTACATCGTTCATGCATTCGATATAAAAAGAAGGGGAGGGGAGAGAGGGAGAGATCTTGCAGAAGAGTTGCGGAGTGGGGGAGGGGGAAGGTCCAGAGATATTGGTAAGGGGGATTCAGAACTTTTTATTTTTGCAGTAAGGTTGGCTTCATCGGGGGAACAGCCAATTGGTGAGACGACATATAAAACCAACTTCTGAATTTCATCTCTACGATGCTGTCTCCGTCTACCTATCAGTCTGTCTGTCCTCTGTCTGACAGTCTATCTGTCTATTGCTCCCTCTCTCTCTCTCTCTTTTTTTTTTTTTGCCGGGGATGGTGGTGGTAGTGTGTGGTGTGAGGAGTGTTTTTACACGTTTGGGTGGAGAGATGGAGAAGAGGGATGGGAAATTGAGACCTAAGATATCCTTTCAGGTGTGTGCACATACGGGATGGAGGGGGGGGGGGGGGGGAGTGAGAGAGGGGGAAGAAAGGGAAGGAAAAAAAAAAACAATAACAACAAAAAAAAAAAAGCCCCTCTTACGTCTATGTCATGCGTCTTGGCTTTCCCCCATGTCTTCCTTGTGGATCCTTTCTTTTCGCTATAAGGCTGGCCATATCGGGGAACTGCCAATTGGTAAGATGGTTTGTAACAATTTTTTTTTATTCATTTCTATGATGCTGCATGTCTGTCAGTTTGTCTCTCTCTCTCTTTGGAAAAAAAACAAACAAACAGAAGAAAACGAAAATAATTAAGTCTTTTGTTTCATTCATGTTGTTCTCTTTTCTAAAGCAGCACTTTATCAGAGTGAGAGTGCTAGTACACCACACATTAGAACATTAACAAACCCAGACACTTTGTATCAAATGCAAAGACACTAAAATCAGCAAGAGTATGTCCGTTTGTAAAAGAGCATACAGACTATGCACGGTGTGAAAGACTGGTTGGAGGAGAAAAAAAAAAAAAAAAAAGAACAACAGACTTAGACCTTCTGTGGGACAAAATGGAAATGGCCTCTCAATTTGTCTATGGGGCAGTGCATTTTTGACCAAAGTCTGTGGAAAGGTATGTTTGTAGTCGGCTTCAACACAGATTGGTCACACTACCCCTCCTGCCTATTCCTTTCACTGCAGGAGAGTATATTTGTGCTGAATATGCCAACATTGGTGCGTTTCAGTTGCTTTTGGCCATTACTTTTATTACTCGTCCCACAAAGCAACTAGGGCGTGGGGATGGGGGATTTGGTGTAATGTTACAACTGTTTATTGCTTTTATTATCCATGTTCACAGGACCACTGTTGGGGGAGGGAGAGAACCTGCTGTAATGTTACAATTTTGATTTGGGGGTGGGGGTGCAGGGTGGCTGAAGGGAGGTAATGTACTATAATGTTATTACTACTCTCTTCATTCAAGATTTTTCACTGGATTATGTATTTGTTTGCTTCTAGATTATATCAAAACAGATTATCTGTATATTTGCTTCTTGAGTATCTCTTTGTGTACTTCTACTCTTTATTTAACTTGTTTGGTGTGTTGGATTATGATGTCGATGTGCAGTGGTAGTATTGTTCTCATGCAAATGATGCAGTGCTGTATAACATTCTGATTTCCAAGAAAAGAACTATCATGAGAAAGGAAAAACGTCAAGCGTTGGGAAAAGATGTAATACTACTCGTTTTTCTTTTGCTGCTTTTTTTCTTTTGCTGCTATGATCTGTTGTATGGAATTTAGATCTACATGAGGAACACTGTGATAGATATATGGCACTTTGTTCTGCATATGTAATGGTGTTATTTCCTTATGTAAATGATGTAATATTATGCCTGGGAATTCTCTTCCAGAGGTCTTAATATTTGATTAATGTAATTGAAAATATTGCTGGAAGATGAAAGAACTAAATGCTTTCTGTGCAGTGCATTGCTCCCTAAGACTGACAATTTTGACAGCATAGTCAGCGTACAGGTTTCTTATACAGGCATGCGTACCATCCCCGACCATCTGGGATTGTTCCGGAAAGTTGATTTTAGAAGC
The DNA here is from genome assembly GCA_016801955.1 of Conus betulinus. NCBI lineage: Eukaryota > Metazoa > Mollusca > Gastropoda > Neogastropoda > Conidae > Conus > Conus betulinus. The sequence goes on along the minus strand of JADBJO010000269.1, from coordinate 584,566 downwards.
CACTGTCCTGGAAATCTCAGATTTGTAACACGCATCCCGGAAAAAAAAAAATCGGGCGTCCCGGAAAAAAAAAAAAAACGAAGTTAAAAAGCTGTTCTTATCACGCTGCACAGACCTGAGCCAAGAATATCGTCTGCTAGAGTGAGTGGACATAATATGCATGTGCGCGAAAACCCCCCCAAAACCCCACCTCGCTGTCACTTTCAAGTCAGAACATGGCATCGAAGAGGAGACATGATGTCGACACAGAGTCGGATTCTGACTTGTTTGATGGGTCAGAAAGGAGTGAAAAGAAGAAAAAAACAACTGTGACGAGAGGTTGTGTGTGGAAAAGTGGCCTTGTCTACAAGAAGGGAGGAAAGGAGTTTCGTTTGCTTGCCTTCTGCAAGATGTGTGTATGTGATTTCTGTTCTGTCCCTGATTTTACAGATTTGTCCCTGATTTCTGTCTGTATTGTCCCTGAAGCAAATTTTGGGGTAGACATGCCTGCTTACATTTTATTATTGCACCAATTGGTTGGTTTGTTTTTTTTCATCCGAAAATTAAATGGTCCCAACATTGATCTTTTCAAAATACATGATTAACAAACCATTTTTTTTTTTGCTCTTGTCCAGCATGTAAGCAACTCCCCCCCCCCCCCCCTTTTTTTTTTTTTTTTTTTACCTGATCTCTTAATAAAATCTTTTTCCCCTGACTCTCCAGCAAAGCAGCTTGCAAAAGCTTCTGCATTCTTCATGACTTTTCCACGTTTCCCTGACCTGCAGAGATCCAGTTCTTGATCCCATGAAAAGACATTTTGTTGCAAAGGAAAATATTTTAATCTGAAACTGTAAGGTGGTGGTCAGATTATGGGCAACTTGTTTTCTAAGGATTTTCTTTTGTGGGATTCATGTCTTATTTGTGCCCTGATTTGTTCAGTGTAAATGAACGAATGTTGGATTGGTTTTATTTACAAATCTCTTTTGTCAGATATATATCATTTCTGTCTTGCAAATAGATTGCTTCAGATATGCATTTGAAATGTTGGATAATTTTGTTTTCGTAAGGTGCATTTTCATGTCCTTGAAGTGACATTGCATCATGAGAGAGCATTCTCAGAAACTGCTTTTTTCATTCCATCTAAAATAGTCCACAAACTGAAATTTTTTTTAGATACTCATGTAACCTTTTTGTTGTGTTAGTTTTACCTAGCAATGAATTTCGTGAATGTTGTTGCACAGCATAAGAATGTCATGTCCCCTGACATGCAAAATTCTTCCTGTTTATGTGGCTGAATCAGATTCAGCCCTGAAAGACTGGTAATAATGTTAACTGGAACTCATCACCCCACCCCATTTTAAAGTTGTTAATATACGTTGATTTGCATTAAATCCTCCCAGTAAATGGTTAACCACTTGGCCGATGGAAAGCTGTTGCCCTTTTTGTTTTCTATATGCTGGGACAAAAAGCAGAATGTTTATTCAACCCCTTTGCTGCGAGCATAGCTCAGAAAATGAGCCAATCTATATGTTTTTGTTGAAAAAACCCAAGATGAAAACCAGTGCTCTTCCATCCTTTTGCCCTCCATGTGGGTCAGTCAGGGAACCAAATGCTTGGGACACACCCTTTCAAGTGGGTGACCACACTTGGAACTTTCTTCCGTAACTGTCCGTAACAGTCAGTTCTGGAGTCAGGATTGGGTATCAAAAAATGAAGGGGAGTGGGATGGAGTGAAGAGCTGGCCCTTTGGCTTTTGACTGAAAGCATTTTTAAACCATTACTTCTTTAACTGACAGATTAGAGGTATATAAAGAATCTACATTTTCCATTTGATACAATTTGATTGTCTGATTATCCAGTCATCCTCACACTTCTATGTCATGATTGTCCAGTCACCCTAGCTACTCTCAATGTCAAGATTGTATAGTCGCCCCCACTTCTTTGTGTCATGATTGTTCAGTCACCCCCTTTTGAACAGAGACACAGAAAGCAGTGGGGTGAATGGACAATCATGACACCGAGAGAAGTGAAGGTGACTGAACGATCATGACATTGAGAGAAGTAGGGTGAATGGACAGTCATGACGTTGAGAGAAGTGGGGTGAATGGACAGTCATAACATTGAGAGTAGTGGAGGTGACTGAACAATCATGACATTGAGAGAAGTGGGGTGAATGGACAATCATGACATTGAGAGAAGTGGGGTGAATGGACAGTCATGACATTGAGAGAAGTGGAGGTGAATGGACAATCATGATATTGAGAGAAGTGGGGTGAATGGACAATCATGACATTGAGAGAAGTGGAGGTGAATGGACAATCATGACACCGAGAGAAGTGGAGGTGACTGAACAATCATGACATTGAGAGAAGTGGGGGCGAAATGGACAATCATGACATTGAGAGAAGTGGGGTGAATGGACAGTCATGACATTGAGAGAAGTGGAGGTGAATGGACAATCATGACATTGAGAGAAGTGGAGGTGACTGAACAATCATGACATTGAGAGAAGTGGGGTGAATGGACAATCATGACATTGAGAGAAGCGGGGGTAAATGGACAATCATGTCATAGAAAGAAGTGGGGGTAACTGAAATCATGACATTGAGAGAAGTGGGGGTGACAGGTCAACCAAGATGCTTGGGGAAAAAAAAGGGGGGGGGGGGGGGGGGGGGGGGGGGGGGGGGGGGTAACCAGGGTGCATGGAAAGAAGTGAGGGTGATAGCACAATGGCATGGAAAGAAATGGGGGTGACTGGACAATGATACTGAAAGAAGTGGGGGTGACTTGACAATCGTGACATATAAAGAAGTGAGGGCGACTTGACAATCATTCATGTAAAGAAGCGAGGGTGACTGGACAATCATGACATGCAAAGAAGCGAGGGGTGACTTGACAATCATGACATGTAAAGAAGCCAGGGTGACTGGACAATCATGACATGTAAAGAAGTGAGGGTGACCAGACAATCGTAACATGTAAAGAAATGGGGGTGACAGGACAACCAAGATGCGTGGGAAAAAAGGGTGGGTGGGTCGGTGGGTGACTGGATAACCAGGTTGCATGGAAAGAAGTGAGGGTGATAGCACAATGGCATGGAAAGAAATGGGGGTGACTGGACAACGATACTGAAAGAAGTGGGGATGACTTGACAGTCATGACGTATAAAGAAGTGAGGGTGACTGGACAATGATACTGAAAGAAGTGGGGGTGACTTGACAGTCATACATACAAAGAAGTGAGGGTGACTTGACAATCATATATGTAAAGAAGTGAGGGTGACTGGACAATCATGCATATAAAGAAGTGAGGGTGACTGGACCATCATACATGTAAAGAAGTGAGGATGACTGGACAATCATGACATGTAAAGAAGCGAGGGTGACGGGACAATTGTAACATGTAAAAAAGCGAGGGTGACTTGACATTCATGACATGTAAAGAAAGTCACGGTGACGGGACAATCATGACATGTAAAGAAGTGAGGGTGACTGGACAATCATAACATGTAAAGCGAGGGCGACTTGACAATCATAACATGTAAAGAAGTGAGGGTGGCTTCACAATCATAACATGTAAAGAAGTGAGGGTGACTGGACAATCATAACATGTAAAGTGAGGGGTGGCTTGACAATCATAACATGTAAAGAAGTGAGGGTGGCTTGACAATCATAACATGTAAAGAAGCGAGGGTGACTTGACAATCATAACATGTAAAGAAGCGAGGGTGACTTGACAATCATGACATGTAAAGAAGTGGGGATGACTGGACAATCATGACATAAAGAAATGGGGGTGACTGGACAATCATGTGTAAGAAGCGAGGGTGACCGGACATCATGACATAAAGAAGTGGGGGTGACTGGACAATCGTGCGTAAAGAAGTGAGGGTGACTGGACAATCATGTGTAAAGAAGTGAGGGTGACTCGATATCATGACATGTAAAGAAGTGGGGGTGACTGGGACATCATGACATGTAAAGAAGTGTGGGTGACTGGACAATCATGTGTAAAGAAGTGGGTATTGAGTGGACAATCATGTGTAAAGAAGTGGGGGGTGACTGGACAATGATGTGTAAAAAAGTGGGGGGGGTGACTGGACATCTTGACATGTAAAGAAGTGGGGGTGACTGGACAATCATGTATAAAGAAGTGAGGGGGTGACTGGACAATCATGTATAAAGAAGTGAGGGGGTGACTGGACATCATGACATATAAAGAAGTGAGGGTGACTGGACATCATGACATGTAAAGAAGTGGGGGTGACTGGACAATCATGTATAAAGAAGTGAGGGGGTGACTGGACAATCATGTATAAAGAAGTGAGGCGGTGACTGGACATCATGAATATAAAGAAGTGGGGGTGACTGGACATCATGACATGTAAAGAAGAAGGGAGGGACTGGACATCATGACATGTAAACTGGGGGTGACTGGATAATCATGACATGTAAAGTGAAGGTGACTGGACATCATGACATATAAAGAAGTGAGGGTGACTGGACATCATGACATGTAAAGAAGTGAGGGTGACTGGACATCATGACATACAAAGAAGTGAGGGTGACTGGACATCATGACATGTAAAAGAAGTGAGGGTGACTGGACATCATGACATACAAAGAAGTGAGGTGACTGGACATCATGACATGTAAAGAAGTGAGGGTGACTGGACATCATGACATATAAAAAGTGAGGGGTGACTGGACATCATGACATACAAAGAAGTGAGGGTGACTGGACATCATGACATGTAAAGAAGTGAGGGTGACTGGACAATCACGACATGTAAAGAAGTGAGGGCGACTGGACATCATGACATATAAAGAAGAGGGGGTGACTGGACATCATGACATGTAAAGAAGTGAGGGTGACTGGACAATCATGACATGTAAAGAAGTGAGGGGGTGACTGGACATCATGACATGTAAAGAAGTGGGGGTGACTGGACATCATGACATGTAAAGAAGTGGGGGGTGACTGGACATCATGACATGTAAAGAAGTGGGGGGGTGACTGGACATCATGACATGTAAAGAAGTGAGGGTGACTGGACACCATGACATGTAAAGAAGAGGGTGACTGGACATCATGACATGTAAAGAAGTGAGACTGGACATGACATCATCATGACATGTAAAGAAGTGAAGGGTGTGATGGGACATCATGACATGTAAAGAAGTGAGGGGGGTGACTGGACATCATGACATGTAAAGAAGTGAGGGGGTGACTGGACATCATGACATGTAAAGAAGCGAGGGGGGACTGGACATCATGACATATAAAGAAGTGAGGGTGACTGGACATCATGACATGTAAAGAAGTGAAAGAAGTGAGGGTGACTGGACATCATGACATGTAAAGTGGGGGTGACTGGACAATCGTGTAAAGTGAGGGTGACTGGACTGGACATCATGACATGTAAAGGAGGGGGGGGGGGGGGGGGGGGACTGGACAATCATGACATGTAAAATGGGGGTGACTGGACAACCATGACATATAAAGAAGTGAAGGGGTGACTGGACATCATGACATGAAAAGAAGTGAGGGTGACTGGACATCATGACATGTAAAGAAGTGAGGGTGACTGGACAATCATGACATGTAAAGTGAGGGTGACTAGACATCATGATATGTAAATAAGTGAGGGTGACTGGCCATCATGACATGTAAAGAAGTGAGTGTGACTGAACATCATGACATGTAAAGAAGTGAGGGGGTGACTGGACATCATGACATATAAAGAAGCGAGAGGGTGACTAGACATCATGACATATAAAGAAGCGAGGGTGACTGGACATCATGACATGTAAAGAAGTGGGGGTGACTGGACAATCATGTATAAAGAAGTGAGGGGGGTGACTGGTCATCATGACATATAAAGAAGTGAGGGTGACTGACATCATGACATGTAAAGAAGGGGGGGTGACTGGACAATCATGTATAAAGAAGTGAGGGGGTGACTGGTCATCATGACATAAAGAAGTGAGGGTGACTGGACATCATGACATGTAAAGAAGTGGGGTGACTGGTCATCATGACATGTAAAGAAGTCAGGGGGTGACTGGACATCATGACATGTAAAGAAGTGGGAGTGACTGGTCATCATGACATGTAAAGAAGTCAGGGGGTGACTGGACATCATGACATGTAAAGAAGTGAGGGTGACTGGATATCATGACATGTAAAGAAGTCAGGGGGTGACTGGTCATCATGACATATAAAGAAGTGAGGGTGACTGGATATCATGACATGTAAAGAAGTCAGGGGGTGACTGGACATCATGACATGTAAAGAAGTCAGGGGGTGACTGGACATCATGGACACATGCATATAAAAAATGAGGGTGACTGGACATTATGATATGTAAAGAAGTGGGGTGACTGGACAATCATGTGTAAAGAAGCGAGGGGGTGACTGGACATCATGACATATAAAGAAGTGAGGGGGTGACTGGACACCATGACATGTAAAGAAGTGAGGGGGTGACTGGACATCATGACATGTAAAGAAGTGAGGGTGACTGGACATAATGACATGTAAAGAAGTGAGGGTGACTGGACATCATGACATATAAAGAAGTGAGGGGGTGACTGGACATCATGACATGTAAAGAAGTGGGGGTGACTGGACAGTCATGTGTAAAGAAGTGAGGGGGTGACTGGACATCATGACATGTAAAGAAGTGGGGGGTGACTGACTGGACAATCATGTGTAAAGAAGTGAGGGTGACTGGACATATGACATATAAAGAAGTGAGGGGGTGACTGGACATCATGACATGTAAAGAAGTGGGGGTGACTGGACAATCATGTGTAACGAAGACAGGGGGTGACTGGACATCATGACATATAAAGAAGTGGGGGTAACTGCACATCATGACATGTAAAGAAGTGGGGGTGACTGGACATCATGACATATAAAGAAGTGGGGGTGACTGACATCATGACATGTAAAGAAGTGAGGGTGACTGGACAATCACGACATGTAAAGAAGTGAGGGTGACTGGACAATCACGACATGTAAAGAAGTGAGGGTGACTGGACATCACGACATGTAAAGAAGTGAGGTGTGACTGGACAATCACGACATGTAAAGAAGTGAGGGTGACTGGACATCATGACATATAAAGAAGTGGGGGTGACTGGACATCATGACATGTAAAGAAGTGAGGGTGACTGGACATCATGACATATAAAGTGGGGGTGACTGGACAATCGTGTAAAGTGAGGGTGACTGGACATCATGACATGTAAAGGAGTGGGGGGTGACTGGACAAATATGACATGTAAAGAAGTGGGGGGGTGACTGGACAATCATGTGTAAAGAAGCGCGAGAGTGACTGGACATCATGACAAATAAAGAAGTGAGGGTGACTGGACAATCATGACGTGAAGAAGTGGGGGTGACTGGGACATCATGACATGTAAAGAAGTGGGGGTGACTGGACATCATGACATGTAAAAAAGTGTGTGTGTGGGGGGGGGGTGACTGGACAATCATTACATGTAAATAAGTGTGGGGGGGGGGGGGTGACTGGACAATCATGACATGTAAAGAAGTGGGGGGTGACTGGACAATCATGTGTAAAGAAGTGAGGGTGACTGACAATCATGACATGTAAAGAAGTGGGGTGACTGGACAATCATGTGTAAAGAAGTGAGGGGGTGACTGGACATCATGACATGTAAAGAAGTGGGGGGTGACTGGACAATCATGTGTAAAGAAGTGGGGGTGACTGGACAATCATGACATGTAAAGAAGTGGGGTGACTGGACAATCATGTGTAAAGAAGTGGGGGGGGTGACTGGACATCATGACACACATAAAGAAGTGGGGGTGACTGGACAATCGTGTGTAAAGAAGTGAGGGGGTGACTGGACATCATGATGATATGTAAAGAAGTGGGGGTGACCGTACATCATGACACATAAAGAAGTGGGGGGTGACTGGACAATCGTAACATGCAAAGTTAGGGTTTTTGGACAACCAGTACACATGGAAACAAAAGTGGAGAGTTTTTATCTGTGCTACCAATCTGGCCTTATTTACTTTCCATGTCAAAACTTGGAACATTCATGCCTGCTTTTGTCCACAAGGAATTCTTTAGGCCTATTGATTGGGAGGAGACAGAAGTTGCTACTGTCAGACGGAAGTGTAAGACAGTCTATGGTGTTTTTTTATATCCCTTAAAAGAAAAGAAAAAAAGTAATTGCCAAGAAGAAATGGCTTGCTAGGATTGCTTGCAAAGAGTTTGAGATGAGAGAATGGATGCAAAGTCCCCATGCGAAGTTCTGAAAAGCAAAAAATGTATCATTCCAAATTTAGGCATAGCAGTCACATGTGATGTTACAAATCTGACTTGGCAGCTCTTTCAGTTGCACTTTGCTTCGCACACAACACGATTGTGGACTGAGAAGACTGGGAATCTCCCTAGTTACGGCTTAGTTTTGATCTAGCCAAAATTGAAACCAATCTACAGAAAAGCAAAATCACAATTTATATTAGCAATTTTTCCTCTTCCATTCCATCCTCTCCACACTGAACTTGACCAATTTTGGATAAGTTCACTATGGAGAGGATGAAATGGTTGAAGAAAAACAGGCCTGTGGTCTATAGATCTGCATTGTCTCAGTTTTGTGTAAGCAACTGTTCAATCTTTTTAAATATTTTTGAAATTTTTTATTTTGATATAATATTAAGGCACAAAATGTAGCAGCAGCATAGTATTGTCCACAAAATCGTAGCATTCTACATTTTAGGAGCAGCATTTGGCAAGCCTGCTCTGGAAACTCATGAAGTAATGGCATGGCTTTTTGATTACTGCGTTCACAAAATTCACATGATACTCCTGACATGACAAGATTTTTGAGACAAAATTCACATGATACTCCTGACATGGCAAGATTTTGGAGCTTTCATAAAAAGGAGTCACTCTGACATATATCCATACAGCTTCCACTGATGCAAACATCTTTTGTCACCTTGCAGTTAAAGCTACGATCTGAACAAGATCCATCTTCTTTCTGTGTACCTGGTGCTATTTTCACAACTTATATTTACTGCAATAAAGCTTAAAAAAAACTTTATTGAGTGGAAGTGTTGTGTTTTTCTCTGTATGCTTGCAAAACGTATTAAAATAACGTACAATTATAGAATACTTGGGTTCTCAGAGATCTTGAAAACCAAAGCCTTTCATGCTGCTTCATTCATTCCTTACTTTACACTTTGTCGCGGAGCAAAAAGCATCGCAATGCTATGCTCTTCATTTTATCATGAAGCAGAAAGCACCACAATGCTATGCTTTTCACTTTATCATGGAGCACAAAGCACCAGAATACTATGCTCTCCACTTTCCCTGGAGCAAAAACCATCAGAATGCTTATGCTCTTCATTTTGTCAAAGAGCAAAAGTACTGGGATATTTCAATGTACATTACTAGCTTGGCTGGCAAGTCTCAGGACAAAATGTTTTAATAGCAGCACAGTTAACAAAACAGTTTTTGCGAACTTATCGGACAAGTCTCCAGACAATGTGGTTTTACTGCAAAGGTTACATGGATGTTATTTGGTACTTTGTTTCCACAATGCTTGATCTGGTTGGTTGGCAACAAAAACTACAGGGATTGGAAAAGAATCCTCAGAGAGAGAGAGAGAGACATGGGGAGTTTGTATTATACTGCCTGTTTGGCTAGTATACTTACCATGTCAGACCATAGCATTCTACGGCAGTTAGTCAGCTCTGCCAGGCCGAATTTTTTGTGGCTAATGCAGTTATAGACAGTCACGTGACGCCCACCCTATTTCCTCCATAGGAAGAAAGCCGGTGGCCGCTTCCTGTTCCTCATTCAGCGAGGCCTGCGCGCTAGGTAACCCCGAGAACCTTGGCGCTAGAGGGGAAGGTAGGGTGGGCATTAGAGTCTGCCATGGTAAGTATACTAGCCAAACAGGGAGTATAATACAAACTCCCCATTTGACGTCATATACTTCACCATGTCAGACCATAGCAGAATTTAAAGGAATCGGGAGGGGACAAGTGCCCTAGTGGTTCTTGGGGTTAACCGAAATAGCTGCATTAGCCGCCACAAAGGAGATCCCTGTAGAACCATCAGCCCTGGACATGCGGATATCCCTTAACTAAAAGTTTATAAAGGGGATTTTCCAAATGCCAGTAGGCTGCCTCCAGTAGATGGTGCAGGTGGACAGAGTGCTGGAACGCTGCGGAAGTGGCCAGCACTCTGACCTCATGGGCCCCGGGAGATAGGACGGGAAGAAGATGCTAGTACGTGTGGGCGTAGGCAAATCTCACCATCTAAGAGAGGAACCTAGAGATAGTGCCAGCCGAGATGTCTCTTCTTATATGGGGTTGATAGAAATAAGGAGACATCTGGGGAGGAGCGCCTGGGGCGCGAGGGTTCCCAGTAGTGTCTGAGACACTTAGAAGGGCACAGGTCCATGTCTCCACCACTCTTCCCCCCTCCAGGATATCCGCCAGTGAGCAGATGACGAGAGAGGACAAGGAGTGCCGTTCCTGATTCTTAGCTAAGAAATAGGGAGAACGTTTCAAGAGACAGAGCCGTCCCTGTGGGAGGCAATGACTCGGGGGTCCCCGCTGAGTGCATGGATCTTGCTTCGCCTTCTGGCTGAAGCCAGGGCAGGGAGAAATGTGATCTTCAGGGAAAGGAGGTCCCAAGGGGAATGCGCCTAGGGGACCGGGGCTCACGTAGAGCCACCCCCCTAGAGATCTATCTGAGAAGGAAGTCTTTCTCAGGAGGGTCCGCCGAGTTGGCGAATAGAGGGGCAGATAGCCGACCTGTAGCCCCATATGGAGCTAGCGGAGAGCTTAAGAGAGGAGGATAGGCGTGATAAAAGTTGCCTATCTGGAGATTTGAAGGAGTGATCAAGGGGAACAGAGCTGCCTGATCACAGAAGACCCATATCTCCCATCGGTAATAGTAGGTCCTGCGATGGTGGAGTGAGGGCGACCCGAGCGGGGGGGTGCCTGAGCATGTCCCCCGAGAGTTGAAACTGGAGGGGGGGAACATGGGAGAGGGACTTGAAGTCCGGAAATAAGGACCAGGTCGGCCACCATGGGGTATGAGGATGAGCCTGGTCTTCCCAGCCTCGCCTTCCTGATCACCTAGTGGAGGATTGGGAAGGGAGGAAAGGGGTATGCTATGAAGCTCGACCAGGGAAGGGAGAGATCATCGATATCATATGCTTGGGGATCGGGGACAGGAGAGGCATACCCTGGTGGACGATGGTTGAATCGGGTGACAAAGAGGTCAACCATGGGCCGAACCAATGTTCCCACACCAAGGTTAGGGATAGCCTGATGAGGGTCCATTCCGTATGAAGGAGGGATCTGGACCAGCTGAGGGAGTCAGCCAGGATAATGCGGGTCCCCGGTATGTGTCTCGCGCGGAGGGGGATTCCCTGTGCATGACCCAGCGGTGGAGAGAGCCTCTGTCCGGAGGGAGAGGCTGATGGAACGATCACCCCCCCCCCCCCCCCTTTGTTGACACAGCAAGCCACCGAAGTGTTGTCCTTGAACAGGAGAACAAGTCAGTGTGAGACCTGGGGTTGGAAGCAGAGGAGGGCAAGCCTAATCGTTACCAATTCCAGGATGTTGATGTGGAGACAGTCTGTGCGTCCCACACTCCCGAGGTCTGACTGTTCTCCAAGTGGGCGCCCCTGCCCAAGTTGGAGGAGTCTGTGTAGATTTCAGGGCTAGGTTGGGAGGGAGATGGGAACCCCGGGGTTGGTAGGAGGGGTAGAGCCACTCTACCGTAGCCCATTGGGACCTAGGCCCAAGGGAAATGGTTTGGTCCCAGCGGTCGGAGGTCTGCGACCAACGACGACGGAACTCCCTTTGGGGTTGGTGCTTGGGAACCCGGCCAGGTGAAAGAGGGACGAGAGGAACTCCATCATCCCCAGGAGGGTGGTAAGGTTCTGGCCGGGTTGAGTTTGCACTGATGGGGTTGGTAACAAACCCTAGTGTGGAACAGAGGTGCAGAAGATGATTTGTGTGGGATAGTACTGGGCCGGGAGAGAGCCAGGGCAAGCCAGTCATCCAGGTGCACCAGGAGGCAAATGTCCTGTCTGGCCAGGGAGGGCCTCTCCTTGACCTCCTTCATGGAGAGGATGAAGAGGAAGGGTGCCAGGGAGAGGCCAAAAGGGAGCGCCTTGACCGGGAGCACCCGACCCTGCCAGATGAACCGAAGGTACTGTCTGTGGGATGGGTGTATAGGGATTTGAACGTAAGCGTCCTTCAGATCTATAGAGGCCGCCCATCCTGGTGATGGATGGAGTCTCTGATCTTAGTCGGAGTCTCCATCCTGAATATGGTGGGTCAGAGGGACGTCTGAGCCGTCGGGGGTCTGGGCGGCACAGATCCGACTGAAGTGATGCCTGTGGACGAGACCCGGAGTTATGGTCAATGGGGGAGGAGGGGGAGGGGAGGGAGGCAGGGGTTGGGGGGAGGGGGGGTCCACCAAAGACTGGCCGTAAGTCCTCCACCGGAGTGTCGAGGGGAGAGAGGTCGAGGATGGCCTCCCCTCCTTCAGAGGGCTTTGGGGACCACAAGGAGGTGGGAGAAAACCCCGAGTTGGAAGATCTCCATGATAACCCATTTTTGGAGTTCTTCGACTTCCTGGCAAAGCACCTCCGCTCGTCCGGGGGGGGTTCGCTGGTGGAGGGGGGTGGGCATGGGGGGGGGGGGGGGCATCCGTTGACCCCAAGGCATGCGGAACCCCCCCTGTAAAACCACTATAATACATGGGCTGAGGCCCATATTTCTCCAGCGAGGGTTCTGCCTGTGTCCGTTCTCCCGTAGGTGAGTCTGCCAGTCACCTCCGGGGTCGTGCCTGTTGACCGAACCAAAAATTCTGCTGGGAGAGTTTCGGTTTCGGCCTATAGGAGGTATTGGGGCACTAGGGGAAATGACAGCAGGCGAATAGTTGCTGGGTAGAGATCAGCTGAGACAGGACTGTATCTCTATGGGGCAGTAGTAGGCAATTGAAGTGGCTCCTGGCTGCGCTGTCCGCCGCAGCTGAAGGTGATGCACATCTGAAGATCAGGGAACGCATCAGGGGTCACCAAACAAGAGAGATTCTGTCTCCTGGTGTGTCTCAGAACTGGGTGCGTCTGAGGACACTGAGACGGCACCGTCCTCCTCCGGCCAGAGCTCCGCCACCCGCTGCAAGAGCATGTCGAGGAAGACATGACCAGCAGTGGTGTGCAGGATCCCCAATCTGGCTATACGGTCCCACTCCGCCAGGTTCTTGATAGAGATCGTGGCGGAGGTACGGGGGGCCAGGGGGGGATGAGCCGGCAGTCTGCCGGGAGAAAAGGTAATTTCCCTGGTCATCGGAGTGTCGGAGAACAGGGAGATGTGGGCCAGCCGGGGGTCCCTGAGGAAGGTGCCTACCAGGACCACATTCGGGGCCAAGAGGAATTCAAACCCTGGCGGAGGGACGGCCTGTGCACTCCTGGCTAGAGTTGCCGGACTCTCCCAAATGGGGGAAGTGTCTGAGGTGTGACGAATCTTGGGCGAGGTCGCTGGGCTGGGGGCGCCCAGCGAACCTAGCAAAAAAAGGATCTTGTCAGAGGGTGGGAGCTCCCTCACGACAAGTTCTGGGCGCCACCGCTCAAGGATGGACACATCGCCAGATGAGGAGGACTCGGAATTATGGTCAGTGGGGGCGTCCCACCAAGACTGGCCACAACTCCTCCACCAGAGTGTTGATGCTCCTCGTGCCTGAGTGGTGGCTGCACTCGAGCACAGTTGGGGAGAGCGTACTGAGACTGCATGTCGTTAGTGGGGGGGGGGGGGGGGGGGACACGAGGCTCATGTTTGGCGAGTGACGGGGCGGTGATTCCGAACAAATCCTGTCACCCGTGCTGGTCCGTGTCCTGGCAAAATTCCCCGAGGACCGAGGGTCACTTGACGCAGCATGATAGTAATAAGTCTCACCATGCGTCTGAAGGTAAGAAGGCAAGCTGGCAGGAAAAGAGGAAGAATTTGATCAGAATTCTTGAAACGGGCTTGCCCTTTAGGGGACCTTGTCCTTAGTTTATAAGGAATGAAACAACAGGCTTTTAGAAATGGTAGCCGCTTGCCTATTGGCCTTTGGACGCAGTGATCGTGTGTCTGCCGGTCCGGTAGAGGAGGTTTCAAATTGATGGTCACGCATCCCCACTGTGGAACCCCCCTCTACACCCGGCTGTACGTTCTTCCGTAGCAAGAAAGGATTTGTCTGAGGAATCGGCATGCGGGTCCTCCGGGGCAATGAGCAACTTCTGAGCAATGAAGTGGCTCGACCCGTCATTGCCCTTCACCATGTTGGGCTATGGTGGCAGGGCAAACACGGAGCACACGACCACAAAGTGGAGACAAGTGGGTCCGTCGAGAGATTGTAAATAACTCGATCAACCTTGTGCTACAGCACTGATAAATACAGCACCGGTAACACTCGATTGAGAGAGAGTACAGAACTTGATAGGAGTCATGGGGGATCGAGAAATCGAATGGAAACTCAATCCACCCGGACTAGTAACACTGATAAATGAGTACTGCTAGGTCGAGAGAAACTCGATCGACCTGTACTAGTACAATGATAAAAGAGGGGATTGAGTAATCAAATGGAAGACTCGACTGACCCTTACTAGTGACATTAATAATGAGTACTGTTGGATCGAGAGAAACTCGATCGACCTGTACTAGTACAATGATCACAAGAATAGGGCGGAGAAGAAACCCCCGTACCGCTAAACCCTGGTACAATGTATGTGGATGTGCACTAGGTGAGGCAAGATGGCGGAAAGACAACCAGCAAGAAAAGAAAAGATGGCGGCCGGAACAACTGGCCAGTGTTCGATCACCGAAGAAGTAAAGATACTGGGAAAGCGCGAGAGTGAAAAACTAATGCGCGGAGACAGTAGAGAACCGGTAAAAAAGAATGGATAAGCAGGGAATGCATGCCCACCAGGAGGGGATGCGTTCCAACACTGGCGAGTAAGTGACGAACTAGGGAAATGGCGCTGGAAAACAAGGTCGTGAGCGCGATCATGACGAACGTGAAAATAAAATAGGAACACACCCAACCATAAGCCTCACACAGCATGTGTATCCAGGGTTTAGCGAAAGCCACAACTGAACAAGAAAAGAAGCAAACACACAAGCGATCTTTACACAAAAGAGAAGTGTAGGCGAGACAGAGCAGAAGACTCATCTTGCTTATAGGCTGCAGGCCTCGCTGAATGAGGACAGGAAGCGGCCACGGGCTTTCTTCCTATGGCGGAAGTAGGGTGGGTGTCACGTGACTGTCTATACTGCATTAGCCACAAAAAATTCGGCCTGGCAGAGCTGACTAACTGCTGTAGAATGCTATGGTCTGACATGGTAAAGTATATGACGCCAAATTGCAATGTTCACCCCACCTCTTTCCAGTCTCCCACACTCACCTCTCCATGTTCATGCAAGCACATATTCACACAGAGGCCTGAATACATTCGCTTTAGAGAAAATCAAAGACAGGGAATTGAGAGGGAGGGCAGGAAGGACAAACCTACTTTGTTGCACTGGCTTAAAGTGTTTACAGCACCAATGCCAGTAGCACACATGAGATTACATAACAGCCATGAATACATTCAGAAGCACACTCCAGAGCTTACTTAATCTAGAGCGCGGGATTGGTACAATCCCCGAAAATCTGTTCCATCCCGCAATTATCGAGTCTTAACACGGGCAGACTCCCGCACAGTTGCAGAACTGCCGCCCTGTACACTGATCATTGTGGGCGGTCGTTTGCCGTCTGCTTGAAAAACTAAAACTAGGACTGAACAGGAGCAAACGATTTCTTGATATTTCATTGGCTATTAGTGTAAATCAACCAATCAGCAGCGTTCATCTCTCCTCTTCTCGATCACCGACGAGAAGTTGCGAGAGTTTAAGACGTCATATTGGATATTTTCCGAAATGAAGCGTGCACCCACCCCATTTGACTTCGACTTCCGTGGAGGAAAAATGAAACAAAAAGATTCTGTGCCATGCAAGGGTGGAGAAGATCATGAAGAAACTGCGACTACATCCAAAAGCTCAGAGAAGCAGCACGAAAAGGAGTGCCAGTGCAAAGGAACACTGGTTTCAAGACGATTTGGGAGGGGGGGGGGGGGGGTGCCCCCTTTTTTTTGATATGGGGGGGAGGGGGGGGACTGCTCCCCCTTTTTAAAAAAATCCTAGATTAAGCTCTGACACTCTGAATCTGAATGAGTCTGATAGTAATTAAGAGCATGGAACTTTTAAGGAGAAAGTGAGAAAGGAGGGGTGGGAGAGTGAGTGGGGAAAGCGTATAGAAAGATAGTAGAACTACTGAAATAAGGCAACTGATCGTTTCCTGACAAGTCTCTCCCCCTCACCCCCCCTCCCTCCTATGATGATTAGAAAAGAATGAAAGGAAGAGTGAGTGAATCAATAGGAAAGTGAAAGGAGAGGCGGGGTACAAGCACATGTACATCTCTGCCATTTGTTCGTAAGAACTATTTTACCGTGAATCACCGATATAGAACATACTGGGCTGGTACAGCAATCTTGTATAAATTACTGATGGACTAAACACACATTAAGAACTTACCTAATATCACTTAATATATATAGATGTTGAATTGAAGAACCACACATAACACATGCTGACAAGGTCTAGATCTAACTGCAGACACGTTAACTGCTACTCAATCTATGATGATCTATTTCTCTGTGTGAGCAGGGAGTACGGAAAAAAAGCTACTATTGAAAAATTGTTCTGCGCACAGTCTAAACACCTACTCATGGCACTTTTAAAATCTATTTGTTCATACTTCCAATGTTCGGTGACAGACAAATAATATACACACACAATCTTAACTTTATCCATACACACTTTACATACAACCATGCACGCATTGTAATATATTAGGGAAGAGAAGTGTTTTCAAGCCTGCATAAAACTATGTGAAAGAATCTGGGTGTCTGAGAGAGGTTGGTTGTTCCATGTACCCAGGAAAGAGAAAGTCCTTTCACTGTTGATCTTTGCTTTCAATGTGGATCATTGCAGGACAGGAGAATTAAAGGGAAAGCACAGCTGACAAGGTGTGTAGATGGGAAGGAATTCAGATACCAATTCATGTATGAGAGATGCCACCAAAGAAGACAGGAAAGTTTGTGGTCAGTTTGGTAGAAGACTGGCAGCCAGTGCACAGAATGCAGAAGTGAAGTTACATTTTCTTTTCTTTCTTTCTGCGTATGCAGGCTGATACTCCTGTGGACACTACCTGCATAGACAGGCAGTGGAGTTTTGTATGTATGACTGTTCTTTTTATCCCGCCATTAAGACAGCCATACTCCATCTTCAGGGAAGGTGCATGCTATGTGTAATGTGTCATCCATACCAACGGCCAAACTGGCCTTCTCTTCCGAAAGTTGGTGATGGGATTTTACGTGTGTGCAAGATGTGCGTGCGTTCACACACAGAACCTCGGTTTAAAGTCTCATTGAAGGACTCTATGTGGAATGGTGTCAGAACCAATGTTAATTCCGAGGGAAAAATCCCCCTGTACTGAAATTCGAACCCGCAACCCCAGGATCACGAGTCTGGCACTCTACCAACTGAGCTATCCCGGCCCCAAGTTACATTTTCAAATTTTGAGGGTTTCAGGACCAGTCAAGCAATATTGTTTTGATTTCTTTGAAGTCTCAGGCCGAAGTTTTGTGGCAAATGCAGGCATAAGATAGTCACGTGACGCCCACCCTACTTCCGATTACGGAAGATGCCGAAGATCGTGTACTGTCCGTCATTCAACGAGGCCTGCGCGCAAGGCAACCCCAGGGAACCTTGGCGCTAGCGGGGAAGGTAGGGCGGGCATTATTGAGTCTGACATGGTAAGTATACTTAGCCAAACAGGGAGTATAATACAAACTCCCCATTTTGGCGTCGTATATACCATGTCAGACCATAGCAGAATTTAAAGGAATAGGAGGAGGGCCGAGCGCCCTAATGGTTCCTGGGTTAACTGTTATGGCTGCATTGGCCGCCACAAATGAAAAAACCCTTAGAACCATCAGCCCTGGTCATGCGGATGTCCCTTAGATAAAAGTTTATGAAAGGGTTCTCCGAACGCCAGTAGGCTGCCTCCAGGAGATGGCACACGGGGACAGAGTGCTGGAACGCTGTGGACATGGCCAACGCTCTGACCTCGTGGGCTCGAGGGGAAAGGGCTGGGAGGTCTTTGTGGGGGCTGGCATAGGGCAGATTTGATAGTATAGAATAGCCACCTAGAAATCGAGCCCGCCGAGAGCCGCCGTCTTTCTTTCTTGTTGTTGTTGGGAAATGGAAATAAGGAGGCTTCTCTGAGAGAGAACGCCTGGGGTGGGAACGCTCCCAGTAGTATCTGAGGCACCTAGAGGGTCATAGGTCCATGTCCCCGCTGCCTGCCTGCCTATCCGCTAGGGAGCGGGAGCGGATAACAGGGAAGGAGAGGTCGTGCCCGGTTCCTGGTTCTTCGCTAAGAACTCAGGCAGGAACTTAAGCGAGACCGATCCGATCCGTCTGAGAAAGGCGATGTCCCGAGGGTCACAACTGAGGACCTGAATGAATCCCACTTCGCCTCCTGGCTGAGGCCAGGGAGAGAGGAAGGTGGTCTTGAAGGGGAGAATGACAAAGGGAATAGCACGGAGGGGCTCGAAAGGGGGGGGGGTCTGAGGGAGTCAAGAACCAGAAAGAGGTCCCACATGGGAGCGCGCCTAGGGGACTGAGCTTCCCGTAGGGCCACCCCCCCCCCCCCCCCCCCCCCCGAGCCTCTAAGGAGAAAGTTATTGTCGAATGATGGGCCGCCCAGCTGTCAGATGGTGGTGGTGGTGGCCGATCTGTAGCCCCGAATGGAACTAGCAGAGAGCTTTCGAGAGGATGAAAGGTGGGATAGGAAATTGCCTATCTGGTGGGATAGGAACTTGCCTATGTGGATGTTGGAGGGGGGGAGGAGGGGGGACCGAGTTAGCCGTGCACCACGTGACCCATCTCTCTCATCGCGGTGGTCGCAATTTGGCTGGCATAGAAGCCAAGCGTGTAGGCGAAGCATCTGGGGATGGGAGTGAGGGGAGGCCCGAGCGAGGTTGTCTGAGTAAGTCCCACCAAGGGGCTAGCTGGAGAGGGGGACGTGAGTGAGGGACCTGAGGTCCGGGAACCACAACTGAGTCGGCCACCACGGTTATGAGGATGAGTTTGGTCTCTCTCCAGCCTGGCCTTCCTGATCACTTTGTGAAGTATGGGGAAGGGGGGGAAGGCGTAGGCGAGGAGTCCCGTCCAGGGGAGGGAGAGCGCATCGACCGCGTACGCTCGGGGGTCCGGGAGTGGAGAGACAGAGACATACATGGGGGGGAGTGGTTGTACCGCAAATAGGTCGACCATGGGGGCTTGAACCAGTGTTCCCAGACGGTGGTTAGTGTCAGCTTGTTCAGGGTCCACTCTGTGTGCAGAAGGGTCCCTGACCGGCTGAGAGTGTCTGCCAGGATGTTGCGTGTGTCCCCTATGTGTCTCGCACGGAGGGTGGCTCCCCGTGCGTGGCACCAGCGAAGGGAGGGCCTCTGTCCGTAGAGAGAGGCCGATGGAGTGAGAGAGAGAGCCCCCCCCCCCCCCCCCCCCCCCCCTTGTGTAATGGGCTACCGACGTGTTGTCCGTGAGGAGGAGAACCAGTCGGTGAGAGAGAGATGTTGGAAGTGGAGGAGGGCCAGCCTGACCGCTTCCAATTCTAATATGTTGATGTGTTGATGGCGAGCCGAGCCATCTGTGCGTCCCACATCCCCGAGGCATGACTGTCCCCCAAGTGGGCCCCCCAGCCCGAGTTGGAGGCGTCTG
This sequence comes from Conus betulinus, assembly GCA_016801955.1. NCBI lineage: Eukaryota > Metazoa > Mollusca > Gastropoda > Neogastropoda > Conidae > Conus > Conus betulinus. The sequence continues at coordinate 564,699 of JADBJO010000269.1, read as the reverse complement.
TGTATAGTTCGAGGGGGACTGTGTTGGGAGAGAGAGAGGAACGCCTTCGTTCGTGAAGAGGAAGGGTGCCAGGGAGAGGCCAAAGGGGAGAGCTTTGAACTGGAACTCGAGCTTGCCAGACAAACCGGAGGTAACGTCTGTGCGCCGGGTGAATAAGGATCTGGAAGTACGCATCTTTCATGGATCTATGGAGGTAGCCCAATCTACGTGATGGATGGAGTCTCTGATCTGGGAGGGCGTGTCCCATCTTGAACTAGGTATGTCTGAGGAACTTGTGAGGGGAGAAAGGTCAAGGATGGGCCTCCATCCCACCGAAGGTTTGGGGATCACGAACAGGTGGGAGTAAAAAACCGGGGGGGGCTGGAAAAAACTTCGGTGATGGCCCCTTTCTGAGGAGTTCGAGGACTTCCAGGCGAAGGGCGTCCGCCTGGGCAGGTGGGGGGGGGTCGCTGGGGGACGGAGGAGGAGGGGGCATGAGGGGAGGACGGACGGTGAGCCCACGGTAGGCGAAACCCCACGTCCTGAAGAACCCCGACACTACCCGACACTACCCAGGGGGGAGGGCCATACGTCGCCACTGGCAGGCGGCCGGGAGAGGTTGCCCCAGGGGAGCCGATGGTCCAGATGGGGGGAAGGGGAAGAGTGGGCCGGTGCCTTGCTGGGCAGGTTGGGCCAGCTCCATGCGCACTACGGGAGTGTCCTCCAGTCACCGGCGGGGCCGTGCTTGCTGGCCAAAACCAAAAATTTTGGCGAGGTTTAGGTTTAGGCCTCTGTGAGTTAAGTGGCCGCTTGGGGGGGGGGAAAGGCGTGGCTGAGGCCGGGGGGGGGGGGGGACGCCGCCTGCTTGCGTTCCTCGAGCGAGAGAGAGACATAGCCGAGGTGGAGTGCTCGCCAAAGAGCGAGTGATCCTGGCCCGGGACACATCGTAGGGATGCCCTGAGTGCCGGGGAGAGTGAGGAGCGTGCAAGCACCGCGTCTCTCTAGCCACTAGCAGACAATTAAAATGGCTTGCTGCTGCGCTGTCCGCCGCAGCCGCCAAGTGATGCGATATCCTGTTAACTAGGTGTCGCATAGGGGTCGCTGAATAAGCGAGGTTCGTCCTGGTGTGGTTCGGAGTTTGTATCCGAAGGCACTGGGACGGCGCCGTCATCCCCAGGCCAGAGTACCTCCGCCCTCTGCAAGAGCATGCTAAGGTAGGCATGCCCTGCAGTGGTGTGTAAGATGCCCATCCGGGCTACTCGGTCCCAGTCCTTTAGCGCTTTGGGGATGGTGGCCCAAGTCCCGGTTGGGTATCAGGCGACAATCTGATTGGGAGATGGCCCACTCCCTGGTAACCGGATTGTCGGGCAAAGAGGGAGGCAACTGGGTGCTTCCTGTGGGTCCCAAGTAGGGCGCCGAAGGGGGCCGCATTGGGTGCCGGGGGCAGGTCTTGACCCGGCGTGGGGACGGCGTCTGCACCCCGGCGCGTTTTGCCGGACTCTCCCACAGCGAAGTGAGTGACTGAGGTGCGACAATTCTGAGTCTGGAGTATTGGGCTGGGGGCAGCCCAACGATCTCAGGGAAGGCCAAGATCGGCAGAGGGAGGGGCGTCCCTCGACACGAAGTCCCGGTCGAAACCGTTCAATGGTGTGGATGGTCATAAAGGGATGAGAAGAAGTCCTCATCGTAGTCGTCCTCAGGCTGTGGGGAGTCAAGTTCCTGGGAAGGGAGGTCTTCCTCAGGGGGCAACTGCGCGGGTGCGCGAGGGTCCCGCCCTGGTAGGGTGGTGGCGGGGGGGGGGGGGGGGGGCGGGACCCTCGTGGCTCTATGCTCGGCAGACGGGCTGGGGGGGTGAGAGCCCGGACTGCCGATCGGACAGCGCCCGAGGTGGGAGACCCAGGTCGACCCAAGTCTGCGAGGTTGGGTGCCACAATCGACCAAATTGTTGTTCAGGTTGGGTGTGTGTATTGAGCCACTGGTCCCTCTCGGGGGCATAGAGCCACTGGTCCCCGGGGAGATAAGCGGGCTGTGGCGGCCCAGAGTACTGTGCAGGGACTCGCCGGGGACCGGGGTAACCTTGGGCAGCAGGGGGGGGGGTAATCGACCCTGGTATGTGGTTTCCCCCCGGGAGCGTGCCGGGTCCCAGTGGAATGGGACAGGTTACCCGTGGTCCCGCTGGTAGATCCTCCCCCCGGAGGAACGGGACCGAGGACGTTGCCCAAATGGGGGCCGAGTAGGTCGGACCCCGAACGTCCTGAACCCCTAGGGGAACCTGCGACGGGCGAGCGGGGTTGGGTGGGCCGGCGTCTTGTGTATGTTCACAACCGGTGGATGCACTCGGTGTTCCCATACGCCCAGAGTTATGGACATGTGCATGGTCGTGCCAAGACGTGGCCATAAAACTGCGTCCGGAGATAACTGGACGCTCCTCGTGCAGGGGTGTTGGCTGCACCTGTGCACGGTGGGGGAGAGCGTCGTGAGACGGCGAGTCCGGATGGGGGGAAGAAGTGGACCCGCGCGTCCCATAAGTGCGAGTGACGGGTGGGGGTTCCAGCCCAAGGCCGTCACCCGTGCCTGTCCGCGGCCCGGCAAAGGTCCCCGGGGGCCGGGGGCCGGGGGTCGCGTGACTCGGCATAGTAAGTGGATGTCTGACTATGCGCAGGAAAGCTAGAAGGCAGGGTGGCTGGGGGAGAAGCGGAATCCCGCTCGGATTTCTTGGCTAGACGGGGTCCCTTAAGGGGGGCCTTGCCCTTAGATTTCCTGGGCAGGTTGAACGAAAGGCACTTAGAAATCGCAGCCGGTTGCCTTCTAGCTTTCGAACGCAACGGTCGTGCGTCCGTCGGTCGGGTAGAGGAGGGGAGACCCCCGCGTCCCCTCCCCCTCGGGGGGGACGTCTCCGTCTACCGCGGCCGGCCGTTCCGTCCCAAGGAGAGGACGGTTCGCTCGGGGTTGGAACCAACTCGTGGGTCCTCCGGGAATGTGAGCGAACTCTGAACGTCAGAGTTATTGCTCGAGCCGAGTCCTTCACCATATTGGGCGATGGCGCCGAGCGAAACCGGAGCACACGATCGTAAACGGGAGACACGACGGTCGAGGAGAGACGAACCAAGTCGACCGACCGATCGATCGTGCGCACACAATAAAAAAAAAAATGTAAACAACGCACACAATGGAATATACAGGTAAACAAGTCCGTACAGGGACACAAAGCGCAGCAGAAATGAGCGAAAAACAGTGCGTGAGAAGCGACCGTGGCGTGGGCCCAAAGTGCTGAGTAACGCCACGTGTAAATACAATGACGCCGGTCGATCGCGATCGTTAAGGACACGAAGGCGAGCGAGAATTGTGACAACTGAAAGAAAGGGGTGCAAACCAATTGAGGAAGCAAATTCAGGGCGAAAAAACACGTAAAATACCGAGGGTTAGAAGTTGGTGCACAAGAGAGAGGGCGCAAAACAAGATGGCGACGACAAACCGGCTCACGATCGATCGCGCGGGAGGGGAGTGTGTGAAAACGGAGCACACGATCGTAACGCACACGATCGTAACGACGAGGAGGGTATACAGGTCGATCGACCGTGCGCACACAATAGCAATATAACACAATGGAAATATAAAAGTAAAGTAAACAAGCTCGCACAGTGACAGAAACGCAGTAGCGATGAACGAAACCGTGCGTGGGCAACGACAGTGGCGTGAACCAAAAGTGCTGAGTAACGCCACGTGTAACAGCAATGCCGAAGGGCGATGCGATCGCCACGCACACGACGCCGATCGAAAAATGTGGCAATGAATGGGAGGGGTGTAAACAAATGTAGGAAGCAATTTCCGAACGACAAACCACGTGTAATTGCGTGGGCTAGAAAGCTGGTGCGACAAGGAATGGAGACTGGCGCAAAACAAGATGGCGACGAAACCGACCCGACGATCGTCGCAGATGAGATAGTGGAATCGTGATACAAGTAACGGCGAGATTAGAGAAATCGGAATTTAGGGGCAAAAGGCCGTAAAGGCGAGTGAGAATGCAAGGCCGATGGACAAAGGGAGGCCGAGAAAAAAAGAGAGGACGTGGCGATGGAAAATGCCGATCAACCTCGAACAACCTCGAACCGGTTACGCAAATAGACAAGAACCGGGAGCACCACGATCGCGAGAAAATTTCAGCGAATAAGGTTAGAATGCTAGCCCATCCGATAACCTCACACGTCAAGATATAAGCGGAAGCCACAGATAAATGAGTACAGAGTGCAAACACAGCAATCTTTACACAAAGGCAAAGTATAGGCGAGACAGAGCACAAGACTTATCTTGCTTGGGCGAGCAGTCCATTCCTGTGTGTGTAATACAAACCTGTCAACTTCAGCAAGGGATACTGATTGATGAAGCCGTTTCATCAGCAAAACTCTAGTGTGGCAATGCATGCCTGCCAGTTACAACACAAATGAAGCATTCAGCACAAAAAGAACTCTGAGCACCATCTGAGAAGCAAGAAGACTCCAAGTTTCACTGATGCAGACAGTCTGTAACAGTGCGGTCAGTCAAGTTAGGGTGCGAATCAGAACACAGCCAGGTTTTGAATCCCAGAGATGGTTGAAGGCTACACGGAGGTCCAACATTGAAAGAATAGATGCATACTGTGGACAAAACCAAAGATATCATTTAAAAATCTTCAGAAAAGCTGTTCCTGTGCTATAGGATTATCTACAAGCAGACTGAATACCATTTAAAAGACATTTTTTCTTTTCAATGTGACAAAGCTGATAGAGAATAATTTTTTTCAATGAGTTATGAGAAAAAGGCCAAACAGAATATACATCTGCATGGGTGAAAGTAGTTCCAGAGTGTTCCGGAATTCCGGAATGAACCGATTGACAAAAGGGCTTTTCAGGAATGGCAAATGGCAAACTTGACTTCAGGAAAATGCCAATGCAAAAAAAAAAAAAAAAAAAAAAAAAAAAAAAAAAAAAAGACGAGAGAGAGAGAGTCATTCACACTCAGCTCGGCTTATCTGCATAATTCAATTATCTATATTATTTTTCCACTAGTCTTTGTATTGAATGGCGATTCTTCACTGGTGCTTGGTAAGACAAAGGGTTTAGAGTTACTTCCCTTCCTTTTCATTCTTGCTCATGCGCATTCCGAGTGTAAACTGGGCAAAAAGTTTTTGCGAGTGAAGACTTGTATCGACAGCAAATTTGGGCCCAACACATGCGATAGCAACAATGAAGGACGTGCCTGTTAATGCAGATGTTTCTGCAATAGACAGATCGGTATAAAACAAGTGGCGATGGCTCTGGCTAGAAGAAGAAGAAGAAGAAGGCGATTGTTTCGAAATGTGGTGCAGACAGGTGGACAAAGCGGGGGACATGCCGGTGCGTTGTCTGTAACAAGACTCTGAATTACGGCTCCAGTGGAAAATGAGCACTATTTTTTCATGCCAAAGACAAGGCACACAAGGCAGCACTACTCTGCGCGAAACAGAATACCAAACTTGATGGGACATCACCGACAACAGTCACAAAATGTGGTAAGCCACTCCTTCGTTCTAAATTCTTGTGAGGGATGGTGATTATACTGATAGCGAAGATGAGATGGATGAATGGGAGTGGATGGGGAGTGGTGGTTGTGGGTGTGGGGGGGGGGGGTGTTTAGGTTAGGTTAGGTTATTAGGACAATTAGGCCTCACAGCCTCTGATGTGTCCTCTCTTTTTCAAGAGCACAAACAAGGCTGAGAGTATTATATAGCAAATCTGCTTTAAAAATTTTTATCAAAAACATATTTTAATTTTGAGGGAAGATTTGAAAAGAAAAGGAGAAAAAAAATCAATCAATGCGGGGGGGGGGGGGGGGGGGGGGGGGGGGGGGGGGGGCTAGATAGAAAAGAAAAAATCTTTTTAAACATTTTTAAGCAAATAATTTTAATGTGTAAAATTAAAATCAAGGAGGGGGGGCTAGAAAGACAAGAAAAAATCTTTTTAATATTGCACACAAATTTTTTTAAGGAGCTTAATGGCATAGATATTTTTGTCATGCACTGTTTTGTGGAGGTGATGATGATGATGATATGTGTGTGTGTGTGTGTGTGTGTGTGTGTGTGTGTGTGTGTGTGTGTGTGTGTGTGTGTGTGTGTGTGTGTGTAATATGTTTTATTCGTCCTCTCTCATCCCTCCACTCCACAGTTCCTTCACTCTTTCTTTTTTCATGCACTAATCCTTCAACTTGGATTTAACAATTAATTTGACATGAGCATGTCCAGTACATGTACCAATATATAAATGTGTAACTATGAATAATAAATACAATCGTTACAATCTGGCAATATTTCTTTGTGCTTTACTCAGTTTGAATGAGTGAATGAAAAAAAAAACAGAAAAAAAAAGTAGTAGTTACAAGGAGGTTTGTTTTTTTCATTTTCAGTTACGATGTGTTTTTAGTCTGGGGTGTTTGTTTTGATACTGGCCCCAAGTGGTAGACAGGATTGTAAACAAAAGAAAGAAATAAATGTTTTTAAGATCTAATTTTTGTATGTTTTTTCATCCAGGTTTTGGCAATCGGATTGCAGAGCTGAAGACCATTGTTTCGTCATTGCTGCTGAACACACGCTACCATTTTGCCCTGCTTCCAGACCTTGTGTCCCTGGGTCAGTGTCTTGCTCAAGATGCAGAAGCCCTTAAGAAACTGACCTTCTCAAGAACAAGTGGTACATACACAACTGTGTATGGGGTTGCTGAAGCACTCAAGCGTGAAACTATCAGAGAAACTGAAGCAGTCTTTTTTTTTTTTTTTTTTACTGAACATTGATGAAGCCACCAACAATGCTGGAGATAAAATATTAAATGTTGTAGTGCAGTACTTTGACACAGACAAAACAAATGTGGTGCTTGAACACTTTGGGTCCAAAGTAGTGAACAGGGCAACTGCAGCAAACCTGTTTGCTGCTATTGACGAAATGATGACAGAGAAGGGGCTGGAATGGAAGCAGGTTATCAGCTGCATGATGGATAACTGCAATGTCATGCAGGGTTGTTGAGTGGGTGTTGAGAAACTCTGCCGTGATCAGAACCCCATTTGCTGGACATCGGTGGGGACACTGCTTGCAAAGCACTGTTTGTACCGATAGAAGTGCTGCCTTTCACTGACATAGTATCTTCAATATTTTATGATACTGAGATGTTTTGAAAGAAATGCAGACTCTACTGAACTACAGACACAGTGTTCCAAAGTCTGTCATCTGCCCCACAGACAGTGTCAGCGAGGCTTCATGAGATCATGGACTCGCTTGTGCTGTACTACTTTGCATTCCTGGAAGTAGAAGAACAGTCAAAAAACCAGTCTACAGTCTCCAACATTTTTGAAGCCAACAAGGTGTCAGACAGAGGAATGTCAGGCCAGAATCAAGGTGGTCCTTCAACAGAAGAGAAGACAACACACTAAATCCTCTGCCAGCATTAGCAGAAAAGACAAGATAGTGGATGCCTTCTTCAACGAACGCAAAAATCCTCGGTTTCTCACCATCATGAACCTGTACAGGGGACTTTTGGACATGTTCTCAGGTTACGTGAAAAAGTTTCAATCTGAAAAGCCTCTTATGCACAAAGTACATGCAGAACTCTTCTGCGTAACCAGAGAGTTCTTCTCACAGTTCATGGACCCAAAGCACATCCCCTGTGTGGATGTAGACCAACTTGTAAAGGTGAAGTACACAGACAGGAGCTTGCAGCTGATGGACAGACACCTGGGAGTAGGGCAACACTGCTTCAGCATGCTGAATGACTTCAGAAGAGACAAAAAGAAGGAAACCCTTGGCTCTCTGACTTTTACAAGACACTGAGGGAGGGCTATCAGCAAGCTTCAAAGGTGATGATGAAGCTTCCTCTTCAAAATGAAACTTTGATCCGGCTGAGTGCATTGGATCCACGAGCCCAAAGGTCCAGAACAACATCATCATCCCTGATCAAACTGGCAGAAAACCTTCCAAATGTTGCAGCAGACACTGAGCTGGGGATTTTCGACTCTCTGAACTGAGGTGCTACACTGTGGATGCGAGAGTGACTAGCATTGATGCAGAAGAGACTGATCCAGATTTCAGGCTGGACTCATCTTGGTGGTCAAAGATCAGTGAAATGTGGTCAAGTGGTCAGGAAAAATACCCAGTCCTGACAAAGCTGGTGAAGGCCCTGCTTTCCATCCTTTCTGGGCCTCTCATCGAATCCACATTCAACATCATGGATGAAATCATCACTGATGACAGGACTTCATTGACAGTCAGGCATTATGAAGGTGGTGTGATCATAAACCTGGCTGAAAGCGAACAACACAAGTGCAACTAAGATGACTGTTTCTCAACAAATGAAGAAATGTGTGCAGGAGAGTTACCATAACTACCAGGCTGCTCTTGAGAAAGACAGGAGAGACCAGGATGCAGAGAGAGAGAAGAGGCTGAGAGAGGCAGAACAGATGGACCAAACCAAGCTCTCAACTGACAACCTAGCTAGCACAAAATCTTCAGCAAGTGCCTCTATCCCAAGCACCAAAGGCAGTTCCATTACTACAAAGAGTGCTGCCAACTCTGGTTCCACCAAAACTGCTGTCAACTCTGGTTCCACCAAGACCGCCACCAGCTCCAACACCACCAAGACTGCCATCAGCTCTAACACTACCAAGACTGCCACCAGCTCCAACACTACCAAGACTGCCACCAGCTCCAACACTACCAAGACTGCCACCAGCTCTAACACTACCAAGACTGCCACCAGCTCTAACACTACCAAGACTGCCACCAGCTCCAACACTACCAGACTGCCACCACCAGCTCCAACACTACCAAGACTGCCACCAGCTCCAACACTACCAAGACTGCCACCAGCTCCAACACTACCAAGACCGCCACCAACTCAAAGACCTTCAAAACTGTCGCCCTCTCTAGTGGCTGTGAAACTGTCCCCCTCTCTAATACTACTAAGATTGCCCCCCACTCCAGTGCTACCAGGACTGCCCCCCTTCCCACTGCCACTAAAACAGCTCCTCTGTCCAGTTCCAGTAAGAATGCCTCTCAGTCTGTCCTCACCCCCACCACTGCAACTGCTTTTCAAAGTGCCATTTCTAAAAACGGGAGTGCTGAAGTCAAGAATGATGATCCAAATACAAGCAAGTTTGCTGCCCACGCGGGTAAATAGAGGAAGGCTAGTGAACAGGTGACAATAAGGTCTTTCTTCAAAAAAAGAACTCTGTGATTACACATAGTGTACAGACTGTTTTGTACATAGTGAACATTTCATTTGGACACACCACAACTTTAAGGCCATCAGAAATCTTGTGTATAAGGAAATATTTGACATTCTGAAAAGCTTAATGATCACAGCAAATAGCAAAGAGAGAAAACAAGACAATTCTACACTCCTGGAGCAGTGCTTCAGCTTTAAGCGTTTTGTGATCTGAAGAACCAGCAGTCTCCTGTTGTATTTTTTTCAAGTAAGTGATTTTTATTTATTGTTCATGGCTAGTTTGTTAGTTGTGTGTCAAGTTTATCACAAAATGTACTTGCATTGTCTATAAAAGGAATATATAAGATTGCTTTCACTCTTCAGGATAGATATCACTTTTCAGGAATGGGAATATCGGAGGAGAAATGAATGTTAGGTTTCAGGAAGGTGATCTTTTTTTGCTTTCACCCATGCATCTGTAATTAGTCAAAGTATTCTGATCTGAGTAAGGCTCTTTATCAGTTGAAATACAACTGCCGGTTTGTAAAATGGAAAGGGCAACAACCAAATACTGGGCATCATTCACAAGACACAAAGCCAATCATGTAGTAGTGGGAATGGAATGGGGGTTGAGTTCACATGTCTTCAGATCAACGCACACACACACACTTCTTTTATAGACTGTACAGTGACAGGCTCAAATTACGGCAGAACCAGAAAACAGTACATATTTCCACCAGCTGGTCATAGTGGAACAACAACACAACCAGGTCAGTTGTGTATCAATCTCATCTTTATTGTGCAAGTCTGCAAATGTTTTAAGGTGTCCCTGCACAGAACATACTGATGGAAGTGGGTGACTAATTACTTTACCTAGGATACTGTTCAGAATATTGAAAAACTCTTGGACTGTTGTACACAATTTCTTTATGAAAAAGAGATTAAATCTGGTGCAGTCAACAATGACAGTGGCCCAGTTCCTTTCAACAGGCTAGTGGTGCACCACTGCTCTTCACCTCTAGTCCTCTCCCACTTGGGGTTTGAGGTTCAAGGTCATGGAAGTTTTCTAATCAGGCTGACCAGCTCTTTTCAACACTGTTAGATGGTGGTAAATATAAAAAACACACTGTTACTGTTGTATGCAAAGTTACATTTGCAGTTAAACCTTGAACAGAAGTATCTAAATTAATAGAGTTGAACAGATGAGACTTGATGAGTCCACTCCAGTTACTCCATCTGCAGTGGGTTGAGCTGGTTTTGAGAGAATATTAAAACTGGAAAGAGTAAAATTCTACTGGTTCTGAATTTTAGTTTCTTGCAGAGCTATCACAATAGGTTTCAGATTGTGACAAAGCAGCTGCAGCTCCCAGCAGTAATGCTAAACAATTAAAAAAAAAAAAAAGAAGTGGCAACTCTTGAGAAAAACAGGTTTAGAAATCTAACCGTTTATGGAATACGCGAAAGGCAAATAGCACACATTGGGAAGGCTGTGTTCAACCTGCACGGACAAATAAGTATCTTTTATGACTGGTATGTAAGTCAGTCATAATTCTTATGCACAAATGTGCATCTCTGACACCTGAAATTCCCATCTGAGGCACTGGAATTCAGGTCAGTGTGTCACTAAAATGTACCAGAATTTACCGTAACACAATGATTTTCTCCTGTATGCATTGCAACTCTGAGCAGTGTGTCACCCAAAACTGCTTTCATCCGATCCACCATGATATGTTCTGAATCAATGAACAACTTCCACTTGAGAAGTCTTCTCTACTGAAAACCAACGAGAGTCATCAAAATAGACTACCCAGTCTCTGATTGGATCACAAGATCACGTGATGCAGCCAAGTGCGAAAAGCCTGGAAAATCCAATAAAATTTGGCTTTGATCTGTGGCTTGTGGGTGACAATCCAATGAAAGAAACAGAATTCAAGTGATCTATGCAACATGTCTGGTTCGGATCATTAAAATGGCTCCGTTGTGGATGCATGGATGTGTTGCACACAGTGCAAGAGTGGCCAATCTATATAGCTTTGTCAAAGATTCCACGAATATTCATCAATTGCTTTTGGTTTCTCACCAGGTGTCCGAGTATCACTGCATGACAACTGGAATATGGTCAACCAGTAAAATACTTCTACATTAATGGAAATGGCTCACATAGTGGAAATTTTGTGACAATAATTGAAGAGGTCATTCCACATGTATCTATCAAGTTTCACTGTTAACATCATGATACTGTATGTGCTCACATTTATTCCTTTTACTTAACACTTCACTGACATTGGAACATGAACCTGAATAAACGAATTTCAGCATGATCTAGGGTGTTTTATTGATATTATTAGTAGTAGTACCTCTTTTATTATCTTTTTTTTTTTTTTTTTCTCTGTGTATTTATGTGTGTGAACCAGTTGGAGTGCGTGTGCGCAAGTGCGTGCGCACCGCGCAAGTGTGTGTGTGTGTGTGTGTGTGTGTGTGTGTGTGTGTGTGTGTGTGTGTGTGTGTGTGTGTTTTTCAGTACATTTTTTTGCAGTTGTAAGTGCGACATCCTAAATATTTTTGTGACCACCTAAATATTTGGAAATGAGTTTTTCGTACCGAGTCTGACTCCCTAGTTTTTTAAAAAGAATAAATTACCACTGTAAGTGTTCCGGATACATGCCACTCATTTATGGACAGCCAGTACGAGTGAAACTGAAATAGAGTAGAGCTTTGTTAAAGGCATCATAAAATTACGTGACCGTCTTGGACGCTCGCGGACCAGACACAGAACCATCAGTATTGGATGCTTCGAAAAATGAAGATTTGACATGAACCCCGCTGGACGTATCAAAATAAGAATCTGCAGGAGACAGACCATGCATTGCTGCTAGCCAGAGTACATTTTGTGCTAGGGGCAACAACATTATTGTTGTAAAATTCATCAGCACCAAAAACATTCTCTCTTCCTGCTTGTCAGACTCCCATTCACAAGCATTCACACCACACATACCTCAAAATGGACAGTCGAGTGTGACCTGTCCTTCCTTCTGGCAAAATCTGGGGTTCACCCTTCCGCATCAACAACCCTCCTTGGAGTCGCCCCTTCTTGGAAACTGTCCAAGCCAGTGCCTTGCCAAGGTAGCTAACTCAACTGAGGCCTACCTGGCAAACATTCTTGGATGCAAGTACATACAAAGATGGTCTTGGATGCAAGTACATACAACTTCTTTCACTCTGGTAATGCTAAACATGCCTTTCTTCATTGCTCCCCCTCCCCCACGCACTTGTTTTTCCCAATACTGTATCTCTTTTTCTTCAAAGTTTGCCTAATCTATCAGATTAAATCACATGTAATCATTATGTCGAGACATGTTCAGCGAACAAAATGATCTCCTTTGTGTCATTTTACTATGTTTACACTTTGTTACTTTGGACAATTTCTGGTCCCACTGTCCTTCCCTCCCCTGTTTTAATACACAACAATTGATATCTCAAGAAGGGGAATACTCCTTATGAAATTTAAAACATGCTCAGTGATTGTGAGTCTGGTCTTTGTATGGATTTGTTATTTGCTGTTACTTAAGAGTCTGGGATTCTTTGTTTCTGCTAGATATGCTATGATAGACCACATTTAGCTGGTGTTGCTCATGTTCATGGGCTATTAGTTGCAAGTGATAACATCTGTCTGTGATTTTGTAGTTCAAAATGTTTTTCATTAGCTGCAGGTGTTTCTATTCAGGTTTTATGTGTGTGTGATTTCCCAGTTCGTGTTATGTTTGTTGTTTTGTGTGCCGACCCCTCTCCCAGTTCAGAAGCCCAACTCAGAATAATTGCACAGTTCCATTATTCGCCATCATACACTGATCAAAACTATTTAGGAAAAAAACAAGACTGATCAAAACTATTTAGGAAGAAAACAAGATATGTTCATGCACACTTGCCTATGTGTGTGTTAACATGTTTATCAATCATTAATTTAAAAATTGTTTTAAAGTAGAAGACAGATTTAAAAAAAAAAAAAGCAGAAGGTGGTTTCCCCAAAAGATAATGGATTCCATAATTCAAATATATAAATTCTTCAGTTCAAAGGCGACAGATGTCCTCAATTTGAAGAGGACTGAAGACCTTGGAAAAAAGTTTCTAATGAACCCTGTTCAATCTGCACCAACAGTCCCTCTGTGTTCAGACATCCTATTGTTTGGCTATTAATTCACCTTCCTATACAACGTGCTGTCCAACACACACCATCAAGAGTCAAGATAACAGAATGCCAAACAAACTAAAACCCCTAAACACACACATCTTGAACACAGAAATGAACATGACAAAAAATGTGCAATCCAACTCTATGAAAAGGTTTCAAACACCAGACCCTCAAGACAAGCTTCATCATTATCACAAGTTTATTTCTCCAACAGTGTCAAAAGTGGACTTTGTTCCACTGTCACTTGAAAAGCAGTCTGCCATTTTTCAGTACATCTTGTTCTCGATCCTCTGACATGGGACTACGGAAAAAAGTTTTAAAGAAAAAGACAGACAGACCTAACCACTCTTACACATCAAGTGCACGTTTTCGGGTTTTTTTTTTCTCTCGAGAGAGCAGAATACATTTCACTTGCCAAATTGCCAAAAACCGCATCCGATGAAAATGTGTAGCGCATTCACATATAATGTGAAAGCCAGCTTCTCTCTTTCTTTTTTTGTTGTTTGTTGTGTGTCAAGTCCCTTTAAGAATAATCAGGCTCCATTAGTTATCTCAACACAACCGATACCATGTTTGAATTCAAGGAGTCATCTTCCCCTTTCAACGAAGACACTTTTCAGTAAAAAAGCCGTAAGAGCTGTGAGAGTTTACATTGTCAGGAAGAGATTCTTTTCTTAGATGAGAGAATATTCCAAGAGGGAAAACGTACACACATCCAGAGAAAAAGAGTGTGTCATAAGCTAATCAAGAATGATAAGCATGTAAAGACCATCGCTGCTGTCCACACGTACTGTCCCTTTACATACGTAATCCTGATGAGGAATTGACCCTCAGTCAATTTGAAATGGTGTCATTGCATGGTTGGGGTATCTTTTACTGTAGACAAAGCTGTAAAATGTGCTAGATCCTAAGTCTGAATGATATTTATCAAAGGCCACACAATATGCTACAATATATTTTACTTTATTTCTGTCATTAATATACTGGCAAGACATAAGTTTACTTTCACATATAAAATGATTAATTATTATTTGTTGCGTAACAAAATCATAATCTAATTCAATGTTTTAGCTTAAAATCTTACTTATGACTATTGTTCATTATCATAGGAAAAAAAAAATGTTCTCCTCTGAATTGCCCCCTTCCTCACTGTGTTCAATTTTCAAACTAGCTGCCAAGGAAGTCCTCTGTTGTTTGTGATGCTTTTACCTTCTCAGACTTCATCTCTGGGGGCCCTTTCACATACTGATCATTTCCTTTTCCACACTCAGTCTCTAATTTTGACCATAAAACCATATTTGATATGCAACATCGTGCAGCTGTTGGGAATCTGATGCTGTGTAACGTACTCAATCAAGAAACTGCCTCTCAGAATTCACCCCAGCTTCAGTTTTCTTGAAAACAACTGAGTTTGCTTGACATAATAACATGGGATGTTCGCCATTCAGGGGCAGCAACTTTCCAACAACACAGGTCGATATGAAGAATACAGTGGCTTGTTTGCCTGCGCTTCTTCACATGCTTGTGACAGAAAAGGCATGTTTCAATGATGAGAATCTTTGCTTGAATGTTTATTCATGCTTGTGTGTATGTGCATGTGTATACGCATGCGAGGGCTTCTGTTTCAGGATAAGATGTAGTTCTAGATCTCTTTTGACTGTATGAAGATTGAAGATGTTTTCAGTAACAGAAATTTCAGACTCTAATGACAGCTACTCCACCAACTTACAGCAACGGATGAAAGTCAAAGTGTGTGTGTGTGTGTGTGTGTGTGTGTGTGATCTTTTTCTTTTTTTTTCTTGCTGTCCCAATCTCTGCATCATCACCTCAGAGGCAGTGTACCCATGCCGCGCTCATTCCGACACCCTGTCCACAGCCACAGCCCAGTCGGCCCTGCCGCAGCCCCGGCACCGGCAATCCACAGGGGGTAGTCAATGTCAAGTCGTCAAGAGGCAGCCCACCGGAGGAGACACTGCACTGCTGCGAGTCACTTTGGTGGTGTTCAGTGGCACCTGTTCTGATCTAACATACGCAGGACACCACCTACTAAGCCCCCTACTGATGACAATAATTGCTTAGTCATGGAGCCAGCGTGAATGAGCTCTCCCTCCGGAGGGCGCCACCACCTCCGTCCAACGACAGCCTCCATGGACTCGCCGATACCGTGACCCTGACGGAACCAAACCAAGGCCACAGACGTGGAGAGGACATCAAAACTGAGGTCACCCATGAGAGCAGGGCATGAAGGGCCACAGAACTTGAGACATTTTTTTTTAATGCTGATCGATGAGAATGAGGATGATTAAGATGGTGCTACGGATTTCCATTTCGGTCTGAGACTGCATGACAGGGCTGTACTCTATGCTTCCTTTCATAATATATCCCGGCGTCAACCAGGCCGAGAAATACAGGTACCTGCAGTGTTGGTCAGGTAATTTGAGCAACACTCTCAGAAACGCATCCATTAAGTGGATAAAACTCGACTGTGTGGTCCCAGTCTTCCCAACTGAGTCTGCAGCAAACTCAACTCTGGGTAGGAGCCGGTCAGGGCAGAAAAACCCACATGAATCTGATGGGATTTGAACCCATGACCTCCCAGCCGGGAGTCCACGACGCTGACCACTTCGCCACAGTGGCTGGGTGTGTGTGTGTGTTTGTGTGTGTGTGTGTGTGATCTTCGTTTTGAGTCCTTTTCCTTGAAAATATACGATGAGATGCCTCTTTTAATCCTGCTTTATTTTTTTTTCCAGACTGGGAAGAAAACAAATTAACGTTCAAGCTTAACAATCTGTAACTGGTTAACAATTTTAACTCCAAAGCCAGTGCTGTCACACATGGTTCCTACAGACTCCCAAGTACAAAATTCAAGGAGTTTTCAAGGAGTGTTTTTTTTAATTTCAAGGCTACAATACTTGCGTAAAAATTGAAAAAAAGAAATGGCAGTTTGATTTTTTCTGTGTTAGGTTGATGAAAAAAATTATTTAAAAACAATTTTTGTTGTACAAACAACAACAAAAAAATTGTTTTCAAATAATTTTTTTCATCAACCTGAACACAGAAAAATCAAACCGCCATTTTTTTTTTTCAGTTTTTATCAGAGTGTGTGCCAGTACATCACACATTAGAACATTAACAAACCCAAACTCTTTGCCACCAAAACACACTAAAATCAGAAAAAATATGTCCATTTGTAAGAGAACATACAGACTATGCGTAGTGTGTAAGCGACTGGTTGGAGGAAAGAACAAAAAAAAAAAACTAGTAAAAAAAGAAAAATTTTTTTTTGACATTGTCCTGTGCGTTAAATTCCAAGGGAGATAATTTGCAGCCTCATCAAAATTAACGTTACAAATTACCTCCCTTGGCTAAATATCGGGATGGAAATCCTGAATCGTGACGTTGATCGTAAAAATTTGTTTTGAAATAATTTTTCATTAGCCTCAATGCAGAAAAATCAAACTGCCATTTCTTTTTGCCACATTAAAATTTTTGGAGCCGATGGATTGATTTTCAAAGGTTTTCAAGGAGGTTTGGTCAACAGAACCACATTTTATTGATTTTCAAAGGTTTCAAATAAAGGTTTTGAAATTTGCTGTCAGAATTCAAGGAGTTTCAAGGATTTTCAAGGAGTGTATGAACCCTGTCACAGAGCACGTAAATTAAGTTCAGAATTACAAGGAAAACCAGGTGTCACTGTCTGTGGTGCAAATGTAAAAAGCAAGAATGAGAATCTAATGCAAGTCTGTCACACTAACTTTTATCAGCTTTCAAATCTGTCTCATAAACATTTCAAGTTATTGAGAGGTGTGAAAGCAGAAAGGAAAATTTTTTCTCTGGACGTTGTAGAGACAACAGTATTAGTGTGAGGACTGCCAAGACTCGTTCACTTTGTAACGTCCTTGGCAAGGAGCTGCAGTAGGTCAAACATCACATTAATGGATCATCATGTCAAAGGCAGTGCCTCAAATATTTCGTTTTTTTTTTTTATAAGCTGGTTGAGAAAGACACAGACTAGTGTAGTTCTGATATCTGGTATGAATTTTTTAACTTAAGATTATCACCTCTTTTTCTTTTTTTTCCCTCTCTCTTCCTCCTCCAACTTCTCAGGTCAAACAATAACCTATACCAATATTCCTACAGGAAGGACATGTCTTGGTCACTTTCTTTACTCTCATACATGTCATCACGCAATGACAAAAAATGTCATTGAACTGCATTTAATCTGCACTAAGTTTAGAACTAAACTGTTCATTTTGCCTTCAAATTATTGTGTAATTATTACATTTTTTCCTAACACTGATAATTCTTTTCATCTCATCAAATAAATGAGAAGCTTCTTCATCTTTCTTTTGTTATTTTTTTTTTGGTCTTCAACCTCAAGCTTTTTTTTCCCCTCTTTTTGTCATCTACAGCTCACATGACCATTTTGACATCAATGTAGAAATGATATACACAATTCTTTTCATATGTATAACTTACTAACGCCAAGAGTACTACAGCTCAAATTTGCATCAATTAGAAATGATACAAACAATCCTTCTCACAGTATCATCTCTGTTAGTCTATAAAACTGAACCGACATGTACATGAACTCTGATCATTTCCATGCGTTTTTAAAGTTGTTTTTTTTCTATTGCATTCCTTCAAAAAAAAAAAAAAAAAAATAAAATAATAAATCCCATTCTTCTTTCCTGATCTTTCTAATTCATTTTTGCTTTATGCTCTTTGACATCCAAGGACTTGATATGGCCAGGTAACATCATCTATCCAACAATGTGAGAAAACATGCAGACTTGAGATTTCATCTTTTCTTTCCCCAACGTATAAATGCTGCCAATCTTCCAGCAATGGTACCTTCAAGCACCACAAAACTCTGGAGACTCATCCTCGGTGTCCTCACCAGCATTTACTCTGACACTGCCCTTTCCCACTCATCTAAATACAGTCAAACCAAGTCTTGTCTTGGTAGTCTACAGGGACTGGTTGGTATCTGGTATTTGTAGGGCTACCCATCAGATCCTGGTACCTGATTCTATTTGACCTGTGAATGAGACAACTGTTAACGCTTCCCAGTGAAGACAACAGCTGCTTGCTTCTATGGAGGCTGAAGCAAGGACAGATGTTAAGTATGAAGCAAAAGCAGATTTATAACCAAGCAGCCAGCGGCAATGGCAGATTTTCTCAAACTGCATGGACAGGTGTGTCATTCCTTCATTTCAGGGCCAAATCAAATGTTTTAATGAAAGACACCTGACTCATGGGATCGGATGTTATAGAGTTACAAGCTACAAAGCCTCTTCAACAAAGTCTGGAAACAGGAAAAATCTCAGCCAAGTAGAATGAAGGAACTGTCATCAAGTTACCCCAAAAGGGAAACCTCAGGGATTCCAACACCTGCCGAGGGATTACGGTCCTGTAAGAGCCTGGTCAAATCCTGACCAAAGTTCTTTTAAAGAGAAAGAAAAAGGCAACTGAATCCCAGCTCTGACACCATCAGACAGCTTTCTGCAGGTGCATATCCTGTGAGGGCCAGGCAGTCACATTACACAGAAAATGCAGTCTCTAGAGCAGATGTTACTCTCTGCACTCTCTTCATTATACTGCATTGCCTCTTAGAAGGACTTCAACAGTGTAGACAGAGACACGCTGTGGAACTATGAAGACTCTAAAGAATACTTGAGAAGCTTGTCACCCTATGCAGCATACTCACCCAGACTATCACGCTGGGCTGCTCATGCAGACTAGCTATCAAAGAGTTCCCAGGACAACACTGAACTTGGTCAAGATTGTCTGTTGCTAGTGCCACCTTTCCTCTTCCTGACAAATTCATCACACATGGAAGGAAATCAAAACTAAGTCAAGCATGAAACCCCCCCTGTCATGTGCGCTTTTTTGTTAACAAAAACGACCCCAAGATCTCCTCTGAATCCTCAACAATTGTCTGTGTCTATTAGAGTTTGTCCCTGTGACCAAGTGACAGTGGAGTGGAATTTCAGAAAGAGTCTGGCGAAAGAAGTGGGCTCTGTGCCCTGTCGCAGGAAATCTCCCTACTTTCCACAAATGCAGTTGCTGAGGTTTAAGGGTCTACCACATCATTTGTTCCAATAGGATGGGGAGTGGCAGGGTAGCACACACTGAAATGAAACCTTCTTCAACAAACTGGCAAGCAGCGGTGACCACGGAAACCAAACTCTCACCATGTGGGTTGACCAGTCCATTCTGGGACAACACCTACACTCACCACCTCTGAGTAGCCAAGTGGCCTCAATATAATAGTTCCATGGCTTCTCCATTCAAGATATACATCCATAAAGTCTGAACATGCACCATTAATCAACGATAACCCTGACCCTTCTGCTGCTCACATGACTTCTTGTCCATGTTGTGTAGTTTCTTTTTGAACACTAAACAAACTAATCTCCACCTGTTAAAAAAAATAAGAAAAAACAATTAAAATAAACCTCATAAGCCTTCGAAAGAACTGAGTATAAGTAACGTATGCCAGGTATTAAGTGAAGTCAAAACGCAAACCCAGTTTCTCTGGAGTTTGTTCTCTAAGTGTCCTTCTGATGGCAGACACTGTGGTTTGGTAGACAGCAAAATGCTGTAAACTGCCGCTCTGTGATCTGTTCTTTTAGCCTTCGACAACCTGACAACTGGAAAAACAGTTGGAAACCATGTCTCAAACAACATATGAGCAACATACACAAGTTAAAAACAGGAGAAAAGAACACAAAAACATCAGAATTAAAAAGAAATAAATGTGTACATGAAAAAAAAAAAAAAGCACACTCTAACCCCTTTAAAAAACGTTCTGCAAGTACACATCCACTCCCTCCCCACCAATAAAATGTCTGGCAACTGTCATCCTTTCTTCATTGGTTTTCTCACTCACAACTGAAAATGAAATAAAGGTAAGAAATCACCACTCCCCTCCCACACCAAACCATACATAAATAAAGCAAACAATTTAAGTCTGCACTTAAGTTCACACACACAAAGTAAAAACATGTCCCCCCCTCCCCCCAATAGTGGCAAGCACACATACATTCTTAAACATGCACACACACGCACACTCTCACTTTTCTATAATGCAATTACCCAAACCAACACAAGCACAGACTGCCTTCACAAAATGTCTTCTGTCAAACTCCCCTTGCCCTCTCTCTTTGATCTCAACATGGTGACAAGCGCACAGAGGAGGAAGCGGCAGGAAAGTCAAGGTCATGTCAGGACGGAGCTGCAGGTCAGGGGGCTTCAGACTTCACGTCAGCGCATGACAAAATGACACTTGCAGCCCAGTTCCGGCACCTGATACCTCCGACAACTGGAGTGACGCCGTGACTGTTGCTGCTGTCAACACTTGTCTGCTTGGCCATACTGCTGTGATGAGTCTCTGTTCGCACAGAAAAGACAGCTGACATCTTTATACCTGCACAAAATGCATGGTGAGCGGGACATCAGGTTGGCTCAGTTCGCTCGAGAAGTGAGTTCACAGTAAAATGTCACAAGTACAACCCACACTGGTGACCAGCATAAAAAATCACTATCTTTGCTGCCCATTTTCATTTACCTGTGATGGGCGTTAAAGCTGAATGTAATTAAGCATAACAAGCACACTTCAGTCTAATGGGAGGGTGAGGACAGAGAAAGAAGTAAAAGCAAACACCCTAGACAATGGAAGCTCATAAAGCTGACAGGACTTGTCTTGGACAGATATTGTTTTCCTCATCTGAATTTAGTCACTTTTTTCCCTTGGGGACAAAGTGAGAGCGGGGACAGGGTATTTTATCAAAACAGAAATAAGTCTCCTTCATCACTTAAGTCTGTTGTGCTCTTGTAGAGATGACAATTCAAGCACACTTTGTGAAAATCATAAATCTAACCTGACAATGTTAAAAAATAAAATTCATATCCAAAATCTGCTTGCACGGAACACACATTAACCCATTGCAATTTCATTTGCTCGCTAATCAACCTGACAATCATTGAGAAACCTGTCAAGAGGAAGACAGACATACAAAGATTCTACATTCATTCACCTATCACCTTTGCTGGGCCGTCCTCTTTCACTGGTTTAAACCCAGGCGACAACACAGGGCCTTATCAGAGCAGTCATCACACACAAAAAAAGACTTATCAGTGTAACACAGGCTTGTGCCACAGAATACCATGAATAGGCAAACAACAACACACAGCAGAACCAATACCCAGGTCCCATTCCAATTTTAACTATCTCACTGTTTAGTTGCCAGAGTACAAAGATGTAGCTTGAATGTTACACACTGTAACAAGAGAAAGAAAAAGAAACAGTACAACCTTTACATAACAGAGGCAGGTGACTGGACCACAATGGCAGAAATCAGCCACAGACGACAGTAAAAGATAGGAATGTACACAGGGTCTGGGATGGGCGGGAATGCTTACTGCATAAAGGGCTCGGGGAACATGATGTATCATGTTCCTTGCACAGGACAAAATATAGCACAGGCAGCTTGGTCAAAGCTGGCCAATCAAAACAAAGCTTAAAAAAAAGGGAGGGGATGGGGAAGTGGGGGGTGGGTGGGTGCTGGAATGCACTGCACATGAATTGCTATCCCTTCACTCTCTTACATGGTGGTCACTGTCCACATCAATGCAAAGCAGAAGCAAGTACTTCTGTTGTTGTTTTTTTCTTTTCTGCTTTTTAGCACATTTCCATGTTTCCATTTAGCTTTCACATCCATGGGTAATGGCAAAGCCAAAGACCGTGCTTAAAAAAAAAAAAAAATTCTAGCATAGAATACTCTCCCCTTATGTGTGGAGAATTCATACCACTGCTTTGCTTGATATGAAATACCGTCATCTGGGCATATGTATGATACCAGGGTGTTATTACACTTAATAATCATGCTTGCATGTCACCTATGGATCCAGCCGCTTAAAAAGACACATTTTCTGACAAAACACATCCACTCTTTCTATTAATAAAAATACAAATGGAGCAAGCTACAAAACACTTGGAAGACTCTGGACCTAGAATTGTTTTGAAGTTCATCTTGGATGAACCATTGACAAAAAGGGGATTTCTCTGCCTGCAGGAAACAAGTCAAAAATGAGATCATAGACTTTAAAATGAAAATACTTTTGATGAGAAATGTTCTTAAATCAATGCAAGAAATGCTGCAATACACACACACACATCAGACAGAAGGTTAAATGGATCACAATATGCTATCCCAGCCAGCAGCCAGCCGTGGCAATCCCCCCTCACCTTAACACTCCCAGTGAGTGGGCCGTCATGGGACTACTTGGGGCCAGAGCCAAAGATCAGGTCAGCGTCAGGGGCTCCCTTGGGATGCTGGTAGCGCACCCTACGCTCCCGATTCAGGTTGGTTGGTGGGGAGCGGTTCAGAGAGGCAAGCATTTCTGAAATCAGCCACAGCCTCAAACTACATGATGCAACTCTTGACTGCTTGTCACTATTACTGATATAGCATAGGGGAAAAAACTAACGCCAGAATAGACTCTGAAAGAAAGTTTAGATTCTAAAATGGGTCTTCCTCCTCAAGAAATCTGACACCATTTTTCACAGTTTGAAGGAAAAGAAGGTAATTCAATCCTTCACTGAATATTTCTTCTAAACCATATCTGACAGTACTGAAACTTCTAATCCAACTTTAGTACAACTAATTAGAAAGAGGAAATAAATACCCAGGTGACTTGAGGAATAATTCAACTGACCAGTTAAACAGGCGCAACCTCTGTTTGTCTACAAACTATGATTAATGCACCATTATGATGCACTGCAGTCCTGTCTTGGCCAATAAGTGCTCTTTTCTCTTCATATTGCTGAGCGATAGACCAATTTTCCAGTATTTATCGTCATATGAAACGGTACCAAAACCAGTTAAGAAAAAAATAGGACTTTTATGACTGAAAGTGGTTTTAGGATACACTTACCTATCAGAAAAAAACTCCTTATCCCTACTTGGCGCATTACATCACCGAACAGGATTCCAAACAAATAATCAAATATGGAGTGCAGGGAGACAACTTTGTCTCAATTATGGCAAGTTATCTCCCTTAGTGAATTCACCACATTTAGCACCTCCTGAACTAGATCGGTTTTCACACCTTTTCCCAGCTCAGTCGGAAGGGGGAGGGCATCCTGTTATTTGGACAGGTAAGTGTATTGTAAAACTACATTTAGTCAAATTCCTTTTCTTCATACTTACCTGTCCTAACAAAAGCCAGTTCATTCTGACAGCCTCAATTCAGTTTTCTCCTTTTCATTGGCGAGGAAACATGCCCTTGACATTGAACTTCCTGGGTTCTGTTTCATCTTGGATTCTCTGAAGCGGTCGTGTGAGTCAGCCTCCCCTTTCAGGAGGAAAACACTTCATCTTGGGTGATGGAGAAAATACCAGAAACCTGCGCTTGTCTTCACCATTACCATCACTGTCGTCATGGAGCGCCCTGGTGTCTACCAGTGTTTCTCTTCCTCCTACTTCCTGAGCCTGCCTGTTCGTTGGAAAGCTCTCTCTGACTTCAATACTCATGAAACTTGCGTTAGCTGCTCTGTCCTTCCTTTATTCCTCCCATGCAACTTCTGCGAGAGTTGGCCTGGTTCAACATGGCGCACAATTTATGACTCTTGTCTCTAACATCTTGATGATCTGCCGGCTAACCTTTCTGCTTCACCATTCAGCCTACGATTCAGGTTTGCATCCATTTCTCAAGTCAAGTCATCATTTTTTTGGGCAAAGAATAATTAATAAAAAATATCAGAAGTTGAAGGATCACAGAGATTTTGAATCCATTGAGACTTCTATCCAGTGCCTTTATTTGGTGTTTGGGGCATGTACGTTTCAATGACCCATCCAGTTTACAGTTCCTCATCTACTCCTTCATTACTAGGGAATGAGGGGTTGAGAGTGCAAAGCTGGTGGTGGAAAGATGCTGGCCTCTTTCCACTGACCTCCATATTGAAATATTATGGGTGTGAATAGTAGTGGTGGCTGAATCCCTTGCAAAATGGTGGACTCTCTTCAATATCAATGCAAATGTCAAAGTCATGTACCGAATGTCAAGCAGAAGTGGACCATCCCTCACACAAGTTATATACAGCAAAAGGAGGACATTTTGTACAGAAGAAAATGCAGGCATCATGTAAGTCTTCTGCTGAACACCACTTTGGCATAAATGGCAAATTCAAGAAGCTAAAGCAGACGATTTTGAAGAGGGTTTGGGTGAAGCCAAAGCAGATGACAAAGCAGACTAATGCTGCACAGAAATATGGATCAAGTGTATATGTGGAAATCTTCAGCTGTAATTCCCTCAAACTGGTGCAAAAAAGAATCTTCCTCAGTTGAAGGACAGGCGAATTTGAAAACTGTCGTTTGTGGAAAATCTACTGCCAGATGAAAACATGCAGTCTAAAAGAGGCCAGCTTCTCCACCAAGGAAGAGGAGCAAACTGATCTAGTCCAACAAGGCCGAATATTGTGAACTAAGGGAGATGACTGTGGTGTCTTCCCATACTTGAAGCCAAGTTACCTTTCTGCTCTCCAATTTCATGTTGGGGGATTCCGGATGTTTGGCAAAGTTTCACAATCAGCAGGGATAAGGCATTTGTTCGGACAGATACATATGAGAAAAAGGATTTTGCCACCTAAGATAAATATGAGAAAAAGGATCTTGCCACCTGCATCAATACCACAGGGGCTCCTGTAGGTTAGGGTTTGTAAAATGTCATGCTTTTTCTCTACTTATCATGACCTATTTCTCCACACAGCAGCACATTAGAGGAACTACAATTTGATTTTTTTTTTATGAAGTGGAAAATACCAATACAAATGCCATCTTCTATTCTGTTTTGAGACTATACCGAAAGAGCCGTACTCTTACACTTCTTTCATGCTTGAGATCCAGACATCTGCAGTGTTGACCAGGAAATTTTAACACTCACACTCACACTGTGAGGTGGATGAAACTTGATTGTGTGGTCCAGGTCTTATCTGAGCCCAGAACACACATTCTGGGAATGGCAGGGCCAAAAAATACGAGTAAATACTTCGGATGACAACTGAATACATGTCTTTCCAACTCACAGCTTGTGACACTAACCACTGAAGCTGGTAAGGGAAGAAGCATTTCACTGGTAGTAAATCTGGTTGTACAAAGACTAAAATGTTGCTGACAGATCAGTTTTCATGAGACAACCATTACAGCAAGTTTTCACCATAGGTGGGTATACACGAACAATCCAGCCCTCTCTCCTAACACTATGAACATAAAGACAAAGCTGAGCAAATGTCACCCATGTACTCCACCACCACCATGAAAATCACACAGACACATCCCTCTCATTTACCTTGATAATCTTCCTCCTCCTGTCGTTCATGGATGTTGAGCACCATCTGTTTCATCCGTTCCTTCTCCATCCTCTCTGCCTAAAATAAGTGCCACACAAACAGCCATTAGCGGCAATGAAAACAGCATCAGACAAAGCAACACAAGCCCAGCACACCTAATTTATTCCTGGTACAATGGAAAACAGCCTCCCCTTAGAGTAAAAGTTACAAACTTGCTTGCTACCTATTTTCCCATAATGTGTGACACCAGTTACCTCAGAATTCAAATGACTTATCAATACTGACCCTACAAACAACATTGAGTTTTGAAGAAAATCCAGAAGATTCTGGATTATGCAAATAGAAATCCCCCCCCACACCTCACACACACACACACACACTGCCCTCCCCCCCCATCCACAGAACAATGTCAGTATCACCTCTGTAGTGCCTCATCTAATCACAGGGAAATTTTCCAACACTGTGCTTTTCAATAACTGATTCATACTGAAACCATACAATTTTTTTTTCAGTTCTAGTGCGCACGTATCTGGTGATCCCTTTCTAAATTAATATAAAAACTGAAACCATTCAGTGTTGCAATGGAACTTTTTTTTTTTTCAAAGACAGTCTCTGTTCTTCAGCCTAATCATGATGTGCATGAGCAAGCCGCCTCCCTACCCTGTCACAGGCTGTTGATGGTCTTGTAGTCATGTTGCATGCTGGTCACAGGATCTGCACTACCCAGCATGTCCTTAAGACACTTGCTTATATAACATCTCTCTTTTTTTTTGGTAGATGGTTTAGATTTGATTCAGCACTATGTCTTCTACTCTCAGAGATGTATAACACCAACAAAAGAAATGGAGAAAATTGTTTTTTCATGGAAAAAGACATGCACCAACTTCCTAACTGTTCTTCACAAGCTGTGACCAAACTATTGAAAACATTCAGTATCATGTGTTAAAAATACAAACATGAACCACTGTAATGTTGATATGTATAAACACAGGAATCAGAACCTGTACTCATGCATACACAAACATATAAATACACACACAGACACAGGCGCACGTGCACACACACGCACACACACACACACACACACAACACACACAAACACTTTCAGGTAACAACAACAACACTACCACCACAACACACACACACAGTCACAGAAACCTACCTCTTCTCTTTCCCTGAATTTGGTGGCAAATCCTTCAGAAATTGGCACATCTAGGTTGGTCAGCTGTAAAATTAAGAAGCAATAAATATGATTCACACAAACACACGCACACACATCCTATAAACCAAGCCTGCCTATTCTTTCTTATTTCCCAACTGGGAACCACATTTCCTACAGCTTTTAATTATGCCACACACTCCCTCATTCTGCTGCCATTCTTCCCTTTTTTCCCCTCTCACACTCCCTACATAATACAAACACCCCCAGTCTGAACAGTAGTATATCACTTACTTTGTCCTCCAACATAATTCTAACTTTTAAATACAGTGAGGCATCTTAATGAACGTCTTCCCAATAAAGACTACCTCTTGCTTTTAGTTTTGGTCTCTGAACATTTTTCTTTTACAAGCTCTACCTCCTAATGAAGACTCCCCTCTGACTTCTGCTCATGGTCTTGTGTGCTGTAGGCACAAATGGGAAGACTGGAACCACATCATCGGAGCTCCTTCTACTTAATAGACCTATCTCTGTAGCTGTTGCTCAAACATTGCTGGAGTCTGTATCTTTCAAACCTGACTGACACCAAGAAATACTATCAGCAGCAGCACACACAGTATAAAGTCCTGTCATGTAGTCTCAGACACGAAAGGAACTCCATGGAATCATACTTTTCCTCACTGTCAGTCTAACATTCTGCGCCCTTCATGTTCTCCTTTTGTAGTGATATACTGTTCAGTTTCCATGTCCTGTCCACATCCATGCCCAAGGCATGCTCATCTTTCAGTTGCTGGCATCAGCAAGTTCCTGAGGTCTGCCACTGCATGGACATGACAGGCCCCTCTAGAAAGGGACACTCACTTGTGATGCCAGCTCCATGACCAAGTCAGTCATTATCATCTGTCAGGGCAAGGCTGAGTATGCGTTGTCCTGCCTATGTCAGGATCAGAACTCGAGCCACTGAACATCACCATACTGACTCTGCAGTAGTGCAGTGCCGTCTCTCTCAAGGGCTGCCATATCATAACCTTACACAGACTATTCAAGCGAACTACAATGCTAGATCTAAGATAAGACAACCTGGCGTGGCTGTTTATATGACAGAATGAGCTGCATGGAAATATAATTGAGGAAACATGGAAGAGAAGAGAACAACCAACAACAACAACCAAAAAGACCACATTCTTGAAGTTAAGGAAGTGTAGAGTCTGTCCACTATGACTTTTTTCTATGGCTGAACAAGAGAGACCAGCAGTTACGACCCACCTGTTGCTTGTTTCCCTTCCTGGTCATCAGCACAAAGCTGACCGTGTTCTCTGTCTTCATTGGGACAGGTACTGGTATGGGGCCACCAAGTGATGTTGGGCAGTTTACTGTCACACACAACTTGTATCTCTTATTTTGCAGACGGCGGATTAGGTGGTGAGGGTGGGAGAGATGGGTGTGCACAAGTTATTGTCACATTCCACAGACATCCATCATTCTGATGGTCACATCACCATGACACTCAACAATTGCCTGTCATATTGAGGGTGGAGTCACAGGCACATATACTGCTGTCATTTTGGGGGTTGCGTGTGTCAGTGACCTTGAACAAATATCAATTTGTGAGCAAAATCACTGTCACATTTAACAGGTATCTGTCATCATTTCTTTGGTCAAGTCACAGTCACATTCAACAGGTATCTGTCATTTCTTTGGTCAAGTCACTGTCACATTCAGCGGATGTTTGTCATTTCTTGGGTCAAGTCACTGTCTGTCATATTCAACAGGTATCTGTCATTTTTGTGGTCAAGTCACGGTCATATATTCAACAGATATCAGTCACTTCTTTTATCAAGTCACTGTCATATTCAACACATATCCATCATTTCTTTGATCAAACCACCGTCACATTCAACAGGTATCTGTCACATTTCTTTGGTCAAGCAGTAAATATTCATTCAGAGGGAACATTCACTGAAACATGCAAGAGATATTTCTCAGATTCAACATGTATAAAAATGGTAATCTCTAACACTGTTTCTGCTGTTCAATAACATATTTCATAAAAAGGAATACTTCAAAAGAAAAATCCCACTGGTTTCAGCAAATGTTTGTACTTGGAGTCTCTGACCTTGTTTTTGTTATTCATTTTTAATATTTTTAATTTTCAAAAACTTATTTTATATAGAGAGAAATCTATCTGCAATTACACATACTTCATAAAAAACAAATTATCTATCTGTTTATTCCCCACTACAATTTGGAGGCAAATGGCTGTTAAATACTGCATGCACTTAATGTTGGAAAAAAAGGTCTGTAAATGCTGTTTCAAATATGGTTGTTATTTATGTTAATCCTGTAATCATTTTCTGAAAAAGCTACATTTCATTAGGAAATCTGTTTGCATGATTTATACTATTGAATGATTAGCACACATTATGTGTTCAGTCAGCTGCTTCTAAAAGGCACATACAGCCAAATGCTACGGAGATAACAGTAAGACACTGATTTTCATAGCATTCATACAGACACACAATTATCATTAAACTCTGAATGAGAATGACTTTTTACATTTCAATCCTAGAAATCAATAATAGTGATCTATTATATGAACACTGGCACTTTCCTTCCTGAATGCTAACCATTTTTTTTTTCACCATCTTTCTTTAATGTCAACTAGCAGAGAGCAAATGTGATGCTACATGCAAAAATCATGGATCTTATCAGCCCTAGATTTTATTTGAATTTTATTCACTGTATGTTAACAGGCTTCATAGTATTACTTTGGAATTTAAAGCATACATCTCAAAGAATAATAGACATAAATGAAACTTGTTATTCTGTTAACATCTTTTTTTTTTTCAAAATCATTTCTAATTCTTAAAATTATCTCTAATTCTTAATGAAGTTAAAAACCCCCCGCTCTACAAAAATTTGTTCTTTTAGCATGCAACATCACAAAATGCATTCTGGGACTCCAGAACACCTTTCAATTTATTTCCATAGTTACAACTTTACCTGTCAGATTGCTCTATCTGGGTGTCTTGCAAAGTGTTTTTCTACATTTTATAATAAAAACTCCTGTGAACATGTCCCAATCAGCCCTGTAGCAACATCCGCATATCTCCTATTCTGGCCAGAAGTCACCATCGGTCCCAGTTGTGTACAACCTGTATTCTTGCAACTGTAGTAAAATAAACTGAATAAAGAACATCTCCACACTGTGTGCACTCTTGGAATACTGCTGCAAATACATAAACTGAACAAAGATGCTCCATGTACTATATGTCTAATAATCATATCAGGGCAAGATTACCGGCATCTTTGTGTGGACAAAAGTGAGCTTCTCACTCACACATCTCCTTAACCTCTTATACTCGCAACGGGACAATCCGGGACTTAACGTCGGGCGCCTGTTCTTCCCGTACCGGGAGTTACCGGGACCTCTCCGCGGGAATTTTCCATCACGCAGTGATCACGTGTGTAGACACACACAGTCGCAGACAGTAACTAGGAAGACTCAGGCATGGCCCAATCATGTGTTGGCACTATTTTTGGGTGATGGTACCGTGTGTGTTCATTGAGAATAGGCACAGAACGCAGCGAGTAACTTTGTGAATGGAAACTGACCGACTTTCACAATGGCGGCTTTCTCGTCTGCTACAAACGATGAAGAGATGATCGACTACTCGCAAGAGGAGTTAGATCAAATTATTGTAGAAGTAGAGACGTTTGAAAGAAAGATGGAGAATAAAGGTGATATAGAAGTAGGTAGTGCTGTTGAGAAGACAGTGAAGTGCAAAGCGACCGGGAATACACTGTTCCACGCAGCGCTTCAGACAAAATGGCGGCCCGCGACACATGGCACGGCAGGGGTGCATCAGTTTCAGGAACCCACTGGGCCGGCTCAATCGTTACCTGACACTGCTACACCACTTGATTTTTTCGTTTTGTTTGTTCCTCTGTGTTTTTAAGACTGCTGCCGATGATACAAACAGGTATGCAAGACAAAAACAAGCTGCAAAGAGCGCACCTGACCCTCTTTTGTAGTACTGCGTGTGACATGTGACAAGTTTTGTATGACATTGGTGGGACAAACCAGTGAGACCTGTACTGCCAGGCAGCAGATGGATCGCGTCAGGTAGGCCTCAGATTTCATCTTACACTAACACTTGTATCAGCATGGTGATTGCGCATGCTTGCATGCTGTAAACTTTATTGTCATCATAAAAACGTCACGTGTCTGGTGACAATTTGGTGACAGTGACACGACCTGTATTTCTAGGACAGACGAAATATAGTTCAAAGAAAGTGCATGCTCTTATGAAACTGTCTGCCAATTTTCTTTTCTCCTACAGGTTCACATACATTCCCTATAAGTTAATAATCACACATACCCATTTTTAGGCTGAAACCAGTAGAAAAATCCGAAATCTAGGGGAAGTTTGCAGTCAGAGAAACCGAGTACAAGAGGGTTAAACCAGTCAATTTCAGCCCATGCACAACTGAAAGGATGGCAGCTCCCAGACATTACCTGCTTTCTTGTTCTTCTTGCCACGCAGGTGCATGGGGACAGCTATGTCCAGCTGGGGGACTTTTAGTGACTCCTGCGTCCTCATCTGCTCAGTTACACACACACACACACACACACACACACACACTAAAGACTACATGTGTTTCAAATTAAACAATGTAGAACACAATTATTCATTATTGTTACATGGATCAAGAAATAAAGTTGTTGTTTTTTTGTTTTTTTCAATAAACATGTGATAGTACACTGAACAGGTATTTGTTACAATGTCAGTCTTATAACTGAGACGTCTATCACATAAGACCCTTTCAGGGCTGTCAACCTACTAGGAAAAAATCTCATCTTGGAAAAAAAAAAAGTGTATAACACACAACATTATTAGCTACTTTGAAAAGCTGAGCCACTTTTGACTTTTTACATGAACAGGCAATGCATGCAGAGAGATACCCACACACACGACCATTAATGTGAACACATACCCCGTGTGTATGTTTTGCTTCACAGTAAGCCTAGATCAACAATATGAACAACACAAAGACAAAGGCTGAACTTTGTTACCATCCCCATCTTCCACAGCAAACAGATCATAAAAAAAGAAAAGAAAACTTGCTTAAATGCTTTCACCCAAAATCTCTGGCATTCTTCCCTCTTCAAGAGAATGAAAACAAAATACAGGAGACCTCCGAACAAATCTCCTCTTTGGTCTATACTTAACTGATCTTCCAGTAAACCCTCCATTCCCTGAAATTTTTGGGGAAATTAATTTTTTTTGTCTAGACCAAATTCACATCCCAACAAAGACTCCCTCTCTCCAGTGATCCAACTATAAAGATTTCTGATGGACTGTAATACAGTAATTACATTGTATCTCCTTCAATCCCGTCACCTGTAAGCTGCCACTTTTTATTCAATGTCTTTTTCCCTTCCTAAAATAATGGATAATACTCCAAAATGTTTTTAAAAAAAATAATAAATTCACCCATAGAGACATGCTCACAGGATAAATGTCACAAATT
This sequence comes from Conus betulinus, assembly GCA_016801955.1. Lineage (NCBI taxonomy): Eukaryota > Metazoa > Mollusca > Gastropoda > Neogastropoda > Conidae > Conus > Conus betulinus. Next base: position 532,279 of record JADBJO010000269.1, on the reverse strand, counting down.
AAAATATTGTACTGCACTTATCGGATTCACTGCTAGATCACTGAAAAAAAAAAAAATTTAAGATGAAATACATACAACAAGTTTAACACAAGCAAACAAAATCTAGACTTATTCATTTATGTCTTCTAATTCAGATGGAAATTGCTCTTATCAAATTATAAGAAAATCTGTCAGCATTTTTTTGTGAGCAAACCAACTACATTAATTCCCTGTCATTCTTTTCCTTGATTTTCAATCACTGCTGATGGATATTTTTTGTGTGTGGAAATTATCACATATTTTTTGTAAGTAATGGAATAATTTACCACAACAAATCTAAACAAATACATTTACCAAAGGAAAAACTACTGGAGAAATTTCAATATTGTTGCTTAGTTATTGCTGAAAAAAAATGCGAAAAAAACACATAAAATGTTGAAAATTAACAACTGATGACAAAATGCATATAAGTGGGGAAAAATCTACATATAAAATGAAAGCTGGCAGAAGGTATAAAAAAAAAAAAAAAAAAAAGGGAATATTATATATCAACAAATCAAAATCCATACATTCCAACATGCTGTTCTATGTCTCTCTGCTTGACAATGGGTGATCATAAGAAAGTTTCTGATCACTTCCACTTTTAAGTCAAAATTTTGTTCATTACATTAACCAAGGAAATACAGCAAGGGTGCTGTGACAGACACCCAAACATCAATCCTGTCGTTCTTTTCAAACATCAATCATGCTGTTATTTTCAAACATCAATCCCGCCGTTATCTTTAAACATCAATCCTGCTGTCATCTTTTTCTTTTTTCGTTAACAGCCCATGACTGCCTGTCTGTGTCAATGCTTGACAGTACTCCTCTCCTGTGCACCTGTGCATGCCGGGTATTTCTGAACTTCCATAACGCTGCCAATGTCAATTCGGGTGGACGTATCTTGCATGCCAATCTGATCTGATCTTGTGCATGCATTAACAAACGAAAGGGATTCAGCCCCTTGCAGATCTGCACATCTGCTGACCAACCCCTAACCTTCAGATCATAGTTTTCACTGTTTTCACTATTTCATTATGACACAATCGATGCATAGCAGACACTGAAATAAACACAAAAACAACAGAGCATAATGCATTTTCAACAGACAAAGAGACAGTTACGTGCTTTAATCTTTCAGTCTTGCCTCCTGAAGACCACTGGGTCAAAACGTGCAGTGCTGTGCCACTTCCTTTTCAATTCAGTCATACAAGCACAGTCATCCATGTCTGTTTCCTCCTGGCAGTACACAGCCTGCTTTCACTCTTTTTTCACCTCATTTTCTGACTCACCTGAATGTTTTCTGACATCATTTTGTCAAAGGCAGCCATGAAATCATTGTCTTCAGCAGTTGGCACAAATTTGCGTTTGGACAACAGTGTCACCTGTTTAAAAAAAAAACATTTGCCAGCATATCAGTTATTTTGTCTACAATTTTCCATACTCATTCATTTCATTTACTTATTCATTCATTCATTTATCACTGTCTGTCAGTAACTTTTGTATCTAACTACACAAAGTATAACAAGAGCTACACACTTACACACACTCTTAAAACAAAAACAAAAAAAAACAAAAAAAAAAACTCTGCAATTCAGCACTCCCTACTTTAACCCTCTTCAGTATGCACTTACCTGAGCTTAGTTATGCCGAAAACCATCAGCAAGATAAGTAACTCCGTATCTGAACATGGTTACCCAATTAAAAAAATAATTAAAAGAGAGGAGGAAAGGAATAATGAAATGAAAATAATTTTTTAAATTCCTACAAATATATATGTTGCTATATCATAAGTTTGAAGAATGTCACATAAGCCATTTACTCGGGGAGAGAAAAAAATTCTTCTTCAGAACTTTTTTCCGAATCGTTGTTCATCATATCTGGAACCTCGTCCCAGTCGAAATCTAGGTCACTCTAAGCTTCATTACCCAGCACTTTCACTAAGTCTTATGCCGTAAATCCTACAGATCACAGCATCTTCATCACTAAATCTCATTATAGAACGGCAGAAATCAAGGTTAGCCATGGTGTAAAACAGCATTTTGACCTCAAAACTTAAAATATTCGTAACTCGAGAACCACGGCACGCATTGACTCGTGTTTTTTTTTGCAAACGAAGTAAATGGCTACAGGAAGAAGGAAGTCACGTTCTCGCAAGACTTCCTTTTCTATGAGAAACATGGCGGTGCCCATTGTTGCCATGTGTTTTACTGGGCGCTGGCAGGCGCTCAGCCTTTTGGCTATGTGATTTCCGGTCGGGCGCTTGCGGGCACACGCTTGTCAAGAGAGTTAAGACATTTTTTCCTTCTGCAACATTGTATATCTTATTAGTCTATGCCACATCAACCTCAGAACTACATCTCCCTCACACTAAACATCCCATTCTCAAGGATTTATAGACATTCAGAAAATCTAGTGTCCTTTCAGTTGTTCTTTCCAACTTTAACCAATATTAAAATGACTGAATTGATGGTTTCCAATTTTAGCACAGAAACTTTGTACAAAATATCAGCTATGAATTGTCTTTTGTTTGAATGATCTCCTTAAAAAATTGCCATGCCACTCTTTCATTATGTTAGATATGTATACCAATTTGCAGAATGTACACATCTGCTCAGATCTTAAATAAATGTTAGCGAACCACCAAGAGAAACGTGGACAAATGAGTCTGTGACTTGTTTAGCCCCGTTTCTCTCAGTATGCACTTATCTGAGCTTAGTTACACCGAAAACCGTCGGCAAGGTAAGTAACTCCGTAATTGAACATGGTTACCCAATTAAAAAAATAATTTAAAGAGAGGAAAGGAAATAACGAAATGAAAATAATTTTAAAAATTCCTACGAATATATATGTTGCTATATCGTAAGTTTGAAGAATGTCACATGAGCCATTTACTCGGGAAATAAAAAAAAAATCTTCAGAACTTTCTTCCGAATTGTTGTTCATCATACCTGGAACTTCATCCCAGTCGAAATCTAGGTCACTCTAAGCTTCATACCCCAGCACTTTCACTAAGTCTTATGCCGTAAATCCTACAAAACACAGTATCTCCATCACTAAATCTCATTATAGAACGGCAGAACTCAAGGTTAGCCACGGTGAAAAACGGCATTTCGACCTCAAAACTTAAAAAATTCGAAACTCGAGAACCACGGCACGTATCGACTCGACTCGCGGTTTTTTTTGCAAACGGAAGTAAATGGCTACAGGAAGAAGGAAGTCACGTTCTCGCGAGACTTCCTTTTCTACCAGAAACATGGCGGCGCCCATTGTTGCCACGTGTTTTACCGGGCGCTGGCGGGCGCTCAGCGTTTTGGCTGTGTGATTTCCGGCCGGGCGCTAGCGGGTGCTCGATGGTCAAGAGGGTTAGATTTGTTTAGATTTCTGCCTGCAGTCATCTCACCTTGCAACTACATCTGCTCAGACTTAGTAAAAAATGTGAACAGAAGTTACAGCATAATACGCGGAAAGCAATCATGCATTTGCCTAGCCTGCCACTAAAGTGAAAACAGTCTTAATTGATATACAGATGAAAACTGCTGATGATTTTGACAGTGATCAGCACCAATGACATCGCTCAGCCATCACTCACTCACTCACAAAACAGTAAATACATAAGCAAATAAGAAGCCAACCACAATACATCCCATCTTACTTGATCATCATGTTCATCCTCTCCAGCAGAAAGGACGTCATTGTCATCGTCTTCCTCACCATAGGGATCATCATCATTACCTTCGCCTTCCTCCTCTTCCTCCTCCCCCTAAACAAATGGGTGACACCATCAGATATGGAAATTTCCCACAGCTTTGACTTAAAGCTCAAAATTTACTAAAGTTCTGCTTTCTCATGTTGAATGTTCTATCTTTATGTTATGAAAAATATTTTCGAAGTTGTGGGACAGTCACACACACACACACACACACACAACCCTCCCCCCCCCCCTCTCTCTCTCTCTCTCCACAATTACTTTGTTCATATTTTTCTTTCTTTGTTTTCCTCTTCCATATTTTTTTTGTGTTTTTTTTTTTTTTTTTCTTTTAAAAAAAAAAAAAAATTCTTTTTTGTTACATATTTTTCTTTTTTTCAACCTTGTTAGACCACTTGATGAAAGCAAGCAAGTTTATTGTTTTTTCAATGTGCAGTCTATACATATACGTTTGACACATGAACAGTCCAACATAGTTGAATATTACTTATTCCAGGCATGAGATCATATATAAACAATATAATATGGTCATACATGATGCCTTGACCTACTACCTACAGGCTCTTCTTAGTTAGTGATCCAATATTGCTGTGTAACAGATAACCTGACAATTTGAAATTCACGGAGTATAAACAATCAATCAAAACGCTCTGGAAATTGTGAAAGTTCAAACACATGATTTACTAACTATGCAAAACTAAACATGATGGAAATGGATTTGTGGTTAGTCTGTCAAGTGCAGGTGCAATAATGCATGTCAGCCATCCTGATTTTTATGTAAAACAATTCACTCAGGACAGCGACAATGTCTGAAGATCTGAGTACTTTGAAAATAAATTACTAAAATTTCGGCAATAATCAGGATTTTAAAGCTTACTAAAAACAGTTCCAATCTCAGTAGGCCTAAATATGTACCTCTGCAGACCAGGAAACAATTTTGCTCAGTATAAGCATGTGATTTTTCCTGAAAAAAAAAATGCAGAATTTTTACAACGATGTTGATCACCCCTAAACAACAATACAGTGGATCAAGATAATTTAAGATGCAAACTACAGATATTCTCCGGTGTGCAGACTGACAGGTTATTCGACTCAGAATGGCTTTCGCACGACTGTCAGATCTCTCAGCTGACTAACCTCCCCTGAGTGGCTGTGACTGCCCAGACTTGGCCGACAGTCCTCCTCCTGACTAGGGTCACTGTCCTGTGTGCCTGACCCCTCAGTCAGTCGGGCCTGGGACAGGCCCTGAGAAAGCTCCTCTGTAACACAGTTGGAATGGAGACTTTATGATTCAGTAGTAAATACCCCACAAAGGGAGTAATGTTTGCTCCCATGACAGGGTTCCAACAGACTCCCAAGAACAAAATCAAGGAGCGTTTATTTTATTTCAAGGCAAGAGGTGGCACAAAAATTAAACCATTGTTCTTTTAAAACGTCTTCATCATTTTTTCTATTGTTTATGTAAAAAAAAAAAGAAGGACAAAACATATCTGGGCGATTTCAAAGCTCTTGTGTGATTTGGGGACCACAAAATTGGGGGCAAAATTATGAAAATGAAAAAAAAAAAAAAGGTTCATGACAAGAACTGTATTTGTATCATAGCACACATATGGCACTTGAAACATGACTTTTCTTGTTTTGCTGAGCTATAGTAATGCAATGACAAAAGGATTTTTATATACTGTTTTGCTGAGCTAAAGTAATGCAATTACAAAAGAATTTTATATATCTAAACTGCTTTTTTTTTTTCAATATTTTTTTTTTCCATATGGTGGCCATCAGGCTTTGCGTTTCAGTGCTTTCAAATTATTCCAAATGATACATGACTGTTTGACTTATAAATAAAATATAATTGCATGCAGAATATACTTGCAAAAGTAAAAATTACAAGCTAGCTAGTCTCTGGATCCAGAGATATTGTACTCTTTGCACATTAACCATTGTTGAAAAAAAGTGATTTTGAGAAAACGGCATTTGAAAATAAAGAAGCTAAGCAATTTTCACACACACCTCCTTCAAATAAAGTCATTTTTTACTAAGAAAAAATATGATAATAGACAAAATGAACACCACAGATGGTTTTTCAACAGACTTTATTGAGCACAAAAACACATAAAACCCAAACACAATTTTTTAAAGAAAATGGTCAAAATTTTCATGCCACCTCTCTACACTACTTGCATAAAATTTGAAAAAAGAAATGGCAGTTTGATTTTTCTGCGTTCAGGTTGATGAAAAAATAATTTTAAAACATGTTTACAAACATCATTTTGATCCTGGTTTTGTCATTGGCGATTCAACCAAGGGAGATAATTTGTAACTTCATCAATTTTGATGTTACAAATTATCTCCCTTGGTAAAATCACAGACGATCCAGGATCGCGACGATTTTTGTAAAAATTTGTTTTAAAATAGTTTTTTTCATTAACCTGAACACAGAAAAATCAAACTGCCATTTCTTTTTGCCACATTAAAGATTTTTGGAGCTGATGGCTTGATTTTCAAAGGTTTTCAAGGTGGTTTGGTCAACAGAACCACATTTTATGATTTTCAAAGGTTTCAAGGTCTTGAAATTCCCTGTCAGAATTCAAGGCGCATACGAACCCTGCATGACGAAAAATTACATGTTCATTACCTCTCTTCCTTCTGTTGTGTCCCGTCTCTGTACTAGGCAAATGGTGCTGGTAGCAGCATAAGCTTAGAGCTAGGGGTATTTTACCATTTCATAAATGAGAGTGAAAGTTACCTCCCTTACTACCTATTACATTTCCCTACCTCACTAGAGGTTTTGTTTGTTTTTTTTATCATCATTCTTATAACACCTGGATACATGCACACAATCATTATCATCAATCATGTAAGACTGAGAAATAACACACACCACACATTATTTTTTGTTGCACAAACTATTAATTGTACTGCAGTGCTTCAAACTAAGACATGTTTACATCATTATATTACTATGTTACAAACTGAGAAAAAGACACTGTCACACTAATATTACTGCTACACACACAGAGATATACACACATTGTTATTCTGTAAGTCACTCTAACATGGCTACAGACTGAGATATGCACATTTCCGTTATCATTACTGTCAACCTTTACATATTACTATTGTTAATACTACTGAGTAAGATATTGACACATCATTATTGCTGCCTTTGAAACACTACAGATTAAAACACGTGCACATCTTTAGTATCACTGTAACACTGCTGACAGAGACAGCTCCTCTGTGACTTAGCAAACTCACATCAACAATATTATCATCACCACATCATTGTTTTTATTGATATTGGAACACAATAGAATGAGACAGATCCTCCCTATCAGATCAACATTGTAAAGTCTGACAATTAGTTTCCAAAATACTCAAAACAAAGACACACATCTTACACGTGTAAGCGTGTGTGTGTGTGTGTGTGTGTGGCTGGAGAACAACTGACTATACACAGAACACACACACATCTTGCGTGTGTGTGTGTGTGTGTGTGTGTGTGTGTGTATAGAACAGCTGACTATACACAGAACACACACACAACTCGCATGTTTGCATGTCAGGCTGGAGAACAGCTGACTATACACAGAACACAAACATCTTGCTTGTGTGTGTGTGCGTGTGTGTGTGCGCGCTGAAGAAAAGCTGACAATACACAGAACACACACATCCTGCGCGTGTGTGTGTGTATGTATGTGTGTGTGTGTGTGTGTGTGTGCGTATGTGTGTGTCAGGCTGGAGAACAACTGACATGAAAAATCTCTAAAACAGGCTGGAGTCCAGGGTCCACCTCTGTCCTGGTGGGATCCAGGCACAACGCCCTGGTGGGGGTCAAAGGGGGTGACCGTCTGAGAGAGAGCCACCTAGAGATGGTGCCAGCCGAGATGTCTTTCTTATTGTTGGGATTGATGGAAATAAGTAGATGTCGCTGGGAAGAGCGCCTGGGGCACGAACTTTCCCAGTAATACCTGAGACACCTGGAAGGGCACAGGTCCATGTCTCCCCCGCTTTCCCCACTTCCAAGGATATCCGCCAGCGAGCGGATGACGAGGGAGGGGGAGGGAGTGCCTGGTTCCTGATTCTTAGCAAGGAACTCAGGAAGGAACTTGAGAGAGACAGAGCCGTCCCTGTGGAGGCCATGTCTCTGGGGTCCCCGCTGATAGCGTGGATCTCGCTCTGCCTTCTGGCGGAAGCCACCACGAGAGGAGAAAGGTGGTTTTCATGGAGAGGAGGTCAACGGGTAAGGTGGAGACAGGCTCAAAGGGGGGTTTTCTGAGAGCGTCAAGGACGATGAACAGGTCCCAAAGGGGAGTGCGCCTGGGCGACTGGGACTCGCGTAGGGCCACCCCCCTGGAAATTTCTCTGAGAAGGAAGTCAGAAACGAGGGTGCAAAAGCGCCGCATGAAAACAAACTCGCGAAGGAACAAAGACAAAGGAGGCCGGCGACGATCGAACAAAATCGTGAGTCACGACGACGAAGTCGCGAGATTAGAGGCGATCATAAAGGATAATAAAATTGATAGCCCACCAAAACACTCACACGACAAGGATTTCGAGGGTTTAGTGCAAGCACAAGCCACAGCTGAACAAGTAAAGAAGCAAACACAAGCAATCTTTACACAATGGCAGAAGAATAGGCGAGACAGAGCACAAGACTTATCTTGCTTGGACGGCAGGCCAAGGTGAATGAGGTTCGGGGAGCGAACATCGGCAATTTCCGTTGGCGGAAGCAGAATGGGCGTCGCGTGACTATCTTATGACTGCATTTGCCACAAAACTTCGGCCTGGCAGAGCTGACTAACTGCCGTAGAATGCTATGGTCTGACATGGTATAGTATATGACGCCAAACTGTGTGTTTTGATCATCTCTTGTGTTTTCTCCTCCTGTCACAAACAGTGTTCTCTCCATGATTTGCATGAAATCTGCATCTCCTGTACTAAGTATTCCTCATTTGTACCTTGCAGCTCAAGCAAGAACTGATCAGGCTCTACATGGCGTTCGTGTTAATTCTGACATTCAAGCCAATTTCGATGTTTTGGCAGGAGAGCCGCTCGTCTCTCCCTTCCACACCCATTTGTAGATGGCACCTAGGCCGGTGGAGACAGGCCAGTATCTCTCCCCCTCCAGTTCCATGGTTGTAACCCTTGAGTGCCTTGTTACTAAATAGAGGCAGTTAGGCACTAATGATCTTAGTGGGTCTCCTGAGAGAGTGCACCATGGACACTGCAGTGCTTCGAAAGCTGCCAAATGGGTGCTTGTCCAAGAATGGTTCCTGTTGCTAAAAGGACAGGCTAGGTGGATCATGGTCAGGAGGACCAAACTCTCTCCAACTGTCGCAGTGAAGGTCTGTTAGGGAAGAATGTGGGAGAACCTGTCTCAGGTGATGAGGAAGAGTACTCATCAAAGCTCATGGGGGCAGACCTTCATATTAGACATGATCCATTCTGAATGGAGTTCACTGTGGACTGCTCGTTTGGGTTTGAAAGACACAGTCAACACGACTAGCAGAATCTACCTCTGGTCTTGGAATTTCTGGCCTCTAATGACTTAGTCACTAGCTGAATGCTCTTTCTGAAACCTCACCTTGAGTTCTTCCATTTTAGTCACCCTGACTTTGTCCTGTACAGTGAACAAGGTTCATGCCTTCTGCAGGGACCTATGGTCCTAGAAGTGGTATGATGATGGCGCGGTCACACTGTTGATCTGCCCTTCATTCCTTGCAAACACCAAGCTTGAAGAGCAGCCACTAACGGTAAATTTTGCTTCCGCTGGCCCTTCCCATCCAATCCAAGGCCCAGACGACTGAAGGTGGAGCACATTCAGTGTCCTGTCAGAGCACTGACGATTCATCTTCCAAGGATAGAGTCAGACTCTTCGTCTATACTTTAATGACATGGCAGGTAGAATGCCATTATCAGACCTCAGACAATAAGCTCCTGGCTTAGGAAGATTATTTGCCAGGCTTCATCTATGGCCAGAAACTGCCTCTCCATAGAATGGATATAAGGGCACATGAAGTTTGGGCTTTTTCTGCCAGTTGTGCCCTCTGGCCAAGTGTCACAGTCTCTGACGTCCGTCGGGCAACTGGCTAAAAGACACAAATTGGTTTAGGTAGATTTTACCTAAGTGTCATGACTGAAGACATAAAAGCTCTTGACTGTCTATAGGGGACAGTGGTTGCCTATGCGGCAACATCTCATACTGATTCTGATCACCAATTCTATCTGCCTATCATGCCAATGTCTGCCTCTTTTGTCTGTGTATTTTTGTCTTGACTCTTAATTCAAGTTGCCTTTGACATTGTTTGATTTGTGTGTGAAAGTTTTTTTTTTTTTGCAGTTTTAGATGTTTGAGTTTAAATTAGTTGGCACCATCAGTACTCCCTTAACAAGTCTTCACCTGATCTTTTCTTGGTTTTTGCTTATTTACTGTCTATTTCAGCCTTTGAGTGAGAGTGGCAACTATGCATCTTGCCTCTAGACTATTAAGGGAGACCTTACTCAAAGGCCTTTGAGCCTCTGGCAACCAGTTCTTGGTTGAAAACTGCACAGAATCAATCCCATGTGATAAGAAGAAGAATGAATCAGTGTCTCTCTCTTCTCAGGTCAGCATGCTCCCACCATTTTTTTTCATACACGGGCATTTGTTTGGACAAGCAAGTACAAGAGGAGAGGGAAATCCTGACTGCATGGCATTGTTCTATGCCAAGTGCGAACAAGGCATTTGTTTGGATAGGCAAGTCTGTTGTAAAATTCCTTTTCCACCACCACCATCAAATGCCTACAACAGTCTGTCTACTTCCTACAACAACATTCATTGTTTGGGACGAGATCAGCATTAAGATATGTCATTCTGACCCAGGAGCTCCAATTCCTGCAGCAGCCATTATAAACAACAACAACAACAACAAAAAAAAAAACATTTGTTTTCACACTGTATTAAATGTGACAAAGACATGACTGTGATAACACATTTTACAGGACTGTAAACAACTTAGAGGCCCTTGAGCTGCTAAGCTGACAAGCAGGACAAAAGGTGGATGACTACATGAATATGACTGATACCTGAACAAAATTCATGACAGTGACATAAGGAATCCAGATGTGGCAAGTCAGTGCATCAGTAATAGACAGTAGCACATTGAACAGTATCCACCACTACTTTTTTTTTTAATACAAGACTTGGTATCATGCAGCCTCGTTTTTTTTTTTTAAAAGCAATACTTCTTTAAAACCAGCATCTGTGTAGTTCCAGTCTTCCCACTTGAGCCCTTAGCACATTCAACTGTGCTGGAGTCTGTGTGGTACTGAAAAATCCCACACACAAATGCCTCTGATGGAATTCAAACCTATGATCTCCCAGTCCATGATGCCAACCACAGTACCAAGGAGTTCAGTCTCAACAACAACAAACAAGTGTATAAAATATCATCATTTCATATGGAGATTAAAAAAAAAAAAAAAAAAAAAAAAGGCTGAACTGCACACTGTTGGGAGTTCGTCTGCTGATTTTGTATTTACCGTCTTCATCATTTTCCAGAATGGTCGACAGGCCATCTTCCTCTGGCTCTGTCTCCTCCTCCTCTGCTGTGGGCAGAATGCCCGCTGAAGCACACACAAAAACAAGTCATCACACTGCCACTGCCCTGCCCCCCCCTACCCTTCCATCCACCACTTCCAGCCACATCAATAAACACACACACACACACACACACACACACACACACACACACAACATACACACACACAAGGTATCTGAAATGTACAGTGTGTACATATCTCAACAACACTACCACCAAGAAGAGAAAAATTTCACAAATCTGTTGAGGCGTACATCTCTCACTAAGAACTTCACCTATGTGAACTTCCCACAGACTGGTGGATTTCAGTCCATGGCTGCTGTGACACCTGATGGTCTCTCCCAGTCTACATGCACTTTCGACTCTCACAACTTACAGCTATGTGGACTCTCATAACCCTTATCCAGGTTGATCTCTCTGAGACAACTTACAGCTATGTGGACCTCATAACCCTTATCCACGCTGATCTCTCTGTGACAACTTTACAGCTATGTGGACTCTCATAACCCTTATCCATGTTGATCTCTCTGTGACAACTTACAGCTATGTGGACTCTCATAACCCTTATCCATGTTGATCAATACTTAAATCTGTTTTGATTTCTCACAACCCTTACCCGTTATCTCTCACAACATCTCTCATCTCTCACAACTCTTACGTGTTTCGATTTCTTACAACTCTTGCCTCTTTCAGACCTGTTTACCCCAAATTTGTGTATCTGTAATATCTCGGACAAAAACCAATAATTTGAAAAAAAAAAAAAAAAAAAACAAAAAAAAAACCGTAATCCGTAATCTTCATAATCGCAATACTTTCACAACTTTTGAAGATTTGGAAGATCTGACCATTGGCGTGAAACACCGCTTCGTCACCATCTTTGACAAGGTAAAGGACGCAAGGCACACTGGGAGTATCTTTTTACTGCTTTTGACCGAAACGATAGCAGACGAAACTTTGCATTTAACAATGTTCTTTCTTTGACGACCCCCCCCCCCCCCCCCCCCCCCAGTAATTTCGATTTTTTCCCATAAAAATTAGGGCAAAATCGTAAGGGTAAACAGATCTGCTCTTTGATCTCACAATTCTCACTTGCTTTGACCTCGCCTGTTTGGACTCAGCCCCCAACTATTTTGGTCACTCACAACTCGCCTGTTTTGGCCTTCCACATTTCCTTTTTTTGGCCCTTCTCAGTTTACTATTTTGGCCTTTCACAATTCACCTATTTTGGCCTTTCACTGTTAACCTATTTCAGATTTTCACAATTCACCCATTTTAGCCTTTCACAATTCACCTGGGCCCCTCACAATCTTCATGTATTTCAGCCTGTCACCTTTTCCCTTTGCTAAAATTGCGGTTACCATTGCCAAGACTTTTTGTACTTGTTATTTTCAGTCCCATCTTCAAGTCACATACCATATTCACAAAGACCCTCACCTATTTTTGCCTTGTACTCCTCCTCCAGTGTCTGTACAGCAGCTACAGCTTCCTGCCAACTGCTGCACATGACCATCTTAGGGCGAATAGCATCCATCGTGTCCCGCATCATGTTCATGATGTCGATGGGGAACGGGTGATCATTTGACCAGATGGGCAATGATCGCTTGAACCAGTAGTAACGCTGAAAAGAAAGTTGTGGTGATATATGATAACTCGACTGCGCTTTTAATGGAGGGTGGAATGGATGGACAGAGTTTAAAAATTGCACATGCAAAATGAGCTTGAATAGTGAAGGTACAGATCTACTAGAATTTCTTAAGCAGGAACAGTTACCAATGCACTTTCCTGCCCTACTTTGTTTTGAAATAAGCAATAGTAATGACCAGAACTGCCAACAAACCTGGAGTTAAGAGTCCTCTTACTTGTGGTACTCACCTGCCTATAAATATGTCTTTACACTTGTTCCAACAAAGGTTAAAGAAAACTTAGAAGGGAAAAAAAATCTTTGCTCCAACAAAAAATGAAAAAAAATAGAGTGCTACACAAAAACATCTTGAATACAACATACTGGTGTATATCTAAATTAATTCAGCCTCACTATTTGAAGGAAAGATGAAGTCTTGCGAAGGAAACATATCTAGAGGGTTTTGAATAGAGGGCCCCTAGCCTGATTTGGATACTTGCGACAGAGGCTCATTGGAATACCATAATCAACATGCAGCAAACGACAATAGCGCTAGTCGTGCATCTCTTAATGACACTCCTACAACCTACTGGAGGATGTTCTACACCACGAGTCAGTCGTGACATGTGGCTTCCCTACCTGGAAGTACAGGAGGAAGCAGTCCAGCTTCTTCTTGCTGGAGCCCTTGTCAAAGTACTGGCCACAAGTGTCCAGCAGCACACACACCAGGCGCAGGCGGAACAGGTGCTCCGGGGGGTCCAGCGGGTTAGGAGCTGCTTCTGCAACCACACTCTGCTGTCAATAAAATTACTAAGACATGTGCCATGAGGGGGAGAAGCCAAGTGCAGAGTTGAAATCTAATGGAAAGTCTTTTCTTCTAAAACAGAATTTTACTACTAAAAGTAAATTTATGATGTACTTCACTGTCCAAATAAATGTCTTATTCCTATGTGGTGTGGAACATTGCCATACCTCAGGATTCTAATTCAGTTTTTGCCCCTTTTCTGCCAAGCATGGAGGGGGAGGGTGTTCTAATGTTTGGACTGGTAAGTATATGATAAAACTATTTTTAGTCGTAAAATTCCTTTTCTTCTTACTTACCTGTCAAAACAAATGCTTGAATATAAAAAAGGATGATGGGAAAACTCACCTGAAAAAAAAATCTAAATCCTCAAGCCCACACAAGAATGTGGCTGACCAGAATTCAGACCCTCAAATATTACATTACATTAAACACCCAATTCATCCCCTGCTTCACTCCCTCGTTCTTGCTTCAGCTTGCTCCACGTATCAATCCTTTTACTGGGGTATCAAAAAAAAAAAAAAAAAAAAAAAAAGAAAAAAATCATAATCGTTTCATTTTTTCAACAGAAGTGTAGCCATTTCACTGTGAACACAGCAGCATAGTACTGTGATGTTCACTGCAGACTTGCTACACTAAACATTCCAGTCATCTGGTCCAACACTACAACTTTACCGTCAATGGATACGCCAAAGGTGATGAGGGAGTAGGGGCCCTGAAGATCACAGCCGACTCCACCATGCGGTAGTTGTACAGCTCTCCCAGATACTTGATGCAGCTCACCCTGCGCTGGTTGTAGCGAGGGTGGTTGACCTGATCCACCACAACACGCATGCCACTGTAGTACACTGCAGGGAAGACAGGTGCACTCAATGCAAAAGTGAATCTATTCATGTGTATTCTGATTTTGTATGTGAACATACAAGCAACCAACCAACCAGCTAGAAGAGGCACTCAGAAGGGGACAGACCTGTGATAATGTCAAACAGACCTTGGACCTGCCCTTTCTCTGGTCAGTTTAGTGGTGAAAACAAGACCATTTTTTCAGGCATGAGCTGCAATTGTTTGGTATCCACTGAAAGGTTTATTTTTTCTAGCCTGGTACTTTCTTTTTTTTTTTTAATAGACATGGAAAATAACCATCAGAATTGTCAACTTTACCATCAGGACAAAGTTTCCATATTCTTAACAATATGATACTTGGTAGACTATTACTGATTTGTAACCGTAATTGCCTGATGTTTCGTGTTCAGTGGACAACTTGCAATAATCCTGTCGATAATGAGAACAGGCCCCAATTATGCCATTTGATGTGAATCCTCATCTCAGATCCACATCAAAATGTAACGTTTTTCCTTTAGCCACATTCAACCTCTTGATGAAGTTTGGTTCAAATAGGATCTGGCTGACAAAGGAAAATAAATCACCATTTGAAGCAGAAGAAAACATAACCTCCTTGGAGAACTAACAAAGCAGATCAGTTCCTCACCTCCATCCCCAGACGAATGTCCTCCAGCACCCCATCCACCACCTGAATGGCCACGTGTTCCTGTGCACACACACAACATTATGAAAAACTTATGTATATTTATTTACATACTTGTAATGAGACAAACCAAAAAATGTTTTAAACTTGCACATATTGCCTAGCCAGCCTTGCAAAGTGCAAATACCTCTCAGGCATGGCTAACATGCATTATCAAAGAAAGCTGACCAAGATACAAACACATAAAAGAACACACAGAGTACATCTGTGTCTCTGATCAGACTGGAACTCCGAAGCATCATCTTCATCCTCCTCCCTAATTATTACGGAACCAGCGTCTCATCTCATATTCTGTGACTCTTCATTGCCTGTTCCCACAATCGCCTCAGTTTTAGACTTCTTCTGCACAACCATGTACGAGTCCGAGTCAAAGCTGTCAGTACTGACAAGTTCATTGGGCTGTCATCAGACAGGGTTCATACAGATTTCCATACAAAAAAAATTAAGGACTTTTTAAGGACTTTTGAAGCACCTTTTTTTTAATTTAAGGACTGACTTCACAGATAATTTTAAGTAAAATAATAATGAAATTCAGACACAAATTAAATCATTTGCTGTTACTCTTCAATACTCACATCATGGATCCTCTGCAAGCATAGATTTTAGGAATCTCAGCTGTTATTGTTAATGTAAGTATAGACACAAATGTATGTTTGTTACACTACAGCAGAGCAAAGTAGGATTCTCACTTCTTGTGATCAATTGACAAAAAAACGTTTGAAAATGTTCACTGTACACAACAGATTCTCCAATCTTGCAGTTGACAAAAATTTTGTTTGCCTGACGTCCACAAGAATTTCAGTTCTTGTCATACATGTTTGTTTGAAGTCACTGAGGGTAAAATGCCTCTATAACTAGAACTCTACACATCACAACACTGGGGGCATAAACATCAAAACACTGAGAGGATGCAAGTTTTTCTTTCTCCACACTGAAACTGTTTGGCAACTGCACAGTCCGAGAACATTCGCTGGAACAGATTTGAACTGCTTTCACATGAACGAAAGCTGTACTGACTTATCACTACTTTTAAAATCCTCAGTTTTTCAGATTTCATTGCCTCTATTTTAATATGGCTCAGCTGTTCACTGATATCCGAGCTGGAGCAGTTCTGTTGGTTGATGAACTGCAGGATGGTGAACTGCTAGAAGTAATGGGCTGGTCGCTCATTGTAGAATTTAAAAAAAAAAACAAAACTCGAAACACGAACTGAATGATATGAAGCTTTCATCAGGTCGCAGTGATTTTTTCCTTTTCTATGGCTATTTACAGCTGATTCTCCCATTGTACTAATGTCTATGATCTTCTCTCGCAAATGTGGCAAAAGGCCTTGCTTCTGTCTCCACCTGGGTCTGCCTGCAGCCATTCTTTGTACTCGTCTTTTTCCTGCCAAACCATGATAAACAAACACTTTGCCGGCATGCTGACTTCTCAATTTCAAAATGGTGGAATATTCATTCACATACACGCATGCGCTATGAAGGCCGGTAACTCTGGTGTTTTGACCTATAGCAGACGACGCATCGGTGAGATCGTCGATCTTAACTCCAACTTCTTTTTTCTTTTGTTTAAAATTCAATTTCAAGCCTTTTTTTTTTTTTTTTAAACAAACTCAGGATTTTACAGACTCTATTCAAAATCATAGGCAGTGACAAAATTTAAGGACTTTTTAAAGACCTTTCAGCAAAAGCCTGATTTTTAAGGACTTTTAAGGCCTTAAAAAGTATGCTCTCAAAATGAAGGACTTTTAAGGACTTTTAAGGACTGTACGAACCCTGTCAGATGGATGTGGTAGCATCCTGTAGAGGAAACATCCTCATTAGCACAGAGCTTTGAGGATGGCGTCCCATTATGCTGGATCAGAACAGGCACCACTGCACCAACTGAAGTGACTTAGCAGCAGTGCATCATTTCCCCCGGCAGACTCTATCGTGACAACTTGATGCCACAGCTCAATGTGGACTGCAATGTTGGAATTGCAACAGGATATTCCTGGTTGTGGCTGTACACAGGGGAGCCAGAATGAGCATGGGAACAAAGCCACTGAAGGGGCACCAATGATGAGACACGGAGAAAAAAACCACCAGCCACACACACGACTGAAACTGTACCATAGAACTCCACACTCACCACAAGTTATTTTGTGGAAACTGTTCTAAAAGAAAAAGAATTATCCTCTACTTCTTGGCAAATATAATCTGTAGTAAGTTTTGAAAAATAAAACCTGAAAAAGCAAAGAAGCGGAAAATAAAACAACCCCCACTCATCCAGAGAGAGAGAGAGAGAGGAGGAGAGAGAGATGCACACAAAGACGGTGGAAGACAAGAGACAGAAACATCACACACTCATTCACATTCAAAGCATTTAACACAACAGCACTTTGGTAACCAATTCAGACTACCGTAAAGTTTGGACAATAAGTAACAAACTCAGACTACCGTAAAGTTTGCACTATAAGCCGCAACTTTTCCCCCCAGCTTTAAACCCTGCGACTTAAACAATGATGCGGGCCTATTTGCAGATTTTTCCGATTCTAGGAGCATCACACCGTCCGTCGTCTATTCTCAGCTTCTCTGTAACTCACCATATGTTTATTGCTCATGAATTTTTCGATGAGCTCCATGTTAAAGTGTTAACTGTTCACGATGTTACAGTGTTGACGGCTCACATTTTAAAATCAAAGCCACACACATTGAAGCATTCAAATCATTTGCTCAAGCACACACCCTCATCATGCAAAAAACATGACAAAATGTCTACGATGCAGCTTTCAAGTTGAAGGCGATCAACCTGGCCATCGAAAAAGATAACTGAGCAGCTGCACAGGAGCTTGAGAATAAATGAATCGATAATACGACGTTGGAGGAAGCAGCGCAGAGAACTGTCTTGTTGCAAGAAGATGACAAAGGCCTTTGCAAGGCTGGACTGTGTGCTGCAGCAGATGACCCTGGAAACGATGGAGCAGCAGCTACCTTCACCTTGCCTCAAGAGGAAAGCGACAGTGAAAACGAGGCTGAAGACAGTGACAAAATGGCGGAGGAAGTGCTACTATTTCTGTTTAACTAGGACACCGAAGAAGAAGACTTCAGTGGATTCAGAGGACAGGACGATGATGACACTGAATAAATGTGATAATCCTAAGATTGAACTTTATTTTTGTTATATATATTTGTGGCTTATAAACTAGTGTGGCTTATTTGTGAAAAAAGTTCAGATTTTTGAAAATTTAGTGGGTGCAGCTTATATAACGGTGCGCTCAATAGACCGAACTTTACAGTAGTGAGGAGGAAAGTGACAGTGAAAAGAAAGTCAACACACAAAGGAAACAGAAAAAGACATGCACACATTGCAGCATATCAACATCCACACACCAGTCATCATGGGCGCTTACTCTCCCACGTCTCAGTTCTGATGATTGCCCCACTGCACACAAGTAAAGATTCAGGGCAGCTCTGTACCACCACCTACCAACTGCTCTAGGAAATGTGGCTATGTGATCAGAATGTTCAGACTACGACTGTGGGGTTGTGGGTCTGAGTCTCATCAAAAGTATTTATTTGATGGATTTTTCAGCCATGACCTGACCACACCCAGAGTTGAATATACAGCAGACTAAAATGGGAAAAGTGGAGCCACATAGCTGAATCTCATCCTCTCTCAGTGGATGCCTCTCTGAGAGTTGCTCAATTTTTTTTATCAATGCAAGTGTCTGTATCTGTCAGGCCTGGCTGACACTGGGATATATGAAAAGAAGATGGCACATCCTTGTCGTGAAGAATGGAAGTCCCTAACATCACTTTACCATTCTCAGTGATCATCATGAAAACGTTCTAGACAGCTGTCTCATGATGACCTGATTCTGACTGCTCAACAGGGATAACTACAATACAACCCAAAGGTGTGGCTATGAAGAGGCTGGTGAAATGAGCAAGATGGGAGTAATGGAAGGAAGGGGAAGGGGAGCGGAAGGGAAAGGAGAGGAGGGAGGGTATGAAGGGGTGGATGTGTGTGCATGAGGCGACATGAAAGATGAGACACAAGAAAACCAACAAGCTCTACTGACTCACATGGTAGGGGGCAATGCCAGCCAGGAGGTTGGCAGCACAGTGCACAGAGTTGAAGCGGATGTTCCAGACGGCTGTCAGACACTTGGTCGCATAGAACGCAATCTGGAAACAGTTGTTAAGGGATATAAATCCAAACAGGGAAATAGCTTCAAACTGTCACTTCCTAATCATCCAAGCTATAACTATTCCAGTGCATAGTTTTCTCATTAAGATTAAACGACAGTAGCAGTCTTTACACCGAATGTCCTCAGAATCCCTATGACAGCTTACACAAGGTCCAGAACTCCGTTGCAGCATATGACCGAGACAACAGCCCATTCCTTCAGTCTCTTCACTGGTTGCCCTTTCCAACAGCGTTCAGAACATTATCAGTGTCAATGCTTCCAAACCATAAGCAGTCAGTCCCAACTATCTTGCCCACTGCAACACTCTTTGCAAACCACTCAGGCAGCTTTGCTTATCCTGTGAATCTATGCATGCTTAAGTCCCTTGAACAAGCTCAAAATCCTTCAGAGAATGAGCATTTTCTTTGTTGCTCCCCACCCACCAGCCCTTCTACCCCCCATCCCCCTCTCTTACTCTTTTCCCCATCCCATGTCGAGCCCGCTTCTATACTTTCTGTTAAGCTTAAAAAAATTTTACTACCAAGGTTGTTTTGCAATATATTTACCTGTCCAAACACATGCCTTGTCCCCACTCTGCGCAGAACTACTCACACTAGGATTAAAAAAAAAAAAAAAAAAGATGGAACGTGACTTCACCTAAATTTTGCATATGCACCAGAGTTATACCCGCCTTGTAAGTTCACATTCGTAACTAGATTAGTTTTCACATTTTTTCTGACTCAGCAGGAAGCTGGGAGGGCATCTTAGTGTTTGGACACGTAAGTATATCGTAAACTACTTTCAGTACTAAAATTCCTTTTCCTCATACTTACCTGTCTGAACAAATGCCTGAATATCTGAGAGGATGATGGGTTATTCTAACCTGAGACCAGAAGAGCAGTTACAGACTCACATAAGAAAGTCTCTATACAGTTCTCTTGCCCCCATTCTACGTTTGAACACAAAATTCCATCTAAATAGTCTCTCTCATCAATCTGGAGGCACAATGAACAGTCCCCATTCTCCCCCAAGGCTTTATCAAAACAAAATATTGGTAGGATCAGGTCAAAGGAGAACAGCAAAGGAGAATACTAAAGGCTCCCAAGTGAAATAACATGCCAATCTAAGTCTAAACCAAAGACAAGACAAAAATACACACTGCCATGGGTAATGTCCATGTTGGTTCAATATAAAACCATCTTAAAACAAATATGATTAAAACCGATATAACAATGGAAGCCTTCTATAGGCATAAGGACAAAATACAAACTCATAGTGTCCAAGTAAAAAACAAAGTCAATAGGATATGTTAATGGCAAACTAAGGAGCCAGGCTGAAACATATTTTTTTCATAAATGATAACTTACACCAGTTTCTAGTGTAAAGTACTAAATCACAGTAGGCCTGCCATATTAATTAGACTAAAAAGTCAAGGTAACAATGCATCACTATAAAAAGGCATATCAAAGGATGCAAATACCAGGGAGCTATACTCCCAAACTAGAGATCAAAAGGGAAGACAGTGGCAATGTGACTAAAGAGCCAGGGGCCAGGATCTGAGAGTCATTACTGGCAAACCATGAGTCAGACAAAATCAAATATATCAAATGGCTATGGCATTATTGACAAACAGGCAAGACAAAAATACTCAGACCACCAGTACAATAAGGCAGGTACTGAATTAGCAGGTGTGGTAAAATACTCCCCCAAAATGGTCAAAATCATTCTGGATGTGTTGCCATCCAGGCAACTACAGCGCCCCCCACCCCTCCCCCCCCTTCTAGACAGTCACACACTTCCATGTCTTCAAACATATCAAGTAAATAGAACCTGCAAAGAGTGGTCTATGACTTCCAGCCTGCTGCCCAACAGATGTCAAAGACTGCAACACTTCAAGGAAGCAACCAACGGGAAGAGCCTGGACTTCATGTACCTTTGTCCACTCTAGGGGGAAACAGTTTCTGGGTATAGACATTAGCTGATGAATAACCTGCTCAAGCCAGGAGCTTATCGTCTGGGTACGTACAGCCATACTCTCCTGGCCACACCATAGAAGGGAGTCACAGAGCCTAACTCTGTCCTCTGACGGTACATCTTCAGTGCTCTGACAGCACAGTTTACCTGCTGCTCCACTTTCAATCGCCTGGGTCTCGGACTTGACAGTGTACAGGCCAGTGGAGACAAGGTTACCATCAGGGGCAAATGCTATGGGTTTACCGATCTAAGCTAGGAATGAAGGGCACAAAAACAGAGTGAGTCCTCATCATGCCACTTCAAGGATCATGGGTCCCAGGAGAAAGCATGAATCTCACTAACCCTAGAAGCCAAAGCCAGGGTGACCAAAAAACATGTCTTCAATGTGAGGTTCCAGACACAGCATTTGGTGAGTGTCTCAAAGTCACTCAAAGGCTAGTTATTCTAGAACTAGCAGCAAACTCCTTTTAGGGCACTTCTCTGTGTAGAAGAGCTTAGAAGGCAATGACTAAATAGCTCAGTTAAAAAAGGGTCATGACTGATATCAGAAACAAAGTCCTCCTGAAGTGGCATAATGTTGGCTTGGTCACTCTTTCCATTCGCCCTGTTTTCCTAGCCAAGACCGCAAAGCCTGAAGAATGGCCGCTCACCATACCCTTGCTTCCACTGGTTCCTTCAACACCATGTCCCAGACACCAGCATTCAGAGGTGGAGCAGGTTATCGGTTCTGTCAGAGCACTTAGGGTTTATCCTTAGAGGACCAAGTCAGTCTTGCTACAAGCAGTTTTGGCATGACCGACATGTTGCTGCTGTTAGATCCAGATGATAAGCTACTGCCTTAGGAAGGTTATTTGCCAGGCTTATGTCTCTAGCCAGGAACCTTTGCCACTGAGAGAGGATATCAAAGCACATAAAATCCAGGCTCTTTCCACCCTCTGGCAATGCATCACAGTCCTTGGCACTTGTCAGCAGCAGGCTGGAGATCTAAGGCTCCCTTTAGCAGATCCAACTTAAAGGATATTGCGGAGGATATGGACACTCTGAACTGCCTGGGGTGGTGTGTGTGTGTGTGTGTGTGTGTGTGTGTGTGTGTGTGTGTGTGTGTGTGGTAAGTGGTAGCTTGCAAACTACTACTACGCAGAGTGATTGTCTTTATGTCATTTTTGCCCATTAGGTATTAGGAAAAAGAAAAAGAAAAACAAAAGAAAAATAATAAATATAAAAACAATAGATAAAAAACAGTTCTGCCTTGCCATCTTTTTTAGTCCGTGTGCAGGTGGCACACATATATTTGTCCTTCAACCAGCTAATATCCCAGTGTAGGGTGGTGTGATCTTACTCTGTGGACTCAAGGAAAAGGGAGATCCTATGTTAAAACACATAATGGTGAGCGCTTCGTGATGCGGTCTTTCTGCGAGTCTTGGGTCAAAAGAACAATGAAAAAGAAGTAAGGAGTGGGAGAGGGAAGGGAATTCTTAGTCTAGACACATACAATCTTCACACACATACACACCTCTAGGTATACAACATACTTGTTTATAAAATGATAAACTTTCAAGTTCATTCTAACAACAGTACACACCTCTGAATCATCCCAGTTCAGTTTCCTCATTTGACGAAGGACCTGATCAAAAATGGAAAACAACAAATTAAACATCCTACTTCTACTACTAGTTACAATAATTGTACACAATCTTAGTGCTTAAAAAAATCTCAAAGCAGTTTACAATAGCAAGCAGCACAAATGTATACATCTCTCTTTTCAAACACACAAATCACATATCCTCCCTACCTAGGCATACTCACACCCATAATCAAGCCCACACCAAACACACACAAAATTATAACACTCCCCACCCTCACCCCCTCAGCATGACTATCTGAAGAAGACACATAAACCAGGAGGGCATCTGGAAGGACTACTTGAAAGAAATGTTTTCAGATAAGTCTTGAAGGACAAATGTATCATTATAGCAGACGGTGATAGCGAGTTCCAGTTTTGTGCAACAAAAATACTTAAAACTCTTCCCTCATGACATTCTCTGATTAACTTTGGTATGCAGAAAATTGTCAAAGGGAGATCTCAATATTGCAGAACATCCTAGACCAAACAGTCATGAATTGTTACATGTCCTAAAACTAACACATAAGAACTGCTGTATCATACAGAGTATCTTAATACCTAACCATGCCCTTACCTAAAGACTTCAGAAATTAAATACATTCTCAGTACGTTCTTTGTGGACTGCTGAAACCTTTCACTCATTCACCAGATAAGCACGATAGCCCATGATCTCCTTTCCATGCTGAGTGCAATGGGCCATGACTACATGGCGGTTTGTAAAAAGGTAAAATACTGACTGGCCATCACTGACAACCTTTGGAATTCAGCCGCCGCGTTTTCTAATTATCTGCCTTTAAAAAAAAAAAAAAAACAGACTGCAGCTTTATTGGCAAACAGGCCAAAATACAAATAAACAATGTGTACAGTAACATAGATCTTTATGCACAAAACAGACAAGTAATTTTTTGATAAATGTCTTAAATCAAATTTACTGTTTGCTTATTTTCTTTTTCAAAGCTCTTTTTTTCTGGGCATATTCCATATCATACAGTACCATATGCATTCTCACACCAGCAGCACACTCCATACACCCATCAGCATACTCCCACCACCAAAACAACATTCCATACATCATCAGCATTCTCACACCAGAACAACTTTCCATACATCATCAGCATTCTCACACCAGACCAACACTACATACATCATCAGCATACTCACACTAGAACACACTCCATACATTATCAGCATACTCACACCAGAACAACACTCCATACATCATCAGCATTCTCACACCAGCAGCACATTCCATACATCATCAGCATACTCATACCAGAACAACACTCCATACGTCATCAGCATTCTCACACCAGCAGAACACTCCACACATCATCAGAATACTTACACCAGAACACTCCATACTTCATCAGTATTGTCACACCAGAACAACACTCCATATTTCATCAGTATTTTCACACCAGAACACTCCATACTTCATCAGTATTCTCACACCAGAACAACACTCCATACTTCATCAGTATTCTCACACCAGAACAACACTCCATACTTCATCAGCATACTTACACCAGAACACTCCATACTTCATCAGTATTTTCACACCAGAACAACCCTCCATACTTCATCAGTATTCTCACACCAGCAGCACACTCCATACATCATCAGCACTCTCATACCAGCGGCACAATCCATACATCAGCATTCTCACACCAGCAGCACACTCCATACATCATCAGCATTCTCACACCCAGCAGCACACTCCATACATCATCAGCATACTCACACCAGAACAACACTCCATACACCATCAGCATTTCACACCAGAACAACACTCCATACACCATCAGCATTCTCACACCAGCAGCACACTCCATACATCATCAGCATACTCATAACAGAACAACACTCCATACACTATCAGCATTCTCAAACCAGCAGCACACTCCATTCATCATCAGTATAGTCACTCTAGAACAACACTCCATACACCATCAGCATTCTCAAAAAGCAGCACACTCCATATATCATCAGCAAACTCACACCATAACAACAATCCATACACCATCAGCATACTTGCACCAGCAGCACACTCCATACATCATCAGCATAGTCACTCCAGAACAACACTCCATACACCACCAACATACTGACACCAGCAGCATACTCCATACACCATCAGTGTACTCACATTAGCAGCACAATCCATACACCAGCAAACACTAAATACACCATCAGCATACTCTATACACCACCAACCTGATCAATACGCTATCAACATTATGTTCTACACACCACGATCATGCTCCATGCACCACTACCACACACACTCTTTTATGTTCAATACACTACCACCAAGCCAACAACGCCCTCCTTAAACCATTACTATACTCCATATGCCTCCACTACACCCTATACATTATCACCACGCGCAACTACACTCTTTTCACCACCACCACCACACACACCTCTTACATTCCAAACATCGATCAGCAACCACCCTCTTGACTACTACCATACCCCATAAACCACAACTATCCGGTCACCATGCCCCACACTCTTCCACCATGCTGTGAACACCGTAACCTATTCTCTCAACTTCTCCGTAGTAATCTTGGACAAGTCTTCCAGCATGCTGTGAACACCATAATCTATGCTCTCACCTTCTCCGTAGTAATCTTGGACAAGTCTTTGTACAGCAGTCGACGGATGTAGTTGTGCATGGGTGGGCGCTCCACCCGGTGGACTGAGTCTGGTCTGGAGGGTTACTGTAGAAGTAGGCATTCTCTATCATGGTCTCATATCTGGAGTCCAAGCTCAGTGCCGTCTTCTTGCGCATCATAACGTCCTGCAATCAGGTGTGAAGAACATCTGCTTAACGCAAGCACAGCAAATTTGATTTGCTTCTGAATTACCGATGACAGGACTACATAACGAGCAGTAGTACAGAAAAAAAACAGTTCTTGCTCTCCCCCTCCCACTCCCACCCCCATCTCCCTCCTCCAGCCACGCAGTTTCAGTCCCAGCAGCCCACATGCCTGTTGTCCAGCCTGCAAGGTATTTAGAACATTAAAATAGGGAAATCCCTGTTGCCCAGACTTTACACCCGTCCAGTTTTCTAGTTACGTTCTACCAAGAATTCAAAGCAATGACTGTAACTGAGCAGTATGGGAATCACAGCCACCATCCATGTGCCACAGAAATGGGGAGTTTGTATCATACTCCCTGTTTGGCTTGTATACTTACCATGTCAGACCATAGCATTCAATGGCTATTAGTTAGCTCTGAAAGGCCGAATTTTTTGTGGCTACCATGCAGACCATAGAAATGATTAGTTATCACGTGACGCCCATGCCGATCACGTGACGCCCGCCAGGGCCAGGGAAAAAAAACCGGTGTCAACTTCCTGTTCCTCATTCAACAAGGCCTATGCGCAAGGTAACCCCGAGAACCATAGCGCTAGCATGGAAGGTATGGCAATCATTAGAGTCTGACATGGTATATTATATACTAGCCAAACAGGAAGTATAATACAAACTCCCAATTTTGGCATCATATACTTTACCATGTCAGACCATACCAGAATTTAAAGGAATAGGAGGAGGGCTGAGTGCCCTAATAGTTCTTGGGATTAGCAGTGGAATGGATATGCTGCGTTAGCCGCAAAAGAAGTCCCTAGAACCATCAGCCCTGGTCATGCGGATATCCCTTAAATAACAGTTTATGAAGGGATTTTCCGAATGCCAGTAGGCTGCCTCCAGGAGGTGGCGCAAGGGAACAGAGTGCTGGAACGCTGCAGAAGTGGCCCAGCACCCTGACCTCATGGGCCTGAGGAGGTAAGACAGGGAGATCCTTATATGTCTGGGCGTAGGCCGATCTGACCATCTTGGAAAGCCATCTAGAGATAGGGCTGGGAGGAGCGCCTGGAGCACGAGCGTTCCCAGTAGCCCCCGAATGGAGCTAGCCGAGAGCCTTAACGAAAAGATAGGTTGAGATAGGGAGATGCCTATCTGGATATTGGAAGGAAGAGATGGGGGAACAGAGTTGTCTGAGCACCAGGAGGCCCATCTCTCCCCATCGGTAATAGTAGAGAGGCTCAGTGCTGGCTCTGTGCGAAGCCGTTGCTAATCCGAAGGTCTTGCGAGGCCCCAGCCCCAGCGGGTATGTCTAGGACGGACTGGGCTCTGTCTGTCTGTGAGGGAGGGAAGATGCTTGCAACTGGGCTGGCATAGCAGCCATGCGAGCCGCGGAGCATCTGAGCATGTCCCCATGAGTGCTCACTGGAGAGGGGGAACATGGGGGAGGGACTAGAGGTCTGGAAACCAGGACTGGGTCGGCCACCACAGGGTGATGAGGCTGAGCCTGGGTCTTCCCAGTCTCGCCTTCCTGATCACCTTGCAGAGGATTGGGAATGGAGGGAAGGCGTATGTTATGAGGCCAGACCAGGGAAGGGACAGTGACCCTGGCCTGAACACTGTTCCCCACCAAGCTGAGGGTTAGCCTGCTGAGTGTCCCTTCCGCGTGGAGGAAGGTCCCCGCTATGTGTCTCGCGCAGAGGGTGATTCCCCGTGCATAGCACCAGCGCGAGGAGGGTCTCTATTTGGAAAGAGAGGCTGAGGGAGCGAGCCCCCATCCCCCCCCCCCCCCCCCCCCCCCCCCCCCTCGTTGATACAACAAGGCACGAAGTGTTGTCCGTGAACAGGAGAACAAGTTGGTGCGAAACCTGGGGTTGGAAGCGGAGGAGGGCAAGCCTGACAGCTTCCAATTCCAGGACGTTGATGTGGAGACGGACAGACTGTGTGTCCCACACACTCCAGAGGTATTAAGGTTCTCCAAATGGGTGACCAGCCTGAGTTGGAGGGGTCTGTGTAGAGGTCAGGGGTTGGGTTGGAGGGAAAATGGACCCCAGGGAAGACAGTGGCGGGGGTGAGCCACTCTTCCATAGCCCATTGGAACCCAGGACCCAGGGGATGGACTGATGCCAGTGGTCGGAGGTCTGAGACCATCAACGATGGAACTCCCTTTGGAGTAGGCACTTGGGGACCGGCCTAGGGGATGAGAAACGAGAGGGACTCCATCATCCCCAGGAGGGAGGTAAGGGTTCTGGCCAGGGTGTGGGTGGATAGACGGAGGCAGGAGAGGCAGGAGATGAGGTCCCCAATGCAGGTGGACCTCTCTTGGGTGGGGGAGACCATATGAGGTGTGTGTCGAAACTCATGCCCAGAAAGGAGGACAGCTGACTGCGGTTGAGTTCACACTTGTTGGGGTTGGTGACAACCCTAGTTTGGAACAGAGGCGTAGAGGATGGTTGGTGTGGGATGACACAAGGCCCGGGAGGGACCCAGGACGAAACCAGTCATCCAGGTACGCCAGGGGGCGAAAGTCCTCCCGTCTGGCCAGGGAGGCCATCTCCTTGACCACCTTCGTGAATAGGAAGGGTGCCGGGGAGAGGCCGAAGGGCCGAAGGGGAGCGGCCTGAACTGGAACCCCCGATCTTGCCAGAGGAACCATAGGTATCGTCTGTGGGAAGGGTGTATGAGGTTGGAGTAGAACCCCAGTTGGGATGGGGGACCTTTGTGATGGCCCCCTTTTGGAGGAGTTCCGAGACTTCCTGGCGAAGAACCTCCGCCTGGCCCGGGGAGGGGTCGCTGGGAGAGGGGGGGAACTATCAGAGGAGGGTGCTAGTGGGCCAAAGGCAAGTGGAGCCCCTCCTGTAGGACCGCTACTATCCATGGGCTGAGGCCCATGTCTCACTGGTGGGACTGCCAGGATAAGCTGCCCATCAGAGGGCCAAGGGCCAGCTTGGGAAGGGTTGGGGTCTGGTAGGGGAGTGGAGGAGTGAAGGAAGGTCTGGGAGGGCAAGGCTGCCGAGGGAGGGCCTGGCCGCATATAAGGCTGCCTGCTTACACTCTTCAACTGAATGGGCGATGAAGGCAGCCGAATAGTCTCCGAAGAGTGACTGCTCCTGACCCGGAATGCACCGCAAGGCCACTTTAAGCGCCGGGGCAAGACGGCCCGTGACAGTATGGCATCAAGCAATTGTAATGGCTCCTGGCTGCACTGTCCCCCGCAGCTGAAAGGTGGTGCGAGATCCTGTTGACTAGGAGTCACATCAAGGGGTCGCTGAACAAACACGATACGGTCCCAGGGTGTGTCTCAGGATACTGAATGTCTAAGGACACAGAGGCTGAGTCGTCCTCCTCCGGCCAGATCTCCTCCACCCACTGTAGAGCATGTTGAAAGGACATGTCAGCAGTGTTATGTTGGATCTCCGATCGTGATCTGTGGTCCCACTCCACCAGGTTCTTGGTAGAGATCGTGGTGGAAGTGGGAGGCCAGATGGGGGATGAACCGGCAGCCGGCCAGGGAAATGTAAATTTCCCTGGTCACCGGAGTGTCCTAGGAGAACACGGAGGAGATGTGGAAGATATGGGCCTTCCGGGGGTCCCTGAGGAATGTGCCTACAGGGGCCGCATCCAGGGCTGAGAGGGATTAATTCCCTGGAGAAGGGACGACTTGCGCACCCCTGGCTAGGGTTGCTGGACACTCCCAAATGGACGTAATAGTCCAAGGGGCGATAAGTCTGGGCGAGCCTGCTGGGAAGGAGAACCAAGGCGTATTTAGGCACCGAAGGAACTTGTCCAGGGGTGGGCCTCCCTCCCCACAAGGTCTGCAATCATGACAGGACTTCACAAAGGACAAACCCCTCAACTTTTCACACCACATACACAAATCTTACATTATCTTCTGACGCAGCATTTCATTAAATGTTTTCCCATCCAAGCTTGTTTTTTTTTTTTCCTTTCTCCCTGAAATGCTCTTGCATCCCACGCGAGTGCATAAGGAAGGAATGTCCCTATGTAGCAGCATAGGATAAAGGAGGGGTAAATGGAAGCATGCGCACTGGCAGGCAAAATTTACACACTGTGTGTGTGTGTGTGTGTGTGCGTGTGCGTGTGTGTGTGTATGTGTTTGTGAAGGGGAAGCGGAGGTAAAAGGGGGGGGGGGGGGGGGGGGGGGGGGGAGGAGAGAGGGGGGGAGAGAGAGAGAGAGAGAGAGAGAAAGGCAGACAGAGTGAGGCAGACAGACAGGATGGGAAGAAAGGATGGTGAAAAAAAAGGCATGCTCACAAGAGAATTGTGTCAGAAAGTAGATGCAAAGCTGGAACAGGAGATTTAACACACAAAAAATTGAAATGAGGAGGGACCTAGGCCCCAATGGGGAAAAGGGACAGTGTCCCTATCGGGGAGTTAGGGAGGCAACACTACACCCATGCCCCCCAAAGCTGAGCACTTTTTTTTTTTTTTTTTTTTTACAAAGAATTTTAAAACTGTTTAGAGGCAGATTCTGCACTCTTATTTATTAACACTTCACTTCTAGCTTTTCAGAATTTTGCAGAAGAGAGACCAATTCTTCAGAGAGCACTTTTTCTTGAATCTGAATGAGGCCTTGCTAATGGTCATGTCATGTTGAAAGTACTGATTTTGCTCTAAAAACTAATAACTGACCTTAAAGCAATGTCATGCACGAATGACTTGGATGGGTGTCAGCTTGGAAACGTTTTATACTGTTGGCATGTTCTTCAAGGTCTCCAACTTGGATACATGTATAGATAGTATAAGTGTGTGTGTTGGGGGGTGGCTGGGAGGGGAAAATGTAAATGGGTGGGGGAGAAGACTGACAGAAAATCTTGTGGGGGAGGTAGGAAAGGAGTTCGAGGTGGCAATGCAGGTGTTAGCAGCAACAAATTCCAAGTTTCAGACGACCTCCTTTTAAAATCAATGTCAGTGACTGGTATTATCATGCACAGAAATGGCTTCTCTTTGTCAGGATGCAAGGCTACTTGAGATCAACAAAAATGGGAGTCAGCTGTTGTTAACCCTCTTCAGTATGCACTTATCTGAGCTTAGTTACACCGAAAGCCATCGGCAAGGTAAGAACTCCATAAATTGAACATGGTTACCCAATTAAAAAAATAATTTAAAAGAGAGGAAAGGAAATAATGAAATGAAAATAATTTTTAAAATTCCTACGAATATATATGTTGCTATATCGTAAGTTTGAAGAATATCACATGAGCCATTTACTCGGGAAAAAAAAAAAATCTTCGTCTTCAGAACTTTCTTCCGAATCGTTGTTCATCATACCTGGAACCTCATCCCAGTTGAAATCTAGGTCACTCTAAGCTTCATTACCCAGCACTTTCACCAAGTCTTATGCCGTAATCCTACAAAACACAGTATCTCCATCACTAAATCTCATTATAGAACGGCAGAAATCAAAGTTAGCCATGGTGAAAAACAGCATTTCGACCTCAAAACTTAAAAAATTCGTAACTCGAGAACCACGGCACGCATCGACTCACGGTTTTTTGCAAACGGAAGTAAATGGCTAAAGGAAGAAGCAAGTCACGTTCTCGCGAGACTTCCTTTTCTACCAGAAACATGGCGGCGCCCATTGTTGCCACGTGTTTTACCGGGCGCTGGCAGGCGCTCAGCCTTTTGGCTGTGTAATTTCCGGTTGGGCGCTAGCGGGTGCCCGCTTGTCAAGAGTTAACATATACTGCATACTGGTTCAATGTCAAAATGTTGAATTCTGAACAAACTGAAACTTTTCTATCACAAAGTGTCCTATCCTGAATGACATTTTGATTTTGAGGGTGGCTGGAGTGCTCAGACCTTCAATTTATTTTGAGTATGCTCCTGGCTGTTTGACTTTTCACACTGCCAAATGAAACTCAGCCACTGAACATTATGTTCGATTCCACCACCATCTTTTCTGTTTAGCCGATGCTCCATTTGTTATTCACACTGGTGTCAACTGAAGATGCTATATTTTTTTTTACACATGACATTTTGAAAACTACAGGTCACTGTTGATGCAAAGTCTACATTAAGACTCGACTGTTCCTCTTGCAATCGAGACAAATGAGCATTTGCTTAAAGGTTTCTGTCTGCGAAAAGACCTCTGTGGTTCTGTCATACAAAAACTTGATTCCTTGCATCAAGTGAAAAAACAATGCATGGGACTAGGCACTTTTTTTTTCTAAACTGATAAAAACAGATTCAAAATGGAATGACTGAGGGCGGAGAATGAAGCAAAATTTAGAAAGAGAGGGAGTTAGTTACTGCCAAGGACATTGACAAACAAGTGTCTTGTCCTGTGCTTTGTTTGTCAATGTCCTTGGCGGTAACTAACCCCTCTCTTTCTAAATTTGGATAAAAACAGATTTCTTTCTGGGACAATTTTATAAAAACTGATTTCCATCTAAAGACGGAAAAGTTTAACCAATCAGATATGTATGCAACTATACTGTTCCTGTAAAATGCTTACATCTGGACATATTTAAGTAACCAATTATCATTATTATTTAATGCACAGGTGCATATGTCTGTGCAAGTATACACTACGCATACACATAAACATATGTACATGTACACTCACCTTCCATTTATAACTCATCTCTTGACCCCAATGCGCATGAGCAGGCGTGCACACACACACACACACACACACGCACACACACACACACACACACACACAGAGTCATACACACACAGAATTTGTGACCAGTGACCAGCCATGAAGGCAGAGTGAACTCCTCACAGTTAGATGACACTCACCAGGTAAACCTTGGTGCGATAGTGGGAGTCTGGTGAACGGTACAGGAATCGTCCACACGTCTCTAACAATGCACAGGCCATCTCGATGTTGTGGTGGGAAAAGTCAAACATCAGCATCTAGACACACAGCACAAACGAATCAACCTCTTCAAAAATCTGACAGACTCCATACACCTGTGCTTTGACAGTAAGTCTCTGGTGTGCTGTTACAAGACAGCTAGGCAGTGAGGGATCACTACAAGGCTGTCATGCACGAAAAGATAGAAGAATCATAACTAGTATAAACTTATCACTATGCCCCAAAATGATAAAGGAGATGGAAAACCTTCATGCTCTCTGACATGGGAATGAAATGCAATCACAGCTGCCAACCTTACGGAGTCAAACTTCAGGAATCACAGGCTGAATGGGGTGGGGTGGGCAGTCTGGCTTTTGACTCAAAGCAGTTCTAATCCCCTTATGTTTCAGTAGAAAAATATGGGGTTAGAAAAAAAAAAAATCATTTTTTCATAATACATATGCCAACATCTACACAACATCCTTTAGGCTTCATTCTGCAATACTTCATTATCCCTATACAAAAATGACCCCCACAAATCCCCCATTTTTTTCACACAATTTTGAAATTTTGGACTTTTTCACAAAATTCAGGAAGGTTGGCAGGTATGATACCAGCTTTCCGCTTCAAACAAGCCTCATTCTGACAAACTTGAAGCACAGCAACTATGTAAAACTCATTTAGAATGAAAAACACACACACACACACACACACAAAACCCCCTTAAGCATTCATACATCTATCTGACTGAACTTGTCTGACTTAATATGAAATGTTTAAGTAGCAAACTATTGTGAAACATGAAGAAAACACGACTGTGACAAGCAAACAAGCGAATAGACTATTTTGGCAAAAATTTTGAATGCAGCATTACAATCTGGCTTTCTTGCAACCATCTGCATAAACTTTTGACATATGATTTTACCGTAACAAACTTCGAACTGTCACGGTCGGATATCCTGCCCCTATGCGTTTTTTTTTTTTTCATACTAGCTTTTACCCTCCTTTCCCCATCCTCAATATAATGTCCTCTTTTTATTTATGTGGTGTGGCGTTTTCTGTTAGCCCAATATTGTTCGTTCTTTTCCCCTTGTATAGAATAGCTTGTTCAACACCTTCCATCCTCCTGCACGTGGTTCTGGCCTCAGCCATGTTCTGCAGAGTTGGAGAGATGCAGGCAGTTCACGTGGGCCGGCTATGAACTCTGTTTACGGGAGGTGTGCCAACTGCTTGAAACCGGGGTTTGGTCAGGCACTTGTAAAGTCAGACCTGCTACAGTTCGGAGAGTTCTCTCTCTCCTCTGGCCAGAACCTTCCATAGCTCAGCTTCATTGCTGGTAGTTCCCCTTCACTATGGGACTTGGGGTTGCCTGGGGCAGGACGCCATCCTTTGCTGGTTGGGCATCCGACCAGTTTCTGCATCCACAAGCCTGTTGGTCAGTTTTAAGTACTCCTGAATTAGAACGTCAAGTCGCATGTTTCTAGTCGCCGCGTGATAGGATTTTTAGTTCCTACTTTGTTTCAAATTTAATTTTCTTCAAAATTATTTCAAATTCTCATTCGTAGAGAATATTTTTATCCTTCTGGTACTCGGGTTTATTCTCCACTAGTTTCAGGTCACAGCAACAAGCAATGGTGGACTTGTTTGTCAGTAAACGGTTTTGGGGGGTCACAGAATTTGCTGGGGTTTTTTTTTTTTGATAATATAGCTATTTTTCTAAATTTCCCCAGTGTGCTCTTCCCACTATCGCTCGCCTTCCCCTTCCCGTTTTGTCTGTGTCGTCATGTCGAGCATGAAGGGTGTGACCGACAAGTCTTAATATTTTCTTTTGGTTGCCTTTTTTTTTCTTCTTGTTCACTACTTTTTTTTCCTTTCGTTCTATAGTAAATTCATATGGGAGTCGAAAGAATGTTTTTATTTAAGCCACAATTCTGTAGTAGCAATTTTGTCAGTTCATTCTGTAATACTTCTAAATTTCATAAATCATAGTTTGCAAAATGTAATGGGGGGGGGGGGGGGGGGGGGGGGGGGGGTGGTGGTGTGTAAACTAAGAAAGTTTTTTTTTATGGTCAACCCCTCATTTCAAAAGTGAGAGGATAAGACAAAGGACAAACAAGGGGGACGATCCAGAGTTGAAATGTTATGTCAGTTATTATAATATGTAATGTGTGCGACGTTACTCTTACTTAAACTGACTTCCCCTCTCTTTTTCACCTTCAACATACTTTCCCTTCCTAGTGACACCTCCCTCTTTTTCTTTTCCCACCCTTACCATCCAGGTTTTCTGTATCATTTGCTTGGCTTTATTTTGGTCTTTGTTTTCTGTCTATATTTCTCTCCCCTTCCTGTAATTCTACTTTTTGGACATTTTTTTTTTTTCTGCCACCCTTTTATCTCCTACTTGACATGTTATGGAGACCTATTAGTTTTTTTTTCTTTTTCTTGACCACTGACCTCTGTACTGCCTCCCCACTGACAGTCTGACCACTATAATTAACGGGCTGAGACACAATTCTAATCAAGACTTTAGGGCTTGTTCTTTGGCTTGTGTTCATGTTGGCCTGCACGCTCGGCATGTGCGGTCCATCCTGCCTTTCTACTGGGAACCGTCTGAGGGGATCTGGACAGACCCAGCAGCAACCATGCGGTCAGCGATCCGGAAGACTGTGATCCGTTCGACCCCTTCAGTTGCAACCCTTCAGTGACCTAGTCCTGGTTTGCAGCCACCCTTCAGTGACCTAGTCCTGGTTTGCAGCCACCCTTCAGTGACCTAGTCCTGGTTTGCAGCCACCTTTCGAGTGACCCTGTCTGTGCTAGTGGCCACTTCAGTGACTGTCTGCCAGTGGTGGGTTCGTGGCCATTCTTCCAGACTCGGCTGGGGCATTTCCAGGAACCATTAGAGCCAGGCATAAAGACCACTGACACTCCGAAAGATAAGTCGTGGACAGATTCTGTTGTGTCATGTGAGCGTGAGGGTACATGTCAGTGTGTCATTTTCTTCTTTTCACTTAAATTGATTTGTAGGGTTTTTTTTAATCTGAGATTAGGCCCTGTTCTGTTGATATGGGGAGTTTTTATCATACTCCTTTTGTTTGGCTAGTATACTTACCGTGTCAGACAATAGCATTCTACGACAGTTAGTCAGCTCTGCCAGGCTGAAGTTTTGTGGCAAATGCAGTCATAAGACAGTCACATGATGCCCACCCTACTTCTGCCAACGGAAGTTGCCGATGATGTTTGCTTCCCGAACCTCATTCAGCGAGGCCTGCGCACAAGGAAACCCCCCGAGAACCTTGGCGCCAGAGGGGAAGGTAGGGCGGGATTAGAGTCTGACACAGTAAGTATACTAGCCAAACAGGGAGTATGATAAAAAACTCCCCATTTTGACGTCATATACTATACTGTGTCAAACCATAGCAGAATTTAAAGGAATCAGAGGAGGACAGAGCGCCCTAGTGGGTTCTTGGGGTTAACCGTTATGGCTGCATTGGCCGCCACAAAGGAGATCCCTAGAACCGTCAGCCCTGGTCATGCGGATATCCCTTAAATAAAAGCTTATACAGGGGTTTTTCTGAAACGTCAGTAGGCTGCCTCCAGGAGATAGCGCAAGGGGACAGAGTGCTGAAGCGCTGCGGAAGCGGCCAGGGCTCTAACCTCATGTGCCCGGGGGGATAGGATGGAGAGATCCTTGGACGCCTGGTCAAGTACTCGATCAACCTGATGGGATCAACAATCAATAGAAAGTAACGATCGGAGGGCAGGAGACAGTACGAAAATGCACTGTGCTGACTGGCGCTCAAAAGTATTGAGTAATGAGTGTTGACGCTACTGCTGTAGAATGCTGTGGTCTGACACGGTATAGTATATGACGCCAAATTATTATTTTGCTCCTTTTCTTCTTTTCTCTCACCTCATTTATAGTAGCGGGTTAGGAAGGGAGATAGTTGGGCATACCCTGGGAGTTTGGGTTTATTTTCATTTGTTTTGTCCCTCAGATTAGCTAGCCTCTTGTAATCCAGTCTTCTTCTTTACCCCACTTTCTGTTATTCTGTCTGTCTTCCCTCCCTCTTCTTGTATTTATCCCAACCCCACTTTAAGTGTGAGAGCGAGTGAAAGCAATTGTTTTGTGTAATAAATGTTATCTGTGTGTGTGTACGTCCTGGGTTCTTGTGCTTTCCGGTGAGTGTGGTATGAATGCCTGACTCTACTCTCCCTGTGGACAAGCATCTGAACCCACTATATTTACAAATGTACTGAACTACCATCTACTGACCTTTAGCGAGTGGAGAGCTTCACTTTTCTGGCACATTTTGAACTTGACCAGCTCACCTGTATTTCAAAGAAATTTTGTTTTATTTTATTTCATTTTTTTTTTTAGTGAATTCATGTCTGCACACAACTGGCTCCAAATAGTGTCTAACTGATAAGACATAATAATGTCATCTACTGATTTCACACACAGACATACACACACACAAGCACACTCACACACACATGCCCACAAAGATGTGTATACTATGCGGCATCCTGCAAATATTGGATCAGAACAAGTGCCACCGAAGCAGCTCGGCAGCAGTGCCGTGTGTCCTTTGGTGGGCTGCCTCATGACAACTTGATACCGATTCTCCCCGGGGACTTCTGGTGCTGGGATTGCAACATGGAGAACCTGGGATTAACTGTGTATAGAACTGGTCATGGAGTGGTGTAGGAATAATGCAACCGAAGAGTACACAGAAAATGAGAAGAGTTGAAAAATAACAACACCTTAAGACAAAACAACTCCATGATGGTGTAAGCGAGAAACTGTCCCACAAAATAAAATTCACCATCCACTGAAGACATGTCACATCTGTTAGACTATCTTTCTCCTCTAGGAAATGACAAAAGTATGGTGCGTTTACACACACACACACACAATCCTAGTCATTCTGACACTTACCTAGATAGCGGACAGTCTTCAGTTTGGATTCAATATTAATCTGGTCCTTCTTTCTCATCTGAAACACAAAAGAGCAGTACTCACAGCCAGGCTCATTCACAAAGCAGAATGAAACACTGAAACACAACTCTATGTAGTCGTTCATCTCCTGTCCACGTTCATCTCCTGTAATTTAAAACTGTAAAATACCACCTCTTATCCCAGCCTCCTTCCAGTAAGTAACTGACAGGTCTATGCATCATACAACAGGTACATGAAAGGCCTAGTCTGACTCTGTCATAAGATTCCCCATGATCACACTTTTCTTGATTTGCAAATAATCTAATTTGAGCTGTGTGAGCTGAAAATTCTGCATAGGGGCAGGTGCTTTCAAATCTGATGCAGCAGGAAAAAAAAGCTGATCAAAACTCAACTCAGAAAACTGCTCTCCAGCATAAAAAACAATAAAGACTGCAAAATGGCAAGTGCAGGCTAGGGACCGTGAAGCCTGCAGACACATTTTTTTAAATGAAACTATGGGGGATGTAGACTCCTTACAAGACAAAGACGCCAACATCCAACAAAAATCCTACATGCACTAGGGAACGTCTTGCGCATAAATGTATTTAAGTTGGACATGAAATTTCCGATGTTCCTGTGGTTACTTTGGATCTTCACATAGAATCATTTTTCATAGTGATTTTGCGTATGGTGCAAAACCATACAGTGTAGCATTGATTACTGTACATTGTGCTAAATGGACAGCACAGAACGGAACTGACCTGATTCAGGTCTTCTGACTGAATGAAATGTATTGAGACATTATACACATTGTGCTATTTTGACACATTAACACACAAAAACATTCATGATCAGATAGAGAATAAAATAAAAGGATCTGAGTATCTCTTTACATAACATGAATGCTTTATATATCGTAATAATTTTCTTTTTTTTTTAATCTAAGAACACAATTACTAGCCCAGACTTGATCACAATAAACTTCTCTCACATTCTGTTTTTTCCAACACTTTTGGGACTGACCTTTTATAATTGATTTAGTGGCGCTTAGGGGCCTGGATTAACTACAACTGTGTTTACTAGACTGTCATCTATCACGCTTACTCATAGCCACACTTGATTCCAGCTCAGAAGAAGTATTCTTATATGAATCTAAGCCCTTTGCATGTGTCCACCATTTCTGCAATGAACACTGTCCCTGAACAGCACATCCTCATCCTCAAAGCTTCCAGAATAACCTGTATTAGCAGGTGGTTGGCACAGCCAAGGTCGGTGTTTACAAAGTTTTAACACACATCATCATTTGATATACCTGAGGTTCCTGTTATCCCAGGTCAAAGATATTATCAAATCGCTGTTACAGTAATCAATCATCATAAACCAGGTACTGGTAGGCCTTATGGACAAAGTGGTGTTCTTGTGATCCGAGAGTCCTGGGCTCAATCTCCTCTTCTGCCAGCCAAGTTATAGATTTTTTTTTTCAGTAAACATCTGTGACGACTCCAACCCCTTACTGTGCTTGGTATACGACTAACACACGGTCCCATGGGTGAACAGATGCACTAAAACTAGTACAGTCAAACCTCTATTATAAGACCCTCTGTTAAAAGACCTCCTCTCATTTCAGACTGTATTTTTTTGCACGGATGCATTTTACTATTAAAACGACCCCTCTTAAGCGACTTACTCTGAAACGCGACTTGCAACCTCCGTTCTGTTGAAATTTACGACCATCGCAGCATTCGTGTACGACCATGAGTCAAGGGAAGCAACTGCAGACCTGCCCCAATCAAGAGTCGCTTCCCTTGTTAAAAGATGGCAGAGATCATAGGCAATCATCATGTGGAAAGCGAAAGAGAGGAAGCCACTGAACTTAGAAGAGAGAGTGGAGGTGATTAAAACAAGCCGTGGAGGTGAAACTACAATATCGATTGCTCAAAGTTATGAAGTTTGCAAGACGTTTATCAGTGAAAATTATACATGTTTTCAGTATGCATTCAGTGTTCTTGAGACTTTTTGTGCTTGTAAAATTCATCTGTGAGAAAGTGTTTGTTTCTACAACTGTCGGTGCCTACCTCCATTATAAGACCCCTCCAATTTACAACCAAATTTTCTGGACATTTTGAAGGTCTTATGATACAGGTTTGACTGTGATTTAAAAAAAAAAGACAAAAGACTAAACAAAAAATCCCTTGCATGGAGGTGAACTCTAATTTCCTTCTCCATGGTATGGTAGACTATAGTGCACAGGTGGCATGAATCACACACACACACAACAAAGCATGCACACTTGTGTTGTAATCAGACATCATCCCCAAGGACGGAACGTGGATACCTTCATGGTGGGATTAAAACTATCACGTGTGCAAGAATCTCACCAATGATAAACCCTTGAGTTGCAGGTGGGGACAAAGAAGAGGATCATCACACACCAAAGCCATTCTCACAGCACTAATTATGAGATGGACAAAAGCCCACTTACATGCCATCGCAGATCACTCTTGACATTATGGACAAGGTCTGTGGCCACATCATCAGGCATACATGGGCTCAGGGTCGCCACCAGTCGAGCATAAAACGGAAGCAAATCGTATCTGTGGAAATCATAACCAAAAATTTTTGGCATTAACATCTAAAAGACAATACTATTTAAAATGTGACAACAGAGAACTTGCTTCTTATAAAGTAAATGGTACACATCACTGATTTGTAATCTGGCATCTATGGGTAGATTACAGATTGTGTAATTTTAGTACCGTCAAACGAAAATGAAATGATAAAGTGATTCTGCACATGATTATACGAACTATATTATAAACAAATCTTTTTCATCTAAGAATCACTGAAAAAAAAGAGAGACAAAAAAAATGTCACCATCCATCCCATAAAGGCAATGTGTCAACATTCTCTAAGTACCTCTTACCTCGTTCTGTGCACAGTGAAGAGGGAGCGCACCAGTTTCTTGCGATTGACCTTGGTGTTGAAGTTCATGCAAAACTCTATGGCTGCCTGTGAAAAACAATTCAACATTGCGTATTTAACAACATTTCTCTCTCCGAACATTTGTACTCTCACTTTCACAGTAATAAACCCACACACGCTGACACACACATGCCGACAGGAGAAGTGCAGAAAAAAAATCACTGGTAATCACACTGAAGAAAGTTGTGAACAGATGAAAATAGAAACATGAGTTCCGTTAGGCACAAGGTGGAAATAGGAGATGGAAAAAAAAAAAAAGGTTAGAGCATGACAGGCAGGTTGCGAATACATGGGATAGGATAGAGAGGGGGAAAAAGGGTATATGCAGATGGATAAGTGAAGCACAAGCATGAATGTGGAACGGGCTAAGGCAACTGCTGGTGTGTAATCCATGTTCACATGCAAGTTACGAGAGACTACAGGTCTGAAAAAAAAAGTACAGAGGAAATGGAGAGAGAAAGAGGGGGGCACTGAGGGCATGAAGACAGTACATGCACATGCTTGTAGGCATGCTTGTTTGAATGTGTATTACGGTTGCAGACAATGATTATTAAATGAAAAGAAAAATTCAAAAGAATCAATTTCCTGATGGGGAACAATTTCTACACACAAAGCACACACACACTTAAACAGCATGTGTGTCCAGAGATACTGTTTGTTTTTTGCATGTCATTAGGATGGTTAGCCTTCCTGTTTGAATCTGTTCCTATCTTTGTCCACACCTTATCTATGAGATCTCGGTTGACACAGGTGGGCAGGGACACCAGGAAGGCATCCAGCTGCTGCTTCATCAGTGTCCCCGTTTCCATGTCATCATCTACAACAAAATACACTGTGCAAATACCAATGTAATATATGACAACAAACTGCTGTTTCATCTGCGTTCCCATTTCCATGTCATCATCTACAAAACACACTGTGCAAACACTATTGTACTATACGGCAACAAACGGCTGCATCATCAGCCTTCCCATTTCTTTGTCTTTCCCTGCATAACAACACACACTGTGCAAACATCAAAGTAAGGATCTGTCCACAGATACTTGTTTCATCAGTGTTCAGATACCTGCTTCATCAGTGTTCCTGTTTCCAAGTTGTAGTCTGCGAAATAATGCACTACACACTGCTGAACACAGATGTAACACAAAATCAACAATAAAAAACGTCACACAGACAGGGCATAATTCTTGTATATTTTAATCCTTCTTTTCATAAATTGAAACAGCCTCCCCTTTCAGACATTGATTTTAGTACTTGTCTAAAAAAGTTTAAGGATAGGGTCTGTTTTCACCTTCACCAGTTTTTCAGACTTCAACATTTAACCCTTTGTAGATACTCATCCAATATCAATCCTCTATAATATTAAATGACCCTTCCAAGTGCTTTCAAGTTCTTTAACACAGAGATATGCATGATACAGACAGTATTCCTAAACTACACCCTGACCTGCAGAACATGACAATCCTAGGTACATGACTGGGAGCAATTAAGTAGCCCTATCGATAGCAACAGCTCTGACAATGATGCAGACTGAACAGATGTATTTGAAAATGCTTCAAACTTTATGGCTTAGGTGATCATGAACCACCCCCCAAGTCTGGGTGTAAAGTTGGATTTTTCTATTCAACTGATCACAATGGTCAATTACAATCATCCATAATGCACACAAACATGCATGCACAAGCACATCAAATTTCATACCCTTGTAGTTCACAGAAAATTTGCTTAATTTCGGCCTGTAGTCTAGTTTCTTTCATCATTCTTTCAAATTAGAACCCCAGCTTCACAACTTTGTTTGGCACTGAACAAAAATGGATTCTGTCATTATATACATGTTACATTAAACCAAAAACAAACAAAAAAGACTGGTAAAAGTTTTAAGCCCCACTGACCTTGTAAATCGTATAGGTGGTACAGTGTGTTGAACTGAAAAAATTTGTATGCCTTAAAACGGCTGACTGAAACCCAAATTCAGGACTGCCCTGCACCACACCCACCACAGTTACAGACCAGATGTACACCTACCTTCTGGCTCCTGCGCCAGCTCTGGATTGTTGTCTTCCTCGCCTGGAGCCGAACTGTTGTCGGCTTCAGCATCCTTCATGCTCTCTTCAATCCTTGCTGTCTCTATCTCCTTCTCCACCTCCTCTACCTCCAGCTCTCCCATGTCTGAGGACAGAGGCATCCTTGGTACTGGCACACACACCAAAATCCCTGTCCTGTGAATGCCACTTACAGGCACTCCAAGTTCACAACCTCTCCTTCCCTCTATCTGCAATCCTTCACCATCCTCATTCCTCCTACACTCCCTTCCCCTCCACTAACTTCACTTTGGATACACAAGGATGTATGAATGTAAATGCAGGAATGAGAGAGACGGAGGGTCCAGAGAAATGGTCACACAACCTCCACTATAAACTCAAACACTCCAATTGCAGACATTACTTAAGTTTTCAAGCCAATCCATGTTCCCACAAATGATGAAGAAAATCAACTTAGCAACAGGTGCAAGACTACAGCACTAGTTTTAAAAAGTCGCTTGTTCCCAGGCACAGTGGTGGTGGTGGTGTAATTGTCACTTGCCTTCCTCCATCAGTGGATCAGCCTCCTTGGCTCCTTCTTTGGAAGAGTGCTCACTGTCTTTGTACAGGATCTGCCAGCACACGTGTTAACGTTTTGAAAGAGACAGACTCCACAGACAAAAGGCAAAGAAAAAAAAAATACAATCAACAAAAAAAAAAAACATAAAGAATCCCCAGAATCAGTAACAATCCATGAACACTGAGAGTAAACAAATTAAGTGTTTCGCTGTAGTGAACTGAACCCATCTACTGTCACTGGAACACTGATGGCAAGTTACCACAATCCCAGCATAACACACACAAAAAATGCTTAGAAGTACACTCAACCCAAGACACCAACTACTGTGTGATGAAAAATGACCAAGTCATGTTGTTAACAACCCAGAGTCGGATGTTTTGCTAGCTTAGTAAAACTACTACCTGTACCAGAGTATGCTATCGGCAGGAGAAAAAAAAAAATCCATTACCAACCCTCTAGCAGCCTGTACAAC
Source organism: Conus betulinus (assembly GCA_016801955.1). Classification (NCBI taxonomy): domain Eukaryota; kingdom Metazoa; phylum Mollusca; class Gastropoda; order Neogastropoda; family Conidae; genus Conus; species Conus betulinus. The sequence continues at coordinate 488,601 of JADBJO010000269.1, read as the reverse complement.
CAAATATCAAAAGAGCAGACTGAAGTGCTTGATTTACACATTTCCTCTCCTGACAAAGGACAAACAAAGAAGAGAGAAAAGCAGACTGAGTACTTCACTGGACCTGCTGATGAAAGAGACAGCCAGCCAGCTAAGTTGGGAATATTTCTAGGCTGAAAGCCTGTACAGGCTTTCAACCAACAAAAAGATGCTACCATTTTTGCTGCATGGGGACAAAGAGGCTGAACACAATTAAAAAAGATTTCCTTTTTGACCTCCAACCGTATTTAAGACAACATTTTGTTTGTTCCAACAGAAGATGAAATAGATCTGAAATGTAAGGAAGCTGCATTAGACTTTAAATTGTTTAAACTTCATTTTCTGTTTTTCATCTTTCACTCTTTCCCCTATCGGGAGTTTTGTATTATACTCCCTGTTTGGCTAGTATACTTACATGTCAGACCGTAGCATTCAACGGCAGTTAGTTTGATCTGAAAGGCCAAATTTTTGTGCCTAATGCAGTAATAAGACTATCACGTGACACCCACCCTACTTCTGCCCAGGAAGAAAGCCGGTGCCAACCTCCTGCTCCTCACTCAGCGAGGCATATGCACAAGGTAACCCCGAGAGCCATAGCGCAAGAGGGGAAGGTAGGGCGGGCATTAAAGTCTGACATAGTAAGTATACTAGCCAAACAGGGAGTATAATACAAACTCCCCACTTTGACGTCATATACTTTACCATGTCAGACCATAGCAGAATTTTAAAGGAATTGGAGGAGGGCTGAGTGTCCTTATGGTTCTTGGGGTTAGAAGGTGGAATAGATTTGGCTGCGTTAACTGCAACAAAAGAAATCACTTAAATTATCAGCCCTGGTCATAGGGATATCCCTTATACAAAAGTTTATGAAGGGATTTTCCGAAAGCCAGTAGGCTGCCTCCAGGAGATGGTGCAAGGGGACACAGCGCTGGAACACTGCAGAAGTGGCCAGTGCTCTGACCTCATGGGCCCGAGGAAATACGACAGGGACATCCTTATACGCCTGGGCGTAAGCAGATCTGACCGTCTTGAAAAGCCACGTAGAGGTAGTGTCAGCAGAGATGTTTTTATGATGACTGGGGCTGATAGAATGAGGAGACGCTTCTGGGAGGAGGGCCTGGGGCAAGTGTTCCCAGTAGGATCTCAGACACCTAGAAGGGCACAGGTCCATGTCCCCCACTTTCCCCTTTACCCAAGATATCCGCTAGTGAGCGGATGACGAGGGAGGGAGAGGCTGCCCGGTTCCTGATTCTTAGCTGAAAATTCGGGAAGGAACTTGAGAGAGACAGAACCATCCCTGTGGAAGGCAATGTCTCTGGGGCCCCCACTAAAGGGTTTTCTGAGAGCGTCAAGGACAATGAAGAGGTGCCAAAGGGGGACCCGCCTAGGGGACTGTGACTCACATAGAGCTACCCCCTTAGAATCTCTCTGAGAAGGGAGTTATTCTCAAAAGGGAGGCCACCGAGTTGGCGAATAGTGGTACAGATAGCTGACCTGTAGCCCTGAATGGAGCTAGCAGAGCGCTTTAGGGAGAGGGTAGGTGGGATAGAAAGTTGCCTAACTGGATATTAAAAGGACGATCATGGGGAACAGAGTTATCTGAACACCAGGATACCCATCTCGAAGAGAGACTCAGTACTGGCTCTCTGCAAGAGGCCGTAGGCAAGTCCTGAGGGTCTTGCGAGGCCCCTGCCACACAGAGTATGTCCAGGACGGACTGGGATCTGTCCGGTTCGGAGAGAAAGGCAGATGTTCGCAATTGGGCTGGCACAGAAGCCAGGCGTAAGGCGGAGCATCTGGGGCTGGAGTAGGGGCGACCCAAGCGAGGCTGTCTGAGCATGACCAAACGTGTGCCCAGCTGGAGAGGGGGAACATGGAGAGAGAGACTTGGGGTACGGGAGCCCGGACTGGGTCGGCCACCATGGGGTGATGAGGATGAGCCTGGGTCTTTCCAGTCTTGCTTTCCTGATCACCTTGTGGAGGATCGGGAATGGAGGGAAGGCGTATGCTATGAGGCCTGACCAGGGAGGGAGAGAGCTTCGATTGTGTATGCTTGGGGGTCGGGGACGGGAGAGACATATACTAGAAGACAGAGGTTGAATCGGGTGGCAAAGAGGTCGATCATGGGCCTGACCCAATGTTTCCACACTGAGAGGAGGGGTTAGCCTGCTGAGGGTCCATTCCATGTGGAGGCAGGACTTGGACCGACTGAGGGAGTCCGCTAGGATATTGTGCACGGCAGTCGGGCCTAGCAGAAAATCAGTCTGTTTATTTTTTTTCTGTGGCCCGGCGTTGAACTTGATCGTGACCTTCACCGCTTTGATAAGCGCTGGCATCGTGCGTACACCATGCACGTGTTTATCAGCTGCAGACTGAGTACTGCATGGTTTTTCTGTGGTGAAGTTTTCTCTTGTGCTTTACGGATTATTATTCTTCCACACTCCATAACTGGATATAATTAACTCTGTGTGTGATTTGTGTGTTGTGATTCTTCTTTGTGCTGTTTGATATAACTTCGGTTCATACCGCGTTGTTAAGTTTGTGTGTGTGTGTGTGTGTGTGTGTGTGTGTGTGTGTGTGTGTGTGTGTGTGTGTGCGCGCGTTTTTTTTCTTTTTTTCGTGGGTGTTGTTCATCAGTTGCCAGTGGACAGTGACTTGCCAGGCATAGTGCTGAGACTTTGCACACTCCACCAAGCGCTTATTTTCCTTCTCTCTCTCTCTCTCTCTCGCGCAAGCACGTGCATGTGTGCTCTCTCTATCTCTCTCTGTGTCTCTCTCTCTCTCTATCTGTCTCCCTCTCTTTCTCGTGCGCGCGCGCATTCGTGCGTGTGTTTGTGTGTGTGTGTGTGTGTGCGTGCGTGCGTATGTGTGTGTGTGTGTTGTTGTTGTTGTTGTTGTTGCCGTCATTATTCTTGCTCTCTCTCTCTCCCTTCAAGCGCGTGCGTGTGTGCATGCGTATGCGCGCGCGTGTATGTGTGTGTGTGTGTGTTGTTGCTGTTGCCGTCATTATTGTTGTTGCTCTCTCTCTCTCTCTCTCTCACGTGTGTGTGCGTGCGTGCGTGTGTGCATGCGTGTGTGTGTGTGTTTGTGTGTGTGTGTGTGATGTCGCTGTTGTTGTTCTCTCTCTCTTCTCTCTCTGTGCATACATAAGAGTAAGAGTGTGCAAGTGAGTACCCAAGCGTGTTTTGATGCGTGCGTATATGTGTGCGCGTGCGCGCGCGCGTGCCTCTGTGTGTGTGTGTGTAATATCTAGTGATTTCTCTGTGTGTGTGTGTGTGTGTGTGTGTATCTATCTGTTTATATACCGCTGTTGTTGGTGTGTGGGTTTCTGTTAATATATGTGTGTGTGTGTGTGTGCATTCCCCCCCCCCCCCCCCCCCAGTCGTGAGTAGGCTCACTATGAAGATGAAAATGTGGCGACATTTTGCATTGGTGTGTGTACATGTGACATCAGTTTCAAATGATTGGAACGAGCGAAAGTACAAGGTCAGGTAGGAAGCACTTCATTGTTTATAACTGATATCTGCATGTGTAGCATGCGAAAATCTTGCTTTACTAAAAGCACGGTGTGACTGTGATAGAATCGGTATCGGCATGCTTCACAAGCACGTAGAGCACACACACAGATAGACAAGCAAAAACATGCCTAGGCTGTGCTAAGGAAACCGTCACCGTGTTCTCCAGTGAAGCTGACCAGTGCCGACAGTGACTGTTTATTTGGGCCCTGTACCAGCTGTCAGGTAGGCGTCCTGCGAATAATTTTGTATCAGTTGGAAAGGAAAGATATGCACGTCCAATATGTCTGAGTTTGAGCGTGATTGAAAGGACGACGCATGCTCTCCACTGAGTTGAACTTTTTCATTTCATTTGTTGTTTGTTCATTTGTCTGTTCAATTGTTTTTTTTATTGACACATCTTTGTGGTGCTTGTCAGCAATGCGTATGAAAGAAGACCCGTTCATGTTTGGTATCGTTCTGTCAGTCAAAGACCCCACAATCCAGTGACATCAATCGACCACAGCTCGCTGTATTCTGGCATAAAGTATTAATGACGAAACACAACACCCTATTTTCAACACACCATCAGCTAGACAGCTAGTATCACATTACATGTACGGAGGAAAGGTTGTGGGAGGTTAGCGCAAGGAAGCTGACAGCTGTTGGCAGCCGTGCGCCATCTAAACAAAACTATGGCCGTCTCCTTCCCTTCCCTCTCGCCTTTGCTCTGCGACTGGTAGGCGGTCAGAAGTTACTGCTCTTGTCTTTAACTAAATATTCCTCTGTGGACAAGCGTGTGTGGGTTCCTGCAATGCGCCTTGCGCGGAGAGGTATTCCCTGCAAGTAGCACCAGCAGAGGAAGGCCTCTATTCGAAGAGAGAGACTGAGTGAGCGGGGTTGAGTTTGCACTGTTGGGGTTGGCGACAAACCCTAGCTGGGAACAGAGGCGCCAAAGTAGGCTGGTGTGGGATTGACACCGGGCCCAGGAGGGAGCCAGGACGAGCCAGTCATTGAGCGTAAAGTGAGCTTTACATCAGGAGACGTATGTTTTCCTGTGTTGCCAGGGAGACCATCTCCCTGACCACCTTTGTTAAAAGGAAGGGTGCCAGGGAGAGGCCGAAGGGGAGGCCTTGAACTGGAACACCCAATCCTGCCAGACGAACCGTAGGTATTGTCTGTGAGATGGGTATATAAGAATCTAAAAATAAGCATCATTCAGATCTATCGAGGATGCCCAGTCCTGGTAGTGGATGGAGTCTCTGAACTGAGTCAAGGTGTGTCCATCTGGAACTTGGTGGCTTGGGGTTGACATGGAGGTTGGGCAGGGGAGGTATGGATGGGAGAGGGAGGGGGAGAACGCATCAGAGGAGGGCGTCTGTGGGCCCAAGGCAGATGGAACCCCTCCTCTAGGACTGCTACTATCCATGGGTTGAGGCCCATACGTCTCCACTGGTGGGCATGTCGGGATAGGCTGCTGCCAGAGGGGCCGAAGGGCAGGGTTCAGAGGGACCCTGGAGGGGAGGGGGGTGGGGAAGGGTTATTGAGTGGTAGCAGTCTGAGTTCTCCCTGCTCCAGCTCCCCTGTAGGAGGGTCCTCCAGTCACCCTCTTGGACTGTCCCTGACGGCCAAAAAAAATTCTGCTTGGAAAGGTTCATGTTAAGTCGAGAGAGGGGAGTAGAGCGCTGGGCGGGCTGGCGCGGTGCGGGATGGGGCCTGCTTCCCATAAGAGGTTTGGTGGTGAGGTGAGGGAAGGAATGAAAGGAGGGTCTGGGAGGGCGAGCCTGAAGAGGGGGGGTAGGCCTGGCCGCATATGAGGCTGCTTCTTTACACTCTTCAGCTGAATGAGTGATAAAGGCAGCTGAATAGAGATTAGCCTTCGAAAAGAAAGGAATCTCTGCAGGCCAATAAACAATTAAAATGACTCCTGGCTGCGCTGTCCGCTGCAGCCAAAGGTGATGCGAGCTCCTGTTGACCAGGATTCGCATCATGGGGTCCCTGAAGAACCGTGAGTCAGTCTCAGAGAGTGTCCCAGAGGCCTGAGCGTATGAGGACACGGAGACCGAGGCATCCTCCTCTGGCCAGATCTCCACAAGCTGAGAGAGCTTGTCAAAATTACATGACCAGCGGTGATGTGTTGGATCCCCCCGATCTGGCTATGTGGTCCCATTCCACTAGGGTCTTGAGTGAGATTGAAGTGGCAATGGGAGGAACCGAATCGGGGATCAACCGGCGGTCGGCAGGAGAAATGGCAATTTTCCTGGCCACAGGGTAATTGTTGGCAAACAGGGAGGAGATGTGGGGTCATCGGGGGTCCCTGAGGAACGTGCCTACAGGGGCCGCCTTTGGGGGCCGAGAGGGATTACTTCCCTGGAGGAGGGACGACCTGCGCACCCCTGGATAGAGTTGCCCGGACACTCCCAAATGGAAAACAGGATCTGAAGGTGACTAGTTTGGCGCGAGCATGCTTGGCCGGAGACCGGAGTGGATTTTGACACTGAAAAGAACTTGTCCTAGGGTGGGGACTCCCTCAAGACAAGATCAGGGGCGCCACTGCTCAATAGCAGACAGGTCACAAGATGAGGAGGAGAACTTCCTCACCCTCATTCTCAAGACTGGGAGTGTCGGGTTCCTGGAGAGGTTGCAAAGAACCGTCTAGAGAAGGCAAAGACAGGGGTGCGTGAGGGTCCCGCCCTAGCTGGGGAGTAGTATGATGCGAGAGCGGGTCCCTGGTGGCTCCATGATCGGCGAGCAGACTAAGGGAGGGAAGTCCGTCCTGCCGATCGGACAGCACCTAAGAGGGAGGCAGACCAAGGTCGAACCAGCTTGAGAAGGCTGGATGCCACAGGCAACCATGGAGCTGATGAGGTCCGCTCAAACCACTGGTCCCTCTGTGGGGGTATAGAGCCACTGGTCTCCATGGAGAAAAATAGGCTGTGGCAGCCAGGGGGCAGAATTTCCATGGGCCAGGGTAACCTGAAACATCGGGGGTTTGCGAGAGAGTGTGTCGTGTCGCGCACCAACCCCCTGTCTACGAGTTGGTGTGGCTGCAGTAGCGTGGTCACACCAAGGTCCGGATAGGACAGGTTACTCCTAGTCCCACCGGTAGATACTCGCCCCGGAGGAACAGGACTGAGGACGTTGTCCAAGTGGGAACAGAATAAGTCTGCTCCCCAACAATCCTGTTCCCCTAGGGGGAATGCTGACAATCGATTGGGGTACACTGAATGCCGGGGGTCCGTGACACAAGTCAAGGCGTGGTGGTGCCTGCGGCTGCGACCCGGAGTTATGTCCAGTGTGAAACCAGGGAGTGGACATAACTCTGCCACCAGAAGAAGGACGCTCCTCGTGCACTAGTGGTGGCTGCACTTGTGCACGGTGGGGGAGAGAGCGCCATGAGCCTCTGTGCTACTAGTGGGATGTGTGTGTGTGTGTGTGTGTGTGTGGGGGGGGGGGGGGGGGGGGGGGGGGGGGGACTAATAGCAGCAGTCTCATGGAGGCAAATGACGGGTGCTGATTCCATAGCCATCCCGTCACCTGTGCCGGTGTGTGCCTCGGTAAAAACCAAGCGTCGAAAATTCGCGCCGGTCGCCCGCGTTTTTGTGTGTCTCACTGTGCGTGCGAAGGGAAGAAGGCAAGCCAGCATTAGGTAAAATGGGGGGAGAAGGAGAATTCAAGTGCGAATTCTAAAACGGGCCTTCCCTTTAAGGGGAACCTTGCCTTTAGTTTTAAGTGGGATGTAACAGAAAGGCACTTTGTAAGGTGGCAGCTTGCCTTTTGCCCTTTGGGACGCAGTGATCGTGCATCCGCTGGTCGGTTAGAGGAGGTATCAAAATGACGGTCGCGCGTCCCCTCTGCGTAAACCCCCCTCTACACCAGCCGTACATTCTTCCGAAGAAAGAACGGTTTGTTCCATGGAATCGGTACACGGGTCCTCCGGGGCAAAGAGCGACTTCTGGAGAGAGACGTGCTCAACCTGTCATTACCCTTCACCATTTTGGGCTATGGTGGCGGAACAAACACGGAGCACATGACCACAAAGTGGAGACAAGCTGGTGATCAAGACATCAGGAGGAAAACTCGATCGACCTTAAGGTAATGGTAATTGCAATAACTAATGTGCAAGAGGAAACCTCCAGCCCAACTAAACCTAGGAACAACTAGAAAGTAGATGACCACGAGGTGAGGCAAGATGGCAGATCGAGAGACCAGAAGGAGTACTTGATCACCGAAAGCTATAAAATACAATAATAAAACGCCATGCAACAGCCTCACACAACCATAGTACCATGGTGTAGCGTAAACCACAACAGAACAAGTAAAGAAGGCAAACACAGGCAATCTCTACAAAAAGAAGTAATAGGCGAGACAGAGCAAGAAAAATTTGCCCTTGTCAGGTGGAAGGCTGAAGCTGAATGAGGAACAGGAACCAGCTTTCTTCCTTGGCGGAAGTAGGGTGGCATTACTTGATAGTCTTATTACTGCATTAGCCACAAAAATTCAGCCTTTCAGAGCTAACTAACTGCCGTTGAATGCTACGTCTGACAGGGTAAAGTATATGACGCCAAATTATTAGTATCATTACAAATGTTGTGCAACAAGATTTGTCCAGTTCTGTTAATTTCCTTGACAATGGGAGGAGAAACTCTGGTATGTATCTGTTGTGTGCGTGAGGTTAGTCAGGCCACTTACTACTTGGTAGGTGAGTGGGTGTTTGGAAGGGATTAGTAGAAACAGTGAGGTGGTGTTTCATATCATAAAAGGGATCTTTTATCTTGTTGTTATAGGACAGAACTTGTCTAAGAGACTAAGCCATACAAGACTCATATCTGTCAGCAGGTGTGAGGTACAGGAGCCTTCATGTTACACTAGTACAATGCAAAAAGGTATCAGTAAAACCCAGCATATATCAGTCAAACAGAAACAAAATGATCAAAGACAAATAGCAGTACTGCAAAGCTGAAATTATTCTACAGCTAATCTTCACAGAAAACTGAGTACATTTAGAGGCCTGATCAGGCTTCTGGCCTACCTACACACAGCAAATTCACACAATGTTTTCTTCTTGTGCAGGGAATTAATTTCTCAGAGTTCCATTTCCAGCAGCCTATGACACCCAACACAGGCTACGGTCTGATAACTTGTCCTCAGGCCAAAATGCCCTTCTGTTTCATCATTCATATTCTGTCCATCAACCAAAGGCCAGCAAACAGCTCAAATTTACACTGCTTACCCCAGGAACCAAAGCCCTCAGGTCAGGCAGATTTTCATAAAAAAACTGCGAGTGTCATCGTCTTCAAACAGGTTGGTGTCACCTTCATACTGGAACTGGAAAAACACATACACACAACTCCTGTGAGTTAGGTTAATGTCACCTTCATATTGTAACTGTAAAAAAAAAAAAAAAAAAAAGAAGCAAAAGAAAAAACTGTAATCTAATAAGGCTGAGTTTGTCTTAACAAAAAAAGGATAACACACACAATTCCTGTAACTTAGGAAAATGAAAGGCCATGTATACATCCCTGCTTGAAACACTATATCCAACAAAATAAAGATGTATCCTAATATCTGGCCAGTGAGACATGAATCAGAGGAGAGACATTTCAATGCTGTTCAAAGACTTCAAAAAATCTTTTGTATATGGTTTACATATATATAGATGCAAAACTTTTCAATACTGCTCTGAACAAACGCTTCTTCATTGTATGATAGCTGTTTAACTGTCAACATCACATTTACTTCCCCATTAAAGATCCAGTCCCCTAAAAGACTCTAGACTTTTTAAGTTACCAAGAGCTTCCACCACTCTAAACAGAGATTTTCATGTCCTCATTTAAATATGGAGGGGAATATGAGCATTACCTGCTGTTCAGGCATTAATCTGATAACACAGCATGGACCATGAGCATCAGGTGAGGAGGGTCGCTGTGCAGTGGAGAACTTAATGAAACAAATTAGATTTTGTGTTCACAAGATGGTCCCACTAACACAAGTACAGGAAGTGCACTACACATTTGGTAAGCCAGTTCAGCCTGCAAGTGTTGCCAAGTGGTGAGAAGACAGCCATTACCAGCAGTATGGGGAGTCTGTGTACAACTCCTCCTTTGGCTATTATACTTATGTCAAACTCAAGCAAGCTATAACCAGTTAACTGTCTCTCAGTGCTGACTTTTTCTGGCTACAAAGACCTAAGACACCCAAAAAGCCATCTCACAGTTCCGATGTACAGTTTGCAGTCACCTCTGTCTTGTTCCTTGGCCTAGGTACAAAAAAAAACTCCCACAAACCATTGCTACTAATGCAAGCAAGGAACAGACATGAATTTGAGTTTGACATGGCAAGTATTCCAGCTTACAGGCAGTTGCATACAAGCACGCCATTTTGGCTTCATTAACTGTACCATGTCAAACTTATGCTGCAGTGAAAAGTAGAGGAGGCCGTCATCTACCATGATGGGCCAAAGGGGGAACCCTTTGGGAGGGCAATGGCTATGTTAGCTGCAATAATGAAATTCTCCTGATACCATCAATCCTGGTCATTTAAAAAATTCCTGAGGTACAAGCTGATGTAGGTATAATGCCAGATAACTGTCTCCAGAACCTGCTTTAAGGTGCTGAATGGTAAATTACTACTGAGTTGGTAACTGCATAGGTCTCATGTGCTCTAGGATTATGGACCAAAATGTCCCAACGGGCCTATCTGTAAACCTAAAGGATGGTGTATGAGATCCAGCACAAAATCATGCCTGTGGAAATGTCACTATGACGATTTTTGTGTAAGATGATCAGGCAACACTTGAAGGAGGAGTCTGGGGGTTTGGACCTTCCACAATAGTAGCGCAGGCAATTAATGGAATGTTGTCCCCCCTGGTCTTCACTCCCCAGGATCCATGAGTGAGTCTACATAATCAGGGAGGATGAGAAGAAAGCCAGGTACCTGACTGTCAGCCAGCTGTGGAAGAAGAGGTATGAGACAGAAGGGTGGTGATGAGCAATGCCATGAAATACAAAAAGAAACCTGGACTTACGAGGAACAGACACAGCAACATGGAGTGCAAGGGGCATCCACAATGCTTCATGGGACAAAAAACAGCCAGTTAAAAAAAAAAAAAAAACCTAAAAGAAAAGATGGGGGGGGGGGAGAAAGGAGCTGCTTGGAGAGAAAAGGAAGGAAGTTCATTTTCAACTCACAATAGAACAGATATGTGTAATCAAGGTCAGCCACAGTAACTGAAGAATATCGAGACGTGCAGGGGCAGGATTCAGTTTCCTCTACTCGTTTGTTTGTTTTTCTTGTTTTTTTTGTTTGGGTATCCAAATTATAATGGGCATGTTCATGGCAAGGCATTTGTCTGCCGAGCATGAGAGAAATGTCGAACAGAATACCCATAAACAGTATGGATGCACAGGTCCACAATTTACTATCCATATCCAGCCAGCTATCTATATTTATACTTTATGAGCATCAAGTCCTGGCTAATCACTGTTACCTTTGATTTTTAAAGTCTGTTTGAAAAAAAACCCCCAGTTTTTTCCTGTTATGATCAGATACAAAATAAACACCACCACTATCACCATCACCCTAAATAATAAAAATAACCAAAAAAAAAGTTCCCACCCTACATGCGTTATCTTTGTTTCTTATGAACTTCTCCACAAGACACTGACTAGAATGACTTCAGTGCACAATCAAATAGCTTACCTCTGCATCCTTCATGGGGTTAAAGATGTCAAAAGTACCCCCCACCATCTTCTGAAGATTCTGTTAACACAATGATAATGAAACTCAGTTTTAAAAAAAATTGTCAACATGTAGACAGACATTATTAGAAGCGATAAACTTTCATTCTGAAAAATCCTCCATATTTCTTTTTTTTTTTTTCTTTTTAGCATACGCAGGCTGATACTCCTGCAGACACTCCCTGTATAGACTGGCAAGGATTAATCCCATCTACCCAACAAAGGGAGTGGAGTTTTGTGTGTATGACCGTTTTTTATCACGCCATTAAGGCAGCCATACTCCATCTTCAGGGAAGGTGCATGCTATGTGTAACGTGTCATCCATACCAACGGCCAAACTGGCCTTCCCTTCCGAAAGTTGATGATGGGATTTTACGTGTGTGCAAGATGTTATGCGTGTGTTTCACATGTGGAACCTCAGTTTATAGTCACATTTGAAGGACTTCACGGGAAATGGAGTCAGAACCAATGTTAACTCTGAGGGAAAAATTTCCCTGTACCAAAACAGCACGGCAGAGATTCGAACCCGCAATCCCAAGATTATGAGTCCAGCGCTCTACCACCAGGCTATTCCAGCCCCCAATCCTGCATACAATATTTGGAAACATTCAAACGTGACTTAAATGAATTGATCATGGAGTTCTTCTTAAAAAAATTTTAACTGTTTGTTTTCAGATTTGAGTTACTTAAGACGCACAGTCCAGAACAAACAACATAAAAACACAGTAATACGAGAAATGATGGTTAAGTGGTTTTGTACAGCACGCACCACAAATATTAATGTTAAAATCATCACTACCAGGCATGAATCATTATTAATTTCTTCTGCTGAATGAGTGCCAACAGTGCTGGAACTAATCTGTTCAATGTTCATTAATAGTTAATTTATGAATGACAAAATCTTAAATAGATTCTAAAGAATCAGTGAAAAGGAAACAGTCATACTGTGTGTGTGCGTGTGGTAGTGGTGGTGGGGAGCCCATGTGTGGTGTGTGTGCGTGTGTGTGTGTGTGTGTGTGTGTGTGTGTGTGTGTGTGTGTGTGTGTGTGTGAAATTGTATGTACGTACATTCAAATCAATGCATTAAACATATGATGAATATCTGCAACCACCATTTGTAACAGATGAGAACATAAGCACATTTTAGTTCAGATGTAGTCATGGCATTTTCAAAATGTTTCTGTAAACAATGAAGAATAAGCATGAAGACAATGATCTACTGACCTTCAGCAGGGAACTCTGGCATGTCTTCGTCTAGCAAGTCCTGTGAACAAAGAGGAAAACAACAATCAAATCACTGGACCTGTTACAAACTTACACTTGTAACAAAACAAACCATAGTTAAACACTGAAGGCACACCATTTTACAGACAGCTAAATGTTCCCAAGACAATTCATGAAGGTACCTCATATTTTATTTTGTATAGCTTTGACAGAAACACCGACTACTGGAAACTGCAAGGTCTTCTGAATTTAATGATTGACTTATCTGAAGGTAAAATGGTATGGATATTTCAAATCATCTCTTCATTGAAGATGAAAAGCGTAATGTTCCCACAAACATTTTCCCTTTTTTTCTCAAAATCATCAGAATTAAGATTCTATCAAGAACTAGTCTGCCACAACTTTCTCAACAAACTGTTTACACTGCTAAAGATATTTGTGGGGGAAAAAATGGAGGAGGTTGGGAGAAGCACTTTATTTAATCATTCAATCCACAATCCAGTCAACTCGATCATATTACTGCATATATGCAGAAAACACACACACACACACACACACACACACACACACACACACACACACACATTCTCTTAATCCCACCGTCCTGAAAAGAGTATGGTAAACCTCTCCTCACACACTTTGATTTTATCTTCTTGTGGAAAGTGAACATGGTTTCTGAACCAGACCTGTCCCATCAAAACCAATGCAAACATCAGTGAACATTGCACAAGCCCTGGATCCACTCACAGCCAAGGCAGCAGCACTGGTGTGCAGCTTGTGGAAGGCATTGTAGGCCGACTCATAGCTGTCCCGCCTCTCCTGGGTCAGCTCCCCTTTGGTCTGAAACCACAGACCAACGTTTGTTAATCACCTACTGACAACAACATAACCAGTACAGAATAAGGATGGAAGGAGGGAGGTGAGGTGGAGCAGTGCTGTCAGGCAGGATTTTCACAAGGGGGAGAGTGTGAGGCAGGGCAAACGGAGGAGAAAGAGAAGGGTGTGTGTATAAGATGGGAAGGCTTTTATCCGTTTTGTCACATGGACAGATACTTATTCCAATTTCCTACTTTGAGGGACACAAATCTCCAAATTCAGGAGTACACCATCACTTTCAGGGACATTACAGAAAATGTTTTGCAAGTGTTTTTACTCATGACCCACAATGCATACAAAATACCTTGTAATAACTAAACACTGTTAACTCACCTTTATTTAAATTATGTACAAGAATATGAAGTAGGGTAACTGCTGAGACAGATGGATGGACCATTTTGTGATTCTGTTTCTGTTTTTCAACAACTGAACTGTTCTTTGCGGGAGAGAAGACTGCCGGTCTCAACATGCTGCCAGCAATCGTCTCTCCTGCCAAGTCTGATAGAGAAATCAAGGCACAAACTACGCAAAAATGCATGCCACTCACCCTTCTTTCCTGGCTTGATAAATGGCCATTTGTCCATATAATAATTCCTGAATGCTTGCCATTGTTTCACAGCTGTTTTCTTCCTTGGGAAAAAAAGACTGTGCGGCTAATCTTCTTCCATGGTTCTTTTCAATGCCATTATGGTAAAAAAACGGATGAGACCGAGTCTGCTTAAAACATGAGTTAGGAAGCACCGCAGCTCGCTACTGATTCCATCCCTGCTTGGGTGTTTTTGCTAAGGGCCATCCATCCTTGAAGTGATTCTTTTCCTTCACTTATCGGTGATGGTCAGCGCAAAATTGTATGTCCAGAACACTGTAACCAATTTCCTGATTTTTTTTTTTTTTTTGACAAATATGGACCACCCGTGACGGTAGGCATCTGTGTATTATGAATCAATAATAAAAATAATAGTCCCCCCCCCCCCCCCCCCCCCCCCCCCCCCCACCCCCACCCCCGCAGTCGCCACTCCTACTTTTCACCTGACTATGACAATTCAAACTTTTTACTGATGATACTACAGTTATTTTTCATTAAAGATATTAGTTTGCTCTTTGATCAGTTAATCACAATTCCAGTATGCTAATTTTCATAAATGATAAACAATGATGAACACACCCCCTGCATAATATAAAATGAACAATTGAACAGATCAGCAGCTTTCAGAGCTGCCAACAAATTCTTACTGACCAGGAAGAGTCATGCACAAATTACACACACACACACACACACACACACACACACACACACACACACACAAAGTACCTGCAGTATTTTGCGGTTCTGACGCTCCATGGCCTTGATGTTCTGGTGGTCATTGGTGACATGACGGATCAGTGTTGCAAAGTATTCCTTCAGTAGATTGCGGCAGGCTTTCTGACGCTCTGGAGGTAGCATCTGCAGTCACACTTGTCAATGCAGTGGACCCACTTAATGATCCAATTTAGCCTGTATAAATCCATCCCTTCCACTAATCAATTTTTCCACTTTACTCCCAACCACCATCTTCCCCCTCCCCACATTCCCCTCCCAACCCCATACCCCATCCTGTACACACACCTGACTTGGTTTATCCCTGTAGTACCTTTCAGTAAACAAAGTGAATAGTGTCAGTATTTTTAGTTATTCTGAGCAAATTGTCAGTAGTCACCACCACTTTCATGTTCAGGACAGTTAGCTGAAGTAAAACCACACTCAATGCACAGCGCATAGAAATTCTGTGTACAGACGCCTGTAATAAGACCATTCTCTTCACTTACGCCACATGAAAACGTTTTTTTTTGTTTTTTTTTTTTGGGGGGGGGGGGGGGGGGGGGGGGGGGGTAAGGGGGGTAAGGGGAGGGGGGAGGTGGCGCACACAGATCACATACGCTGGACTGTTTTTTTTGTGCTGACATTAGGTACACATTGACTGGAACAATCAGAGGAATCAGACCCATGTGCAGACCTGCCTACCCGCCTGAACTCTGAATGAGTGGTTTCCTGGCCCAAACGAGTAGTTTTACAGCAAAAATGGGGAGTTTGTATTGTACAGCAATTTCTTTATTGTACAGCAATTTCTTTATATTGATATTTCACATTGGGCCATGTGTTTTTGCTTGCTGATGTTGTTTCTGTGTGTGTGTGTGTGTGTATGTGTGTGGGTGTGTGTGTGCGTGTGTGTGTGTGGCAGCGCGCGCACCCATCTGTGTGTAAGTGGGGGGGGGGAGGGGGGGTAACATAGGGAGAGACTGTGTATAGTCCTGACTTTATTCTGTTTTGGAGATTGCTGGAGGTTTGAGCTGCCATCTCCTTAATGACTGCTGTTGCCTTGAGTCTTTGGGCAATTTTGGAATCAGGAAACATTTCATGGCTGTTGTCAAGGTGTTCAGTGTTGCAATGTGCAAATTTGAATCAGCAATTACCTGGCAAATCATTGCTTCTGCTCTCATAACTGAGCGCTCAAACATCTTTTTTTTTTTTTGATCTTCTTGGTTGTCACAAACATACTCCATTTGCTTTCCAACTCCCTTAGCGAACTGTTTTAGTTTATGTGACACATTCTGAGCATGTGCTTGCAGTCAAAAATGTCACTGCTCCGGACAGAAAAAAACCGTGTTTGCACTGAGTGCAGTGTGCAAAATGTTTTCCTTTTCATGATGCTATGAGGATTCCAAACTGTTACTGATTGTGAGGCAGAAACATTTGTGATGCAGTCCTGGCCTTCTTCACAATGTTTTTTTTTTTTACTGTATTGGGATCTTCTGAATCCAGAATTTCATCATCAGACTTGTGTATCCGTTTTGTGAGCTCAGTTTCTGCCATTTTGGTAGAATGAAGTTGGCTGCGTTCAATATTACTGTCACAGTTTGCTCTCTGCCCGCTTGGATTAAGTTAAGGCTATCACAGCAATAGAGTAGCAGCCTGCATGGGCGAGTGTTTTTCTGAATGCACTCTCAGCATGCACTTGACCAGCTTAAAAGGTGGTTCAGACTTTGTCCCTTGCTTCATGATCACTGCTGCTTTCGTGTTTATCTTCTTCAGTTAGAAAATTACGTAGTCAGCCAAATCTAAATTACGTAGCTGCATTCCAAAATACATAGCTACATAGTTTGGCAAAAAAATGCGTAGTTTTCTATGGTCAAAACATAGTGTAGGCAGGTCTGTATGTGCTTGTGTTTTTCAAAATCATCTCCCTTCACTTCCTGTCCTTTCTGACCATCACTGGCAAGTTTCCTCTGTTTCGCTTTTTTTTTTTTTTTAAATCGCCCTGTAGGCTATAAATGTACCTTTTAGCACTACAGTCAGGGATTTGTGTCAGCTGAAACGATGGCATGGCTGTAAGGTTAAACAGTCTGACACAAGAACATGGTGAGCTTGGTCATTTTTAGTTTGCTCAGATTCAACGAGTTATCTTCCTGGTTCTTCACTCCTTTTCTTCTCTGCTTTCTCACATTTCTTCTTCAGGTTTTTTTTTTTTTTTTAAAACATTTTTCAGTTCTAGAGATGATATGAGCCAGTAAGGAGATGAACACTATGAAGACGATGATTTTGATTCATCTATTTCAAATTTTCAAGCTTCTCTTGTTAGGGCTGTGATATCCAATATATGGTCCATTGTACAAGACATGCTATCCTCCTAAGAATTTGAAGCTCTCTCCTCCTTCACAGGGAGTGCATGTAAAGTCATATTCTTTTTTTAAGTATTCCATCCATGATGGATTGACATTTGGTTTGCCCTCCAGATATTACAGCGGAAAGACAGAAAACACAAAGTCCTGTGTTCTGTTGTGTTCACGTCTGTATGCCATGTACTGGGAACCCCTTACATCAACCTGTTTATCACAAGAAGCTTCCAGTTTTTTTTGTATCTCCTGTTCCAGACCCTTCAGTTTGTGCTGTGGATGTGCTAGTAATCTCATGAGAAGGGATACTTGCCTATGCGTTTCCACCCTCTCCCCTAATTCGAGCAGTCCTTAAAAACTAAAAAGTATATCCACAGAGAACTGCTAGGTAATCCTCATTTGCCCCCTAATCCTCATCTGCTGCCAAGGGTTCCCATGCCCTTCCCTATGAGACTGGCTTGTCTCACGCAGTATGTGCATGTGATTAAGCAGGAGCCCATAGCATAGGATCCTTTGTTGCTCTGTTGGTCAGTTCTAGGCTTGTGGAACTGCAGAGACATTCTTGTGGGGGGGCAATGTCCTCTTTGCTTCCCACCATCCTTTTCAATATTCTGGCATTTGTTTGGACAGATAAGTACAGAAAACAGGAATTCTTTGACTAAAAATAGTTTTTTTACTATATACTTACCCGTCCAAACACAAGGATGCCCTGCTGCCAAACTGCTCTGTCATGAAAATGTGTGAAAACTGAGCTTAAATGAAGTAAACTCACCAAAGACAGTCACTCTTGCAGCCTAAACTAGGTTAGCTCTCTGCTCTCCCACTTTTGTTTTTGGGAGGATCATGTGATGTTCCATGCTAGGTGGGCACTGGGTATCTGTCTGGACAGCTAAGTATATCATACAACTACTTTTAGAAGTAAAATTCCTATTTCTCTGAGTGAGTACCCTTCCACTTATGATCCAATATTCATGGATCACTGGCTGTTATTAGCAACTAGTTCCACTGCTAACAGTCTGAAAAATCCAGAGGACTGGATACACAGGTTGGAAACAAGAAGATCTGCCTCACTCACCTCACTGCGGGGTATTTCCACGCTGTGTTTTTCAGACAACAATCTGAAACAGAAGATGCCTGGCAATTCATATAACATGCAACAAACACTCCCCTGCACAGTTATCACTCATGAAACACTTCACAGACACCACCCAAGAGAGCACATTTTATCATTAAACACTCAACTAATTCATTACCACTCAGAGAGCCTATTCATCAACAATCACACAACAGACAACCAATCGATCATCAAACACACTGTCAAACTAACTGCTCACCTGATACTCATAAAATTCACACGAAGTCAAAGCAAGACACACATGCTTGCCTTCAACTGATTAGACAAAATGGTCACGGATGCTCTTGTAAAGAACATGAGATCTCGAAATTTTAATGTCTTCTGCAAACATACTGAACATACGGTCAGAACTGAGAATTCCACTGTCACTTAAAAACAAACATTCTTTGTCCCTGCTCCTGTCCTGCAATTAGCACACTGCTGCTTTGGACAAGTAGCACTCTTCACTTAGAGCTGCTTACAAAAATTGGCTAGAAAACAGGCAGCAGGGGGAAAAAAAAACACTGCTGAGAGTTTCTTTGTTCATCCAAGATGGAAACCATACCTGCGGAGTCCAGGCGAGGGCATGTTTCCTCTCCAAGGAAAATGAATTCATGCTGTAAGGGTGAATTGAGTATGAACTCATTTCAGGAGACTACTCATGTATTCCTTGTGGTTTAAGAGAGAGTTAGTTCCCCCGCTCTCTATTTCAATCTTTTTGTGAGAATCCTGATTTTTGTTAGACTCTTGATTTATGGCGTATTCCATGTCTAGTGGAGATAAGGCATTTGTTGGACAGATAAGTATGAAGAAAACTTTTTTTTTTTTCAACAGTATCCACTTTCTACACGTTTACCTAGTTCTAAAAAAAATGTAGACATGTAACTGTTAGATACTGAAAAAACAACAAAAAAAAGAAAAAAACACATTTCTTGAACGGAATAATCTTGCACAGCTTGTTCTTCAGGCAGACTACATACCTGAACCTTTCTGGAACTGCCAAATGGCATAATGCTGCCTTCAGGCTTACCCACTATGATCCTCATCTGTACTCTAAAAGTCACAAGGTCCCTCAGTGGTACAGGACAGGACTGTCTAGCAGAGAAGCAACAGACAATGGGAGTGTGGAGACAAAGACCTTTTCACCCCTTCCCTCACCTGATCTTTCTGGGCAGAAGGCCCATGTAGTCATCGCCACAGTGTCTGCAGAACGAGGTGAGGATGGAGAGGTGGGTGTGCTCTTCACGGTCGTTGTTCACCAGCAACTGCAGCTGACTGGCCAGCATGGACAGCCCCTCCTTGGCCCGGAATACCCCAACCGACACCAGCTCCCCAAGAATCGTAGGTCCACACGATATTTGCTGGGGTTGCTTATCTTCAGGCAAAAGTCATCAAAGTATTACAAATTAATGATGAAAGATTATTTTTCTGGCTGGAAGAAGATCAACTTGGAGATGCGTAGTTGGGGAGGACGGTGGGTTAGAGATACGAGAGACATTTTAGTGAGGAGAGAGAGTTTGATAAGAGGTGGTTAAGAAGGAGCTAAGGGGATGCAGGGGGTGTTGAAGATGGGATGCAGGGACTGGTTTTCATGACAGTCAAAGATAGAAGAAGAAAAGGAGTGATGGGGGAGGGGGAAAAAGGGTTATGATGGATTGGGGAAGGGAGTGGTAAGCTGTGGCCTGGCAAGGAAGTGGCAGGGAGGGCAGGAGGGCCACCTGACAGAAAAAGTGATAACTCCCCCAAACTGCCTTAAGAGGACGCAAGAAAATAACAACCATGATGAAAGTCCTGTCAAGGCATGAAGTAACAAACATTATCAAACCCATAATGTTATAACAATGCTTGAACACTGCCAACTTCCAAAGTAATGACTTTAAGAAAAACATTCATAAATGCTGGTCGACTTCTTTCTCTGCAGCAGAAGACAATGGAAATATGATACTAACTACACATATGCTGGTGATTCAACACTGTCTCTTCCAGTGTTGGCCACAGAAAGTGCTAGGCCAGTCAAAATGATTATGCTGAAAACATTCCTGGACATTCTGCCATCCAGGTTTGTAAAGTCTGCAGAAAAGTGCTTATTTCTGTTGTTAGTTGTATATTTAACACCCAGCATCAAATTTATGTCCGGGCTGTTTTTCATCTTTTCCATTTCTTTGATTTAAGCCTGGACCTGTGCACCTGAAAGGTGCTGTTGGTGTATTTCTCATCAAGGATCGTAGTCTTTTCCAGACAACAGGTGACATTCAGAACCTTTCTAACAGTGTGAAAGTGTCTTTACAGAAACCTGAAGGCTTCATAGTAGAAGATAATCTGCATTTCAGCATGCTCAGAATTAGCTGTTAGAGCAGAAAATCTTTAAACTGTCAGTGGCAAATCCCATCCTATGAATGTGTCCTGAGGTTCTGGAAGATACTGCTTTTGCTTGAACTTTGAACATATTACACATCATTTCTCCTGGTAGAATCTCTGTGTGTGTGTGTGTGTGTGTGTGTGTGTGTGTGTGTGTGTGCGTGTATGCATGTGTGTATTATGGAGTTTCAAGCGCCTTCTCTGTAAAATGGTGTACAAGCCACACGCAAAAGCAGTCACTCAGGTCTACATATTTTCACTTTGTACATAAGCTTGCTGTATTTTTTTTAAGCTGTTTTAGTATGTACATGAAACTATTACGCTGCATTTCTCCATTTGTTTGAGCTTAAGTACAGGCATATGCATGCAGAAAAACACATGCCTAATATTTTTCTACATCAATAAATACACACATTTCAAGTCCTTCATGCCACTTAAAGATATACTCAGAATATAACAGAGAGAGAGAGAAAGAGAGAGAAATAGTGCGTGCGTGTGTGTGTGTGTGTGAGAGAGAGAGAGAGAGAGAGAGAGAGAGAGAGAGAGAGAGAGAGAGAGAGAGAGACTTGACACTTGATCTCAAACTATTTTCGTAAGGACAATGTGCATGTGAACACAGATTACTTATTTTTGCTGGAAACAATGCTCATTCACCCCTCATTCCATCCTCCAAACCCCAACACATACAGATACTTGCACACACATACATACCCACACATGTGAATCAACATCCACTTCCTCTATTACATACCTGCTCAGTCATGATGGCATGCCTTCCTACCCACAAACATAACTGTACCAGCCATAAACCACAGTGAAAAGTGGGAAAAAAGATAATGCATACAGTTTACCAGAAAACAGGAGCTAATCTGCTACCAAAAAATAACAAAATCAATTTAAGATACTAAGAAAATGGGCCTTTGTCCAATGGATACCCACTGCTGGTGAGGACCTATTTGTTGTGTACATAATGTGTAACTGTTTACTGTTTCTACTGGCATTATTTTCACAAACTTCAAATGCTGTGACATTGAATCTGACAAAAAGTAAGAATATTTGTTTTGCATAATATCCTGGCAACATCCTAAGAGAAAGACAGAAAGAGAGAAGAGAAAAAGAGGGAGAGACTTAGAGTGTATGTCATATGCGTGCAAACTTTGTGTGAGAAAGTGTGTATCCGAGTGTTTGTGCACATATATGCATTTGTAGGTGTCCATGTATAGAAGGTAAAGCAAGCATGTACCAGCAATAGACAGACACAAGGGAGACCAAAACACATTAGACAGCATACCTTTCCTTCATCTTTCTTGCTAAGCAGACATTTCTGGAAGTTTTCCAAGAGGAAAGGGGCAAAGTCTGCATAACGCTGATGGATCAGACTGCACAGGTACACTGCCGTCTGCACATCCGACATCTTCAGCTTTGCCTCAGAGATCGCTGATGCCTGAAAAAAAGTGAAAGAATTGAAATTTTTTTTTTTTTTTGCTGTCCCAACTTCTGCGCCACCTCCGAGGCAGTGCAGTGCACCCACGCCGCTCATTCCGACACCCCCCCCCCACAGCCACAGCCCGGCTGGTCCCGCCGCAGCCACGGCACCGGCAATCCACAGGGAGCAGTCAATGTCAAGTCGTCAAGAGGCAACCCACCGGAGGAGACACTGCACTGCTGTCGAGTCACTTTGGTGGTGTTCAGTGGCGCCTGTTCTGATCTAACATACGCAGGACACCACCTACTAAGCCCCCAACTGACGACAATAATTGCTTAGTCGCGGAGCCGGCGGCGTGAGTGAGCTCTCCCCTCCGGAGGGCGCCACCACGTCCATCCAACGACAGCCCCCATGGACTCACCGATACCGGTGACCGCGACGGAACCAAACCAAGGCCACAGATGTGGAGAGGACATCGAAATTGAGGTCACCATGAGAGCAGGGCATGAAGGGCCACAGAACTTGAGACTTTTTTTTTTTTAATGCTGATCGATGAGAATGAGGATATCTAAGATGATGCTATGGATTTCCATTTCGGTCTGAGACTACATGACAGGGCTGTACTCTACGCTTCCTTTCATAATATATCCTGGCGTCGTCAACCAGGCCCGAGAGATACAGGCACCTGCAGTGTTGGTCAGGAAATTTGAGCAACACTCTCAGAAACGCATCCATTAAGTGGATGAAACTCGACTGTGTGGTCCCAGTCTTCCCAACTGAGTCCGCAGCAAACTCAACTCTGGGTAGGAGCCGGTCGGGGCAGAAAAAAACACATGACTCTGATGGGATTCGAACCCACGACCTCCCAGCCGGGAGTCCGCGACGCTAACCACTTCGCCACGGCGGCTGGTCAGAAAGAACTGAATTAGTTTGCATCCCATCTGTTTGCTTTGTGAAAAATGAATTCTACAACAAAAAGTAGTTTTAAGATATATCTACCTGTCCAAATAACCTTATGCCCTATCTCCATTTGGTGTGAATCATCCATGCATCAGGATTCCAAAAGAAAACAAACTGGGACAGTGGGGAACTACCTTGCGTCTATTTCACCAAGCCTGTTGGAGTGATTACCCTTAAGTGATTTCCCAACATTGCGTCCATATCAAATGGGTTCAGTTTTTGCCCTTTTTCCAATCAAGCGGAGAGGGGGAGGGCATTCTAGTGTTTGGACGGTTAAGTCTATTACAAAATTACTTTTAGTAGTAACATTCCTTTTCTTCATACTGAAGTGTCCAAACAAATGCCTGAGTATCAAAAAAGGATGAAGGGATTAAATTCACCTAAGAATCTATCCATTTTTTCAAAATTCACACGAGTATGCAGCTGAGCTTGTCCCTATGTGGCCCAAAATGACGTTTAAGTTCTCAACAATGAGAGCCAAAAAAAGAAAGTTAAAGCATGTATAGGAGAAGGAAAAGGAGAAGACCAGAGCCAATACAGACCACACTGTCCAAAGTGGGTGGTAAAGCCCAGATACCTAATAGAGTAAATATACAAGTTAAAAAATGGTATACTGCATACCCATACTTTGGAATATATAAAAATTATACCCCCAATATCTGAATGACATGCCACTAAAAAATGAAGAAGTAAGCCACAAAACACCCAGCAGCAAATCAGTGGCCTTCCAAGTCAATGTGTGGGCACCAAACAAAAGTTTAATAGAGCAGAGAAGCCGATAAAAACACAAGAGCATGCCACAGAGCACTCAAACAGTACATGGCATAGAATAGGATCCCGACTTCTGTCCAAGTCCATAATCTGCAAGACGGCAACATGTCGCACTTGGTCAGAACACAACATTCATTACAACAAAAATATGTGTAGCCACCAGCACACTGTCAAAACGGTGGCATGACAGGCAAGTTGACAGTCAATTGTCTGGAAATCAATAATCAATTATTCTGGGGAAAGTGGCTTTATGAACTGCCACTACACTCCCAGACAATCAAGAGCTTCCATATCTTCAGATGCATCTCCTACACAAAACCTGCCAAAAGTTGTATTTGATCTTCTGTCTGCTGCCTGACCACGAAGCTGACCTTGTGGAGGTAACTGGTTGGTAAAGCCCAACTACATGCACCCCGATATCCTCATGAAGGCAGCGTTTCTGGCCTAATACGTAGGCCTGGCAAAGAACCGCTTAAACGAAGGGCTTACTGTCTGGGTACGTTTACTGCAACAAGTCTGTCACACCATAACCATGTATCAGCAGATCCTGGCTCTGTCCTCCCAAAGATAACTTTCAGTGCCCTGACAGGACAGTTAACCCACCCCACCTTTGAAGACAGGGGCCTGGGATTGGATGATGAAGGGGTCAGCAGAGGCAAGGTTATGGTCTTGGCCACTCAGTGTGCATGCATGTATCATAATGTGTCACTGTATAATGCCTGTCAGTAAATCCTCAGCGTTGGGGGGAGGGCAGAGAGAGAGAGAGAGAGAGAGAGAGAGAGAGAGCAGGAGAAAAAGAATATGGATGCATGAACATCACTTACAGGTGAAGACCAATTACCATCATATTTCAAAATGACTATATTTGAATTGCTTAGAAAAGAACTTGTTCAAACTCTTTGACTGATTTGTCATTCTGTCAGTTTCCGTTTCATCTTCAGTTTCAATTTTCTCACTGCTGACTGCACAGGACAAAGAACGCAGCATATATGGAGACAACATTGGCAGCAAAGCAAAGGAATTCTTTTCATTTCTTTCTTGAATCCTGAAGACAAGTCCTGTCACTTGTTTTGATCCTAACTTGATCGAAAGATGGGGAGTTTTTTATTATACTCCCTGTTTGGCTAGTATACTTATCCTGTCAGACCATAGCATTCTATGGCAGTTAGTCAGCTCTGCCAGGCCGAATTTTTTGTAGTTAATGCAGTAATAAGATAGTCATGTCATATAGTATACCCTGTCAGACCATAGCAGCATTTACAGGAATAGGCGGAGGGGCGCATGCCCTAGTGGTTCTTGGGGTTAACCGATTTGGCTGCATTAGCTGCCACAAAGGAGATCCCTTTAGAACCATCAGCCCTGTCATGCAGATGTCCCTTAAGCAAAAGCTTATAAAGGGATTTTCCGAACGCCAGAAGGCTGCCTAAAGGAGATGGCAGAGTGCTGGAATCCTGCGGAAGCGGCCAGGGCTCTGACCTCATGTGCCGGGGGGGGGGATAGGACGGAGAGATCCTTGGACACCTGGGCATATGTAGATCTCACCGTCTGAGACAGCCACCTAGAGATGGGTACCAGCTGAGATGTCTTTCATATTGTTCGGGTTGATAGAAATAAGCAGACGTCCCTGGGAGGCGCGCCTGGGGCGCAAACGTTCCCAGTAGTATCAGAGACACCTGGAAAGGCACAAGTCCATGTCTACCCCACTTTCCCCGCATCCTTGGATATCCGCCAGCAGGCGGATGACGAGGGATGGGGAGGGAGTGCCCGGTCCTGATTCTTAGCCAAGAATTCGGGCAGGAATTTGAGGAAGACAGAGCCGTCCCTGTGGAAGGCAATGTCTCTGGGGTCCCTGCTGATCGCGTGGATCTCACTTCGCCTTCTGGCCGAAGCCAATGAGAGGAGAAAGGTGGTCTTCATGGAAAGAAGGTCAAAGGGCAAAGTGGAGATAGGCTCGAAGGGGGGTTTTCTGAGAGCGTCGAGAACGATAAAGAGGTCCCAAAGGGGGGTGCGCCTAGGCGACTGGGACTCGCGTAGAGCTACCCCCTAGAGACTTCTCTGAGAGGAAAGTCATTCTCACAGGAGGGACCGCCAAGTTGGCGGATGGTCGTGCAGATGGCCGACCTGTAGCCCGTATGGAGCTAGCCGAGAGCTTGCGGGAGGAGGATAGGTGAAATAGAAAATTTCCTATCTGGAGATTGGAAGGGTGGTCATGGCGAACAGTTTCCTGAGCACCAGGAGACCCATCTCTCCCCCCGTTAATCGTAGAGGGACTCTGTGCTTGCCCTGCGAGAGGCCGTCGCAAGGTCCCAAAGGTCCTGAAAGGCCCCGCCCGTTCGAGGATGTCTAGGACGGACTGGGATCTGTCCCTCCTGGAGGTAGAGGCAGGTGCTCGCAGTTGGGCTGGCACAGGAGTCAGGCGTGAAGGGGAGCACTGAGGGTTGGAGTGAGGGCGACCTGAGCGGGGCTGCCTGAGCATGTCCCGCCGGGTTGTTAAGGGGGGGGGGGGGGGGGGGGGGGGGGGGTACATGGGTGAGTGACTTGAGGTTCAGAAACCAGGACTGACTCGGCCACCAAGGGGTTATGAGTATGAGTCTGGGTCTTTCGAGTCTCGCCTTCCTAATTACCTTGTGGGAGGATCGGGAAGGGGGAAAGGTGTATGCTATGAGAACCGTCCAGGGGAGGGATAGGGCGTCGATGGCATACGCTTAGGGATCGGGGACGGGAGAAACATACACTGGCAGATGATGGTTGAATTGTGTGGCGAACAGGTCAATCATGGGCTTGAACCAATGTTCCCACACCGAGGTTAGTGTGAGCCATTCCGTGTGTAGACGGACCTGGAGTGGCTGAGCAAGTCTGCCAGGATGTTGTGCATCCCCGCTACGTGTCTGGCGAGGGTGATTCCATGCGCATGACACCAGCGGAGGAGAGCCTCTGCCCGGAGGGAGAGGCTGACTGGTGTGCCCCCCCTCCCCCCCCCCCCCCCCCCAATAACATTGACATAACAAGCTACCGAGGTGTTGTCTGTGAGTAGGAGAACAAGTCGGTGCGAGACATGGTCCTGGAAGTGGAGGTGCGCCAGCCTGACTGCTTCCAGTTCCAGGACGTTATGTGGAGACAGGAGGTCTGTGGATCCCACAGTCCCGAGGCATGACTGTTCTCCAAGTGGGCCCTCCAGCCCGAGTTGGAGGCGTCTGTGTAGAGTTCTAGAGCCTGGGTTGGGAGGGATATAGGAACCCCTGGGTTGAGAGTGGAGGGGCTGAGCCACTCCTCCGTGGCCCAAAGGAACAAGGCCCAAGGGGAATGGTCTGGTCCCAGCAGTCGGAGGTCTGAGACCAGCAACGGCGGAACTCCCTTTGGAGTTGACGCTTGGGGACCCGGCCTAGGGGAATGAGGGATGACTGACTCCATCATCCCCAGGAGGGAGGATAGGGTCCTGGCCGACATGTGGGAGGCTAGACGAAGGCGGGAGATGAGGGTCAGCAAGCGAGTGGACCTCTCCAGGGTCGGGGAGACCTGCATGGAAATCGTGTCGAAGCTCATGCCCAGAAAGGAGAACCGCTGACTGGGGCTGAGTTCGCACTTGCTGGGGTTGATGACGAACCCTAGTGAGGAGCATAGGTTCAGAAGTCTGGATGTGTGGCTTGGCAGTGGGTCCGTGAGGGATCCAGGACGAGCCAGTCGTTGAGGTACACCAGGAGGCGAATGTCCTCTTGCCTGGCGAGGGAGGCCATCTCCTTGACTACTTTCGTGAAGAGGAAGGGTGCCAGGGAGAGGCCGAAGGGCAGCGCCCTGAACTGGAACACCTGGTTCCGCCAGACGAACCGATGGTATCATCTGTGAGATGGGTGCATAAGGATTTGAAAGTAAGCGTCTTTAAGATCTATTGAGGTGGCCCAGTCCTGGAGGTGGATGGAGTCCCTGATCTGGGACGTGGTCTCCATCTTGAACTTGGTGGATCTGAGGAACTTGTTGAGGGGGGAGAGGTTGAGGATGGGCCTCCAGCCTCCCGAGGGTTTGGGGACCAAGAAGAGGTGAGAGTAAAACCCAGGGTTGGGATGGGCTATCTCCGTGATGGCCCCTTTTTGGAGGGGGTTCGCAGGGGGAGGGTGGAGGAGAGGGGGGCATTCATTTGCCCAAGGCAAGCGGAAGCCCTCCTGTAACACTGCTACTAACCATGGGCTGAGGCCCATACGACGCCACTGGTGGGCATGCCGGGACAGGCTGCCTGCCAGGGGGGCCGAGGGGTCTGGGGAAAACAAGGTATCTGCCATTTCCCGCTCCCCCGTAGGTGAGTCTGCCAGTCACCTCCGTGGCCGTGCCTGCTGGCCAA
This sequence comes from Conus betulinus, assembly GCA_016801955.1. NCBI lineage: Eukaryota > Metazoa > Mollusca > Gastropoda > Neogastropoda > Conidae > Conus > Conus betulinus. The sequence goes on along the minus strand of JADBJO010000269.1, from coordinate 460,637 downwards.
ACTGAAAAGACTGGTGGGGGGTTTTTGGCTTCGGCCTAGAGGCGGAAGGGGGGCGCTTGGCGGGCCGTGCAATATGAGAGGGTGCCTTGTTGGGGTAAGGCTGGGGTCTGGAGTGGGAGGTGGAGGCCCGGGGGGAAGGTCCAGGAGGGTGGGGCTGGCGAGGGGGCCTAACAGAAAAGGAGGCCGCCTGCCTGCGCTCTTCGACTGAGCGCTGAATGACTGCAGCCGCATAGTCTCCAAATAGTGACTATTCCTGACCCGGGATGCATCGCAAGGCTGCCTTGAGTGCCGGGGAGAGATGGGACTGTGACAAGACAGCATCTCTGACGGCCAGTAGGCAGTTATAGTGACTCCTGGCTGTGCTGTCCACCGCAGCCAAAAGGTGATGCTCGATCTTGTTAACGAAGAAGCGCATCAGGAGGTCGCCAAAGGGGCGAGGGTCTGTCTTGTGGTGTGACCCAGACTCGTCAGCGTCTGAGGACACCGAGACAGTGCCGTCCTCCAGTGACCAGAGCTCCTCCGCATGTTGCAGGAGCATGTCTAAGAAGGCAGGCCTTGCGGTGATATGCACTATGCTCGTTCTGCTATCCTGTCCCACTCTGCAGATTCTTGATAGAAATGGTGGTGGTGGTAGGTGGGGAGAGGTTAGGGGTAGGCTGGCAGTCAGCGGGGAAATGGTAATGTCCCTGGGTGACTGGATGGGCTGAAAAGACGGAGAAGGCATGTTGGCTCTGGCGCGGGTCCTTGAGGAAGGATCCTACTGGGACCGCGTTGGGGGCAGTGAGGAACTCGATGCCTGGAGGAGGAACGGCCTGGCCGAAATCACTGGGCTGGGGCAGCCCAGCATACTTGGCCAGGGACAGAATCTTGTTGGAGGGTGGGGGTTCCCTGATGACAAGATCTGGTCTCCATGCCTCCACGAGGGAGAGGTTGCCAGACAGGGGGAGGGACTCCTCAACCCCCTCCTCAGACTGTGGGGGATAGGGTTCCTGGGTGGGATGTGCAGATCCCTTCTCAGGGTGCAACGTCAGGGGTGCATGGGGATCCTGCCCTGGCTGGGGGTGCGAGGGCGGGTCCCTGGTGGCTCCATGATCGGCGGGCAGACTAGGGGAAGGCGCCGATCGGACAGTGCCTGAGAGGGAGATGGACCAAGGTCGAGCCAGCTGGAAGTAGCCGGGTGCCACATGCAACTGTAAAGGCACCTTGTTTGTCTGCATTGAGCCACTGGTCCCTCTCGGGGGCATAGAGCCACCAGTCCCCAGGGAGGACGGCAGGCTATGGCGGCCCTGGGGCAGGGTTTCCTCGGGGACCTGGGTAACCTGAGGCACGGGGGCGTGTTAACGAGAGAGTGAGGTCTCTCGTCCCCGCCCCGTGGAGTGCACTGCCTCCTGCACCTCCCCAGTGCGATCCGTGTTGGCTCCCTGCAGGACAGGAAAGCCAAGGGATGGCATGAAGGCAAGTCCCCTGCACGCATGAACGTGGACTGGGATGGCTGTGGCGACGTGTCCACCCCTAAGTTGGGATCTGGCAGGTTACCCCTGGTCCTGCGGGGCAAGCCTCCCCCCGGAGGAACGGGACTGCGGACGTTGCCCAAGTGGGGAGCAGAATAAGTCTGCCCCCCAACGGCCCTGTACCCCTAGGGGAAAGTGCAAAGGTTGCTCAGGGTGGGTCGACCGTCGGGGGTTTGGGCGCAGATCCGACCGAGTCGATGCCTGCGGCTGAGACGCGGAGTTACGGTCAGTGGGGGGGTACCACCAGAGACTGGCCGTAACTCCTCCACCAGAGTGTTGACGCTCCTTGTGTCCGGGTGGTGGCTGCACCCAGGCACGGTTGGGGAGACCGTCATGAGGCCGTGTGTCGTCAGTGGGGGGAAGGCTGACGATACGAGGCTCATTCTGGCGAGAGTGACGGGCGGTGATTCTGGCCCTGACCCGTCATCCATGCTGGTCCACGCCTCAGCAAGGTTCCCCGGGGGAATGAGAGTCGTGGGACACAGCATGATGGGGAGATGCCTCCGTGTGCGTCTGAAGGCGAGAAGGTGAGGCGGCCGGGGAAGGAGAGGAATTTCGACATCCTTTGGAAGGGTCTGGTCCCTTTAGATGGGCCTTGCCCTTGGATTTCTTAGAAAGATTGAAGAACAAGGGTTTGGAAAGAACGGCCAACTGCTGACTCGCTTTCGGGCGCAATGATCGTGCGTCCGCCGGTCAGGTAGAGGAGGTATGATAATGGCGGTCACGCGTCCCCTGCGCGGAACCCTCCTCAACCCCGGGCCGTACGTTCTTCAGGTTGAATGGATTGCCCCATGGAATCGATACGTAGGTCCCCTGAGTAGTGGAGCGGCTCAACCCGTTGGTGTCCTTCACCATGTTGGGCTCTGGTGGCGGAACAATCATGCATGCACGATCGTAAAGAGGAGGAGGTAGATCGAGGGATAGACAAGACTCGATCAACCTAATGGGCGAAGGGATGATACGCTCAAGCCAAGCAACGATTGAAGGGTAGGGGACAGTACTAGTGAGTACTGTGAGCACTGATACGGAGAAGTGCTGAGTAATGCTGCATGATCGTAATCTCGATCAGCGAGTACAAGTCACTAGATCGCAATCCCGATCAGCGTGTACTAGTATGGAAACTTCTTACCCAAATGAACCCCGTGCGTACTAGTACTGGAAAATTTGTGGCTAAACCTAGTGAGAGTACGATGAACTTTGTACTCCAAACAAGTAAGAGGCGATACGGTGGAAAACACGACTGGCGAAAGAGCAAAATGGCGGTCGACGACCGGCGAGTGTTCAATTGTGGAAAGAAATAAAGAGGCGCACCGAGAAATAAAAGACGCGCCAAAAGGCAGTTAAGAAGGGGTTGGCTGAGTACCGAAAGGCAACGACAAACCCGAAACTGAGCTGATGGAAATTGACAGAGAAAAAAAACTCGCGAGAGCCAACAATGCGAGGGCAATACGACGATCGAACAAAGTCGCGAGGATCACGACGAGTGTGAAATTGAATAAAATGCTAGCCCACCAAAAGCCTCACATGTCAAATGAACTAAGGTTTAGCGCAAGCCCACAACTGAACAAGAAGCAAGACATGAGCAATCTTTACAAAAAGGCAGAAGTATAGCAAGACAGAGCACAAGACTTATCTTGCTTGGGCGACAGGCCGAAGGTGAATGAGGTACCGGAAGCGGACACCGCTTCTTCCTTCGGCGGAAGTAGGGTGGGCGTCACATGACTATCTTATTACTGCATTAGCCACAAAAAATTCAGCCTGGCAGAGCTGACTAACTGCCGTAGAATGCTATGGTCTGAGAGAGTATAGTATATGACGCCAAACTATGTCTTGCAATGAACTGTGGTGCAGTAGATAAGCATGCTTTGTTGACTTCTGATGCTCCACATCTAGGAAAACCAATGACAGAGTACCATCTTGGCACTGCCACAACAGCCCGGCGCATGAGCACGGCATGTGATGTTCCATTTCAAATTTCACATGAAAATATCTAAGGTGCGCCAGCAATCTGAAGCCCTGCAAACAGTTCATCCATCTGTGAGCGAGTATGTGAGTATGTATCTATGTGTATCTGCGTGTGTGTGAGTGCGTGCATATGTGTATGTGTGCACAGTGTATGTGTGTGCCTGTAATATATATGAACTTACAGCTTCCTCAAGTGATAAACATATTTGCTAAGGTTCAGTCCATATGGAAATCCTTGGCCAGACTGTCCTTTCTGGGATTCAGTAAGCAGACGCTGCAACATCATGATGCAAATATCAGTGAACACATCAATTGTGTGGCCTCACAATTCCAACACAGAATGATGGCAAGACATCCCTCTGCCCTTTCTGGAACTTGGAAGCCTTTTGACTGCATTATCAATTGAATACATATTCTAACAGCTGCATTCAGAGAAGGAGCATGCCTTACACACCTGTTTCTCCCATACCCTCCCTCTCCCCCTCTCCTGCCCTCACTCTAATCCTCCTCTAACACACATGGACAGATATACTGTCATACATGCCACACTCCTCCTCATCCCATCTCCTCCCCTCCTCATCCCCCTCCCCCTCATCACATACACATACACGTGAGAAACAAAAGCAGGTTTAGAAGGAAGATAAAGAGAACAGGGTTCATTATGTAAAAGACTACATAAAAAGCTATTTCTAAACCCATTTGAAAAAGGAGTTATGGACTGTGAGGGACATTCCAAGTAAAGAAGTTTATCTCTTTTTGTACTAAGGACCACATACCCGGTCCTTATGTTTACAACCTTTGCATATTAAGGACCGCATATGCAGTCCAAAGCTTTGGAATTTTTCTCCAAAAGCGGGCGAATTTTTTGTATATGAAACTACTTGTTACAGAGAGCTCCAGCATACTGATTAGCGTGCAGGCATACAGTACTCCAGCTTTGCAAGCTGAATGCTCTCACTAGCAGACGCTTTTCACAATACATTACCAGCTCAGTTTGGCTTGACGTGGCAACGTGGCGTCATCTGCTACTGGGTCAAGCACGAGTGATGAAAGCAACCCTACAATTACCGTTACAATGTGACCGAAGCCCTTGAATTGTTGCAAACAGTTGAATAACTTCAGGGCATAAAACCAGTTAATATAATTTTTTGTTCATACGGTGTGTACCATTCCTATTTTTACATGACACACAAAAAATCTCATTTTCTTTGTCATGCATACTTTCTTAACAAATAAACAGAAAAGTAACTTTGCTATACTGTTGTGGTTTCTCAATCATTTATAAACATGACTTGAAAAAACCTCAAGTCTGTGTTTATTCATTTTTCTAAAAATGTTTTCTAAAAATATATATAGGAATGATCAGTTTCGGGGAGAGGTGGAGTAAGGGGAGATAACAACTAGTATAGGAATGAGTTAATGTACATCCCTCTCAAGAAAAAGCTGATGCCCTTCTGTATGAGGGGGGGGGGGGGGGGGGGATCCTGTCATCAGCAAATGAATGGAAACATGCTGGTGGAAAGTACATGTTCAAAAGCACAGCTGTACAGCGACAAAACAATAAGCAACCCTCATCCTCACCTCCCAATACAAATCATCCCCAATCCTGAGGACATACTGATGTTCACCATCATAAAAAAAAAGCCACCCACCAAGGGATACTCTGCAAATCCAACAAATGATTTCATTTGAAGAATGACTTTTTTGATTCAATATATCAAGGACACCATCTGCTAATCCTGCTACAGATATACATAAAAAAAAAATCTTGAATAAAAGCTAAACAAATTAACCAACCACCCAAGCAAAAAAAAAAAAAAAAGTTTATACACACACACACACACACAAACAACACATATGTATATAAACATATATATGTGTGTGTGTGTGTATATATATATCTATCTATATATAATATATATATACACACACACACACACACACACACACACACACACTAACTAAATGTGCGTTTTAGGCTAGGTAAAACTCCCAAATGTGAATGATACAACACTCACCAATTTCTTGACAAATGCTGTATTTTTTTTCAGACTTGAATCCAACTTTGAGAAGACGGCTTCATCAGGACGGTTATCTGAAATAATAGAAGCAAGCACACAGAAATGAAGCATAATACAGATCAATACACATGGCCACACTCTGCTCATTATGAACTCTAGAAAATTTCTCTTACCAACACTTGCTATGAACACCCATTTCAGACCTGCCCTAACAACATCAACTTAATACTTTTACTGCTGTCATGTCTTCTATTTGAGGGTAGAACATTATCCTTAGTGGTACTGGTAAGCTTCATATCCCTGATCAAAGATCCTCCTCCTTCCTTTTCACCACTATTCCTCCTTCCACCTACCTGTATGCACCCAGTTACTCCAACTCTCACCTTCCATTCCCCTTGACAAGCCCATATTCTGTGCTGATCTTCTGAGCAGCTAGGAGACATCATGTATGGCTACCTAAAAAGGAAATTTTTATTCTAAAATTACGTTTTAATCTAACATACTTACCGTGGCTCACTAATGAAATAAGCAGCAGCAATTTGCTATCCCTGCCCCCTATACAATAAAGTCCGAACGGACAGAAAAAAAAACCCGAAAGGGCCTCGTGTCTTGCGCATGCTCAGATCAATCCTCTTTTCGAGGTAACTAACACCCTGACTTTGAACTCCTAGGGGAACCAGTAAGGCGGGGAGGAAGGGAGGGACTCTGCGTGAGCCACGGTATGTCTGTTAGATTAAACGTAATTTTAGAATAAAAATTTCCTTTTAATTACACATACTATACTGTGGCTCACTACTGCAGAGTAGCTCAACTTGGAAGGAGGGCTCACCTGGTGAACGACTGGAGGAGTGAGAAGAGCCAGAGCATGTGGCAGAGATGGGATGTTGAGCCACCACAGCTGATGCGATGCTCCTGGACCCATCATCGCGCAGACATGATACGTCGCGCAGGTAAAACTGGATAAAGGTGCCCGGGGAACGCCAGTACACACGGCATCCAGGACACTGAATACTGGCATTATGGGCTACTGCCAGCAACGAAGCCCATGCTCTAATCTCATGGGGCCTTTGTGAAAAGACAGCCAAGCCCCCTTTCAGGCCTCGCGTATGCAGCTTTGATTACTTCTCTGAGCCATCGAGAGTTTGATGAGCGTCTGATGTCCTCCTTATAAGTTTCGTTGTAAGAGAGAAACAGGTGGTGCTGCTTGGAGCGAGAAGAGATTCATACGTTTCCTATACTCCCACAGAGCGCGCACCGGACAGAGAGTGCGGTCCTCATTGTCCGGTGCGAGAACAGAAGTAACAGGAAGAATAGAGACAGTCAGAGAAGGAGAACCTGGCAACTGGTTTTTTTGCTAAAAGCTCAGGGAGGAGGCAAAGAGACATCGAGCCATCTGGTTTGGAGGTGATGTCCCCAGGCATGCCACTAAGGGCGTGGACTTCACTGCAGCGCCTTCCAGAAGCCAGAGAAACGAGAAGGGCTGTTTTGAAGGAAAAAGGAACTTTACAGAACACTCCCGGATGGGCTCATAAGGGGAGAGCGTGAGTGAGGAGAGGACTAGAAAAAGGTCCCTGGGGATCAGGCCTCCTGTAGAGCTGCTCCCCTGACCAGATCCCGCAGAAGAGGGTCGTCCACGAAGGAGGGACCCCTAACTGACAGACAGTGGTGCATATAGCCGCCCTGTGGACCTTCACGGAGGAGGCAGAGAGCTTTTTCTCAGATGAAAGAAACGCGAGGTAGTTTGCCAACTGACGCTGAGAGGGAGAATGGAGCGACACTGCACGGGTGGAGCACCAAGTAAGCCAGCCATTCAGTGGACACTGTAGATGCTTTGGGTGCCTGGCCTGTGAGCATGTTCCACAAGGCCAATTACTGCAGGGGAGGTGCCTTGTGTAGACAGCGCGTCCCGCACAGTAGCCAGGTGTGCCAGGTGTGAAGATGCAGCACGTCTGGATTGCTGTGCGGAATGCCTGACCGTGGCTGAAGCAGGGACCTTGTTATTAAGGCGAGCGGTATCAGAGGCACATGAGACAGGTGCAACAGTTCTGGAAACCACGCTTGGGCTGGCCAGCAGGGGACCACGAGGATCAGCATGGCCGCGTCTTCCCTTGCTTTCCAGAGAACTTTCCCATAATGGGGAATGGAGGGAAGGCACAGCCTATCAGACCAGACCAAGGGACGGACAGGGCGAGTGCGTCCACAGCCCAAGCTGCTGGCTCCGGAACTGGAGAGACATACAGCTGGAGACAGTGGTTGAACCGGATAGTAAACAGGTCTACCCGTGGTTTGAACCACACAGTCCAGATTGGTTCCGGGACCGAATGGATGAGAGTCCATTCTGAGGGAAGAATCATGTGTGGCCTGCTGAGGGAGTCCGCAATAATGTTGATCTTCCTGGGAATGTGCTTGGCTGAGATACGCATGGATTGTGCCTCGCACCAAAGGAGAAGCTGTTCCGCCCTCAGGGGGGATATTGCCATGGGGCCCAAGGAGCCCAAAGCAGAGGGCCCTGCCCCCACACCATAGGGGGGACTGAAGCTGCATCTGCTGGCTCAGACCAGTATATGGGGGCCCTGATGAGCCAGTACCCTGTGAGTTGCCCTGATATTCTGTCCTGAATATGAGACAGAAGCATGAGCAGTAGAAAGGGAAGCAACTGGGGTGACCGAGTGTCGGGCCCCTGAGAGGAGTTGTTTCCCTGGCTTTGCCAGACAAGTCGGTGGGAGAGTTGGATATGAAGTCTGCCTCATCACTCGACCCATGAGCTCCCGATGTAGGGGGCTTTTGCATCCTGAATTTGGCCATAGGAATCGAATTGTGCACAGTAGAACTGCAGCTGAACTGTACACAGGATGCAGTAACGGGAATGACAGAACCGCACGCTGTCGATCGCCGTTAGGGGACTAGGGGACGGGATTGACAGAGCTGCAGTTAAGTCGATCCTAGATCTGCTGGCTCTCAGACCAGTATATGGGGGGGCCCTGATGAGCCAGTCCCCTGTGGGTTGCCATGATATGATGGTGAGACCCAGGCATTCTGTCCCGAATAAGAGACAGGAGCATGAGCGGGAGGAAGGGAAGCGACTGGGGCCGACCGAGTGTTGGGCCCCTGAGAGGGAGTGTTTTCCCTGGCTCACCAGACAAGTGAGAGGGAGAGTTGGACATGAAGTCTGCCTCATCACTCAACCCATGAGCCCCCGACGTAAGGGGTTCTTGCATCCTCGAATTTGGCCATAGGAATCGAATTGTATACAGCAGAACCACAGCTGAACTGTACAAAGGATGCAGTAACGGGAATGACAGAACCGCAGCCAAGTCAATCGCTGTTAGGGAACAAGGGGACGGGATTGACAGAGCTGCAGTTAAGTTGATCCTAGGCCTGCTGGCTCAGACCAGTATATGGGGGCCCTGATGAGCCAGTCCCCTGTGGGTTGCCATGATATGAGGGTGAGACCCAGGCATTCTGTTCAGAATATGAGACAGAAGCATAAGCAGGAGGAAAGGAAGCAACTGGGGCCGACTGAGTATCGGGCCCCTGAGAAGGAATTGTTTCCCTTGGCTCACCAGACAGGTGGGTGGGAGAGTTAGACATGAAGTCTGCCTCATCACTCAACCCATGAGCCCCCGACGTAAGGGGTTCTTGCATCCTCGAATTTGGCCATAGGAATCAAATTGTGCACAGTAGAACCGCAGCTGAACTGTACACAGGATGCAGTAACGGGAATGACAGAACCGCAGCCAAGTCGATCGCCATTTGGGGACAAGGGGACGGGATTGACAGAGCTGCAGTTAAGTTGATCCTAGGCCTGCTGGCTCAGACCAGTATATGGGGGCCTGATGAGCCAGTCCCCTGTGGGTTGCCTGAAATGAGGGCGAGACCCAGGCATTCTTTCCCGAATAAGAGACAGAAGCATGAGCAGGAGGAAGGGAAACAACTGGGGCCGACCGAGTGTCCCCTGACAGGGAGTTGTTTCCCTTGGCTCACCAGATGAGTGAGAGGGAGAGTTGCATGTGAAGTCTGCCTTATCACTTGACCCATGAGGCCCCGACATAGGGGACTCTTGCATCCTCGAATTTGGCCATAGGAATCAAATTGTGCACAGTAGAACTGCAGCTGAACTGTGCACAGGATGCAGTAACGGGAAGAACATAACCGCAGCTGAGTCGATTGCTGTTTGGGGACAAGGGGACGGGACTGACAGAGCTGCAGCCAAGTCTATCACCACTGTAATTGAAGGGGTGCAAGAAAGAGCTCACTGTCACGACAACAGAACCGCGTCTGAGTTGAGGTGAACCCTTGGAATAAGAAGGATACGAAGAGGAAGAAGGAGACGAAAGAGAGAGCGACAAATGAAGAGAGAGGAGGCTTTAGTGCGGCAAGCAAAGACAAAGAGCCTGTCGGCGAAGAGAGCACGAATCGATTGACAAAACTTCTGAATCTTCACTTTGCCACCCAACTGCTTCACGTACGTTTCTCCCTTAATTAATTAAGTGAAAACATATGCATGGACACCGAAAGAAAAGCAACAACAAACGAACGATCGCGAGAAAGCAAAGATACTTAGCTGCTCGGAGTACACGAGGCTAGCGGGAAAAAGGCTGCTGAGAAAAGAGGGTTGATCTGAGCATGCGCAAGACACGAGGCCCTTTCAGGAGGGTTTTCTGTCTGTTCGGACTTTATTGTATACAAGGCAGGGATAGCAAACTGCTGCCGCTTATTGCATTAGTGAGCCATGGTAGAGTATGTGTAATTAACCTTAAGTATTTAACTGTCCCTCAATGATCAAGGTGAATGTTAATTGAAAGTGGGAGAACATGAAAGTGTAAATTACAAAGAGGAGGAGGCTTCCTCACTCTGTCATTGGTGGTATAAAACACTCACTCTGTCATTGGTGGTATAAAACACTCGCTCTGTCATTTGTGGTATATAACACTCACTCGGTCTTTAGTGGTATAAAACGATGTCTTTCGAGGGTCTAACAAATGTCAACTTCACTTCTAAACCTTCAGAGCTGGTTCAAATTAGGTAGTCAGCTATCTGCCATGACCAAGGTAAATTTGAAAGCAGGTGAGAACTGTATGGGTGCTTAAGGTGTCCAATACCTTTGCCTGCACAGTTTACAAGCTAAAGGTGTAATGATGGCATAATACTACCATACCTGTCCATCCATTTGGCAAAGGGCATTGTTCTCTCTGCAAAATAGCCAGCCTTTACAAGTGGAAACAACAGCTAGGGTCATGGAACAGAACCACATGCCCAGCACTAATAAAAGGACGCCGTCCAACCACTATGAAATCACTGCTCTCTCCACTTTGTTCTTTACTTTTAGCCCCCTCTGTTTGTCTGTACCAAACCATATTGCTTCTGCATAGTCACATGTTGATCCCATTCGTTTGACTGTTGAGTAAACACACTTTTCATTTTCCGGTTTCAACTGCACTTGCAGTCACTCCATTTTTCACCAGATGATTACAGAACAAACCATACGTTTAAAAAATCACACCTACAAATGTAAGATTTGATTAAATATGTCATCATTCATTTTTAATACACATGCCAAAGACAACAATATGGATGCAATCAAAATGACAGCTCTTCAACACTGCACTTTACCATAAATACACAACAGGACTCCTGCTGTTTATTGGTTGTTTTCTTTTTTTGAGAAGTCATCTGACCATTTGAATGTAAGTCATAGGAATCATCATCTCTGAACATTTGAACTGCATTTCAGTTATGTATCCAATGAACCCATTTTGCCTTTGCAAATCTGGCACAGCGCTTGGCTTGCACATTCTACATTTGGCTTGCCTTATATAGGATGCACAATGCGTGGGGCAGGGAGGGGGTGAAGGGGGGGGAGGGGCTATCTTTCTGTGGTTGTGCCTAGGAATAAAAGGGAATTCTTTCCATTTTACACTGACAAATGATTTGCAAGCCTGTGCAGCAAACTTTGACTTGCTGTCATTACATGCACTGTAGAATTTTGAAGGACCGACACAGGTGACTGCTTACTCTCAAACCTGAACAGTTGATTGATGCCTGCAGTACATTTTCAAACAGCATTAATGTATCACAATGCACATAATGCATGTCAACGGGAGCCCTGACATAGACTTTTCTCACCTTCTGCACCCCGATAAAGCCCAACACGGTTCAATCACAGTGCGCCATTCACAGCCATGCTTGTCCCATTATAGCCCAACTACTTCAATTTGTTCAACTCACCAACTGATGCCAGGTTTGCTTCTCGAAGTTCAGTTTTCAGCTTGGCCTTCTCACGACATTCATTGACAAATTCTTCGAGTGTTTTCTGCAAAGAGATATAATATCCAATAACTCCTCTTCATGTTTTGCATTAAACAAAATCCATGTGCACAGGGAGTGAACATGAAGCATATGGTGTTTTCAAATGATGGTACTCAAATCTCTACGTAACATTTTAGTTTGAAATGATTTTCTTTTAGTAGCATCTTAACAATTCCAACAGAAGTAAAGCTAAATATCTGATTGTAATAACAATTTCCAACTGAAGTAAAGCTAAATATCTGATTGCTACAATCTAAAGGAGTACCTGGGGCCAACAATATAGAGTCATCACTGGTTAGTCATTTGGGGGGTGCTGGAGCCTGGTCTCATCCAATATACGCGTAACACATCGTACTTAGTCCATTACCAGTGAAAATAATTGCTTACGTACAGAGCCAGCTTGAATATGCGCCCCTCCTCTGAAGAAAGATCACCGTTGCGTCCATCTACCAACAGTCTCCATGAACACCCCGATAACACAGACTTAGTGTTATGATGCTATGCAGTTCCATTTCAGTCCAAGTCTAAATGGCAGGCTTTCATGCAACGCCTCCTTTCACAACTTATCCAGGCAACAATTTAGTTCCAGAAATAAAATCACCAAGACCTTTGGTCAGGAATTTCGAGCAGCATTCTTCAGTATGCCCACTGAGTGAATGGTTCTGTGGTTCCAGTCATCCTACTTGACATAGCACACCCAGCAACCCTTGGCACAAGGTGGCTGGGGCAAAAAGTCCACACATACACATGTCTCATGGCACTAGGACCTGCTGCCTCATATCCTACCACTATAACAACAGCCTCACACTAATAAGAACAACAATATTTTCTTTCCAGGCAATTCAATGGGAATGGGGACAGACCTATAAGAAAGCAGGGAAGGAAGGAGACTGGGAGGGAAGGGAAAGGGGAAGGGCTCAGTACAAATCTTGCTGAAGTGGAATAATGCGAAGCTCTATTGCTTACCAGCTCCTCTGTCCTGGCCTTCTCGGCTGCTTCTTCTTCTTTCTTCTGAAATGGGCAGAGAAAGAAAATCATAACGATAACAATGAGTCATCATGTAGTGCAACATCTCTGGAAGTAAATGAGATACCTATCAAATTAAAAAGAAGGAAAAAAAAAAGACATAGACAAAAAAAAAAAGAAACAAAGGTAACATCATATTTAATGAATATGGATTTTCACAATCATCTAAACACAAAAACACAAGCACACACAAGGCCAGACTGTCATTTCCAATAACACATTCACACCATATGTTTAAGCTAACAACTGCTTCCATCAACACTCCCATGTTCAGTCACCCACACCTCTGTCCTCACCTTCACACACACACTGACATACACAGCATAAGCACACAACTAAAGAGAAATGAAGGACTGTGAGTTTCTTTTTTTTTTTTCCCCAATGGTTTTGTACTGAGATCACCATTTGCCTATGAGAAACCATGAAGGCAGTCTTCACAATAAGCAACAGAATGCAACACAGCAGTCATTTTGACATCAATCAATTAAAAAAAGAGAGAAAACCACTTGCCCATTAGGGCATCTAACTGCTGACACTGTCTGGGACTAAGGTGTGTTTCATGCTAAAACCGGAGCAAACTTTCAGAGTTTTTCATCTGTGTATTGAACAGGCTGATAACAAACATTTTGTTTGTCTGGGCTGAAAAAAACCCAAAAAAAACACTATTGAGTTTTATTATTCAGACTTGATGCGGTACCTTATAACCAGATGAGCCATAGCACATGCCAACTGACATAACAACTCGGAATAGCAAGTGGGGTCCAAATTCTTTGACAAAATTCAATCATTTTCAGATGGGCATGTTTTCATGGTTATCACCCTCATACAACTTCAAAACACTGAGTATTTGTTTCAGGTATGCTGAAACCTTTAGACTCTTATTTTTTTTATATGTGCCCTTTTTCTGTTTTTCCTTCAAAGCATACTGGCTATAGGGTCCAGTTTATCTGGAAACCAAGTCAGAAATGGATTTATATGAAATAAGAATGGTTCAAAGCACAACACACAAAATCACCTCACCCTGGCTTCTTCCTCTTTCTTTTCTGTTCTTCTCCTCAGCCTTCCTTTTCTCTTCCTCCAGTCTTTGCTCCTCCTGCCTTTTTCTCCTTTCCTCCTCTTCTTTCTGAAGCTTCTTGGAGGCATTTTTGTCATCCTCATTCTTGAAATTTCCTCGTCCCTCCCTCGCTGCAGTAGGTCTACCAGATGTGGAACTGGAAGTCACAGCACAGGATGACATGAAAAACAGCAGTCACATTACTAGTCTCTGAACAACAGACTAGCCATTTCCCTATCTGTATCCACATGGTACTTGAATTTAACAAAACAGCCCTCTTTTCCATTTCTATGAACACAACTGAAGAGCTCCTTCATTCATCTGAAAAATTAACAAGAGCCACAGCCACCACAGCTCCTAAGTCAAATCAAAATACTTTTATTACCTCTTGACAAAATACTGATAACTGGGAGGGTGCGGGTTGGGGGGGGGAGGGAGGGGGTGTCACGGGGAGGGGGTGGGACTTCCAGCATTCCATCAGATTAGTGAATATGAGAGTTAGACTGTTTTAAAAAAAAAAAAAAAAAAAAAAAAAAAAAAAAAAAAAAAAAAAAAGTGTGTGTGTGTGTACGTGTACGTGTGACAGAACAAAGGAGTTGGCACGTTTCCACCAAATTTATCTGATAGTAACAGGAATAAAACTGTTTTACCGGGTAGAAATTTCCAGTGCAAACTTGTTTAGCTATCAAGTTGTAATGCATAACTTTTTTTCCCCAACAACAGACTTATGAAATTCAGGCAGCTTCCTCTGGAATTAGCAGGTAACAACAGTACAACACCAAGTTATGGTTTCAATAGCCGGGCCTTGTTTACCCCTACTGCCATATTTACGCAGTATAAGACTACTGGCAGTGATCAACAAACCACACAGCAATGCTGTCACAGATCTCACAGAAACATGAAGCTTTTTTGAAATATCAGCAGTACACAAGTAGTTCAGAAGTACAAATGCCATCCCTGGGGGGGGAGGGGGGGGGGGGGGGGGGAAAAAGAAGAAAATTAGTCCTGCGTGTTTAACGCTACACACAGCAGGAAATCAGTTTATCAACTGGCTTACAGCAGACTTAATCAACAAAAATGGAGTAGATTCAGAAACAGATTGACCCTAATACTGAGGGCAAATCAGGACTTTTTTTTTAACATTAACAAAGGATATGCAATGTCTGATCATTACTTTAGGCAGATACTAAATGAATTTAGAGAAAATCACAGTGATCAATGGTAACGTCCCATTCAAAATGAGGTGGTTAGCTGATGTGTAAGTTGTGTACAAATGAAAGCAATACAAAAAAAAAAAACATGAGGTGGTTAGCTGATGTGTAAGTTTGTGTACAAATGAAAGCAATACAAAAAAAAACAAAAAAAAAAAAACTAAATGAGCAAGCCAATGAATAAAAAGAAATAAATGTTACCTGCTTCCCTTTCTTTCATTACGCTCATCACAATATGTCTGATTGTTGTTTCGTCCTCTTTGAGCAGAGTAACGTCGTTCACTGTACCTATCAAAAAAGAAGAAAAAGTATAAAATGTGCAAAGAGATATTACATAAACATTTAGCATGGGAGACTGTACTATGGACATATGTTACACACAATAAGTTGAATAACACACAATCAACATTTCTTATGATTTAAAACACATTTTCCCATATATATACTTTCAAAATAAGTAATGTCATGCATCAAAGATCCAAACCATAAGTCCTGGCCAGAGTAGCCTGTGCAAAGGAAGCAGCATTAACAAAAAAACTGACAAGAATATCTCTTTCAAATCAAAACCATGCTCCTATGGTCACTGGTCATCATCATTTCCTGTACACGTATCTTAAGGGACAAACCCAAATCCAGTTGCAACATGATAAGATGTCATTGCAAGACTATGAATGTCTCATACAGACAGCGCATTATAAATGGGAAAGTCCACAACATGACCAGTTCAACGTTTTCCAGAACAGACATATGAAATAGCGCAGGTAGGTACCTTTCACTATCAGCTGTCCTAAAGGACACAGTGCTGCATGGCAGGGGAGTGGACAGATGGAAGGAAAGGGGTGGGGTACAGGTTAAAGGGGGTTAAAGAAGAGGCAGACAGAAGAAAAGGTGCAAGGACAGCATCAACATCAAGGAGTCGACAGGTCTGTCCCTACGACTTTTCAGAGTGGCACAGAGAACCGCAACAGATAAAGGGACATAAAGTGATGAACAGTTCTTACGGGTTACAAAACAGGCAAGATCATTCTTGTTGGCAGCTTTCACTTTTTTCCTAGCCCAATTGACCATGCAGGATTTAATCAAGAATATATCATCACTAACTGCTTTTGCATAAAACTACCAGTATGGGCCAGAAAAGTGTGTCTTAGTCGCCATTTGTAACATTTAAAATAGTAAAAAAAAAAAATAAAAAAAAAAAAAAACCATCATATAGGCCAGCTACCTTGCCAATTTGGTCAGCACTGTGGACTTCCTGCTGGGAGGTCACAGATGCGATTCCCATCAGAGCCATTCATTTGTGGAATTTTTCTGCCCTTGCTGGCTCCTAAACGGATTGTGTTTTCTTCTTTTGCTCACTCTTGTTTACATATTTCACTTAAATCCATGTCTGCAGAAAAGTGGGGGCCCTGGTGACTGATACAGAAACTTGCTCTTAAAGCACTTTACTTAAAATGGGTGTACCACACGATGGGTTTATTTCATGTTGCTTACAGCTCAGCTGACTACAGGGGGCCATATCAGGACTGTCATATGATGGGTAACAAAAGCAGTCAATGGGAAACACAACCAGTTACGTTCTGTTGTTATTACACTTGTATGGTCATGGAGCCAAAGTTACAATTGTGCTTTAACAATATGTTTTATCCTTGTGGCTCCTCATTTAATTACCTCTCTCTGCCTTCCTTGGTGGGCGTTGGCCCATCCCCTGCTTCTCTGTTGGGCGGTTTCACCTCCAGCTTGCTGTCTCCTCTCTGGCGCTCACTAGACCTGGTCCCGCCCTCCCCTCCTTTCCGGGCCGCTCTCCGACATGATGGATCACCAGTTCTGACCCGCCGTGAAATATTAACATATGAACTGTAGCAATTTACCGACTCTCAATCACTTTCCCTTTTTTCCTGTCACCCGTTTCTCTTCTTGACATTCGTTGAACAGATTTCAATGAAATGCACCTTATCATTGTTGTGAACCAGTCATGCATATTGTGAATCACTTACTTTTGTCTCCTCTTAATCAAATATTTATCAACAACACCTCACTCTGTGTCTCAATGCTGATGAAGAAAACAAAAATTGTACAAGTAGAATCAAGTCATACGTACAGTAAATGATGCCAAATACAGCTGCTTAGTTAAAAGCAAATCACTATTTTGATGTTTTGAAGAAGATATACTTTTTAATGATGAGAACACACACATAGAGAAAAAAAAAAAAGATTCAAATTCTTGCAACATTTAATCGATTGATATTCTTCCAGACTTAACGGTCTAGAGTAACCTTGTCACAGCTGAATGGGTTGAAAACATCCCAGTAACATGAGTAAGTCTGCAACACACAACAAAAGAAAAAAAAAAAAAAGATTTTCCAGAACCCTTTCATGATAAAAATTAAACATTTCAAGTATTAAAAGACAAAGAAGAGATTCTCATGTTTTTTTGCTTTTGTTTTCTTGTTGTTGGTTTTGAATTTTGTTCTAGTCAAGTGTTATCAACTAATGTGGAAAATAATGTCTATGCAAAGAAAATGCATGCAAATTAGTGATTTTATCAATAAAATGTCTATAAATAATAACACAGTAACAATATGACAATGACTGAATGAGACTGCACTGGAAACAAAAATATCTAAACTAATGAAGAGAACACACTGACCTATGACTGATTATCAGCCAGATTTAATCTTTCCACTGTTGAAATGTAATGACCCAACTGAATTTAGGAGTAAATGAACACTCAGTTCATCATTCAGGCCGGGATTCGAAAACAGAAAAAATGTCTGGATTTCACAGATATAAGCATGACAGAAAATCTCCATGACCATCTGTTTTCATGATGGATATTTCATACTCAGGAGACAGACAGACAGACTGACAGACACGGAGTACACAACAGTGTGTTGACAGGGCATGATGATCGTAATTTGAGACCGAATGTTTGAGGTTTCCATGCAAAAGGCTGTGTTATAAGCTTTGTGTTCAAACATTGTTTATGTGGCCTTTTGAATTAAAGCTCCAACAGCATCCTCCTGTTGATAAGTCTTTTTTCCAAGCACTGCACAGAAATGGAATGGATTTCCATTGTATATATATTCCACCATTTCCAATTGAACACTCAACAGGCCACCTCGTTCAAGAAAGCTGTGGCAGGCTTCAGCTACAGTCAGCTAGCTTCTCTCCCACTGGTAAGTAGGGTTGTTGGAGGGCCTTGGCTGAAGGAGTGCACAGATCAGGATACATGTATTTTGGTGGACAACTGCGGCAGCTGGAGAGACCTACCTGACGTCGTGAAACCTTTCCTATTTCATGTCTTTACCCCAGAGTGAGACTGGGTCCTACCAGTATTCCTTGTAAAAATCGAGATGAAAATGCGCGAGGATCCTAGCTCAATAAGAAGTCAGTTTAAGTTAATTTCAGTTAATTTTGCTGTCATGACAAAATTAACACTGCGAGTCTATACATGACAAACAATCAGACTAGAAAGAAAGCTGAATCGATGAATGAAAACGAAAACTTGCAAAGAAAAAAGTCAGCACATGACATTGGCAAAATCGTGTAGGCCTAACCATAATCGATGAATCCGAGTCGAATGTGAAGAAGTAAACCGTTACCAGCTGATCCGGAATAATGTTTTTTAGTGTTTCAATAAAACCTCTCCCTAACTTACATCTTTTAAAAACCTGCGCATAAGAAAGAGCATAAAGTGCTCGAGCAAGTGAAAATGCAACATACACTGACAAGAACATGGAAAAGAAATCAAATGTTTACATTCTACAGTGAATTCACACCTGGCCGGATGAGACCTCTTCAAATCGCCAATCGGTCGCACGAGTTTGAAGTGTTTTCGTATTACATTAAATTTTTGTCATTTGCAGCACTTACTATGATACTTTATTAATGCTGTATCGATTATATCAGGTATCTCAAAATCTTCTTAGAAAGTGTATGAACTGAAAGTGAAATTGTGTTTTCCGGTTTTCTTACGTTCGAAAATGCACGTATGGGTCTAGCTCCTCTCGATGGCGCGGAAAACAAAAGGAAGACTTCAATTTCAGAGAATTAGGCCTGGTATGATTCTGAGCCCAAGAAGACCGCGACGGAAATAACAAGGTTTGTTGCTCCTCTGATGTTTAACGTGTCCGCCTGTTCAGTGAATTAATGCATTCGGTGGGCATCAACCCCTGCACTTCGTCTGGTGGAATTAAACAGTACACGTAAATTTTTTGCAGATGACACAAAACTTTATAACTCTCCGATATTGTATATTAGAATTAAGAAAGGAGCCACAAAAGGATATTGAAACATTAGTACAGTGGTCTGATACTTGGAACCTGTATTTCAATGCAGAAAAAATGTAAAGTACTTCATATTAGAAAATCAAACCCACAAAAGGATTATATAATGAAAATTGGGGACAAGGAAGTAAAAGTATCAAAATGTGAGGACGAGAAAGACCTAGGTGTGACATTCGACAAAGATTTGCTATTTGACAAACATATTGTGAATAGCATCAACAAGGCCAACAGAATGATTGGAATAATAAAAAGAACCTTTACATTTATAGAAAAGGACACTTTTTTACAATTATATAAGACACTAGTTCGACAAGAAACCGACACTGCAAAATATCTAGGCATGATTATATAGATAGTCATCTCAAATGGAAAGAGCATTACAATTTAGTGTGTAAGAAAGCAAATAACATCTTAGCTTTCTTATACAGGAATATCAACGACTGCCCCAAAAGGTTAAAATCCGACTGTTACAAACACTGGTTAGACCAGTACTGGAATATGGTTGCTCAGTCTGGGATCCATACTATCAAAAGGACATTGATAACCTTGAAAAAATTCAGAAGAGAGCAACACGGTTCGTAAAAGGGAACCATATCAGAGAGAAGGGGAATACTAGGAAGAACATGAGGAAATTAGAATGGAAACCCTTAGAAGAGAGAAGAGCTTTTATCAAACTTAATATCTTCTTCAAAGGCAGAGCTAAACTATACTAGTCACATAAAGTTAAGCACAGGCCTTTGCACACAGGGGGTTGATTCATCCCTTCAAAAAACATTGTTTTTTTTTTTGTTATGCGGCAACCAATGATGGAATCTCACACAGCAGTGTGTAATCCAGCCTGTGTCAACTGGTAGTGCGCACGGGGGTCTTGGTGACCTCGTTACCGCGCGGGATAAAAAGTGCAAAGTTGCGTTAACTGTGCCTGTTTTGCATCAAGCTTGCTGGCGACACAAGATGTGTAAAATGAAAAATTCTTTTTTCCCGTGCAAGAGCAGTCTCTCAAGTGAGTTTTATGCCCCTTCTTTTGGCTGTTTAAGCGCGGGGTTGGTTACTGTCAGCCCTTTTCTCACCATGCCACCACGAAGAAAACTTAGCACCTTTGACAAAACCAGGGCGATTGCGTGGATACAAGATGGCATTGCAAAGGCTGAAGTGGCGCGACGACTTGGTGTGCATCATTCAGTTATTGTTAGACTGAATCAGCGTTTTAGGGCGACCAACAGCGTTGAAGAGAGGCCACGGTCAGGTCGGCCTAGGCAGACTACTCCCAGAGAAGATCGTTTCATCGAGAGGCAGGCCCTATTGCAGCGGGATACCACTTCCACCAGCATCCAAAGGCAGCTTCGTATGGCAAATAACACCATCCTCAGCCGTCAAGCCATACGAAACCGTCTTCACCACTTCGGCCTCAGATCACGTCGCCCAGCTGTTCGACCACGACTGCTAGCAGCCCATAGGCTGGCTCGCCGAGCTTTCTGCCATCGTCATGTGAGATGGAACCAACAACAGTGGTCCCAGGTCCTCTTTTCAGATGAGTCGCGGTTTAGTCTTGAACACAATGACGGCCGAACTAGAGTTTGGAGGCGTGTTGGTGAACGTTACATTGATGCAGCTGTTCGCCAGACCAGGGCCTTTGGGGGAGGATTTGTTATGGTATGGGGTGCCTTCAGCCTCCACCACAAGACACCACTCTACCATATTGATGGAAACCTCACAGGCATCCGCTATCGGGATGAAATCCTGGCGCCTTTCGTTGTTCCGACCATGCAACGGATAGGACCCATGGCAGTCTTCCAAGACGACAATGCTCGGCCACATAGGGCCCGGGTGGCCGAAAACTTCATTGTGCAGGCCGGCACAACAGGATGATCTTCCCGGCGTATAGTCCCGACCTCAATCCCATCGAGCATATGTGGGATGAGTTGGGGAGACGTGTGAAGGAGAACCATCCACCTCCCAGAGACCCGCCAGGATCTCTCTTCCAAATGCTGCAACTGGAATGGCAGAGTCCCTCAGAGGGTCATCAGAACACTGGTCAACTCGATGAGGAGTCGCTGCGTGGAATGTCTCGCCAATGGCGGTGGCCACACCCACTATTGAAATGATTTTGTGAACTGAACAGATTTTGCAAACTTTTGATTTCGACCATCCTCTGTTTAATTGTCTGTAAATCAACAACCGTTCATTCAATCCCAATGAAATTCAATGTACGTTGGAACAAGATAATGAATTAAATCTGTTCCCAATTTCAAAATCGTGGCTTTTATATTTTGGAAATTATGCGGGTACATGTAAACTGTGCTTAACTTTATGTGACTAGTATAGTTGATATACCAATGGAACAACTAGTATTGAATAAAAGTAGCACCAGGAGTGGCGGTCAATCTTACGCCATACATGCATCAAACATTGACAGCCATCTTCATTCTTTTTACCCTATAGTTCTGTACGGCTGTGGAACTCACTGCCGGGTGCCATCAGGATTGCCACAAATGCAGTCTCATTCAAGAAGCAAATTAATACGACAGTTTTGAGATCTGCATATTGACTGATTTTTGTACTGTAACCTGCCCAGATATTTTATCTTTACCTGGGCCTGAATCTGGCCATTGCTTTTAACCTTTTCAATATCGTGTGCGACTCCTTGTTGCCAAATTTCGCTCCAGGGGCCAACAGGCTGAGTCGCACTTTATTTTTATTTTATTTCATTTTATTTTACTTTTTACATGCGCACTGGTGACCTACTCATTTTTTGAGTGAACCAGTATTTCAGGAAGAAGAAGATGTTCTTGAATATGGAGATACTGTATCGTATCCGGTGCTAAAGAGACAGTCAGAAGCTCTACTGGATACTGGATAGTTTCCATGTTGAAGCTCCTAGGAGCTTGTTCACAGGTCCTTTCCACTAGTACAACTGATTGTCATGTGTGGTACAAAACTTCGACAGTTGTAGCTAACAGACAGGATCAAACTTTGCAGGAAGCTCCTTCCAGTGTGTGTCGAGCCTGTTCTTGAAAGCATTGACTGATGGGGCTGTGACCACACTGTTTGGCAGGCTGTTCCAGGTGGCGGTCACACACTGTACGAAGAAGCAACTTCTGATGTTGAGCCTGCAGTGTTATCTTTCCAATTTCAGGCTGTGCTCTCAGGTGTCTCTGCTTTGGAAGTAGCTGAAATGGGGGCGGCTGGTCAGGTGCAGGCCATGCCTGTACTTGTACATGTCGATCATATCCGCCCTGAGACGGCGATGTTCGAGACTAGGCAGGTTCAGTGCAGCAAGGCGCTCTGGGTATGGCTTATCTTTCAAGGATGCAGTAAGTTTGGTGGCACGCCTCTGAACATCCTCCAGCTTGGAACACAATGTCTTATGCCGGGGTTGCCATGCTGTATGCCCATACTCGAGAATCGGGCGAACCAGAGACTTGTACAACTGGATGAAGACTGTAGGGGTCAGAATATCAAATGATCGTCAGATGACTCCAAGGATTCGGTTTGCTTTTGCAGTCACTTGGTTTTGTGGTCTTTGAAGGTCAGCCCTTTGTCGATCCAGATGCCAAGGTCCTTCTCCACCTTACTTTCTGCTGGCTCCACCACAGTCTCTTCCCCCTGTGCATCCTGGCCTCTTATGTAGTACTTCCTGTCCGTCTTCGGGTTCCCCCACTCTCATGACAGAGTACTTCTCAGGATGGAACCGCATTTTCCAGTTCGTCGACCACTCATGAAGGCGATCCTGGTCGTCCTGTATTGTTGCCATGGCCGTGTTATCGTTGTTCCTTGTGAAGACCTTCATGTCGTCAGCAAATAACTTGACATGGCTCTGGACATGCTGAGGCAGATCGTTTATGTACATGAGGAACAGTACTGCGCCAATGACGCTGCCTTGTGGAATGCCACTTGTCACCTCTCCCTCTCTGGCTTCACACTGTTGACACAGACTCGCTGCAACGGGTCGCTCAAGAAGTCCTGGATCCACTGCCGTGGGCTTCTACTTTGGCTACAAGCCTACAATGTGGGACGCTGTTGAATGCCTTCATGTAGTCCATATAAATTGCTTCAACTCCTCCAGCATCCAAGGCCTCCATCCAGACGTCAAGAGCGTCAAGCAGCTGCGTCACACATGATCTATCCTTTGTGAACCCATGCTGTTCTTGGTTGATGAGGTTGTTTCGCTGCAGGTGTTCAGTGATGTGCTCACGAACAAGCACCTCCATCGCCTTGCAGAGGCACAAGTCAAACTTACTGGCGTGTAGTTGTTGGCCACAAGACGGCTCCCTTTCTTGAATATGGGGGGTGACGTTAGCAGTTCTCCACACGTCCTGGATCTTGCCTGTTTCCATTGATTTTCTGAAGACAGTTGTGATTGGCAGAACGAGTACATCTGATAGCTCCGAAAGTATGCCTGGGCTGATTCCATCTGGCCCTGGGGCCTGGCTATCTTCAGGCTTGTCAGCTGCTTGTGAACTTTTTCCACAGAAATGTCCAAGTCGGTCAGCTCTGTGTCATACGTGTACTCTGGCAAGTCTGGTAGGTCGCCTTCTTTCTCGACAGTGAAGACACTC
The DNA here is from genome assembly GCA_016801955.1 of Conus betulinus. Lineage (NCBI taxonomy): Eukaryota > Metazoa > Mollusca > Gastropoda > Neogastropoda > Conidae > Conus > Conus betulinus. The sequence goes on along the minus strand of JADBJO010000269.1, from coordinate 436,695 downwards.
TGAAAAAAAGGTGTTCAGCAGATCGGCTTTCTCTTTGTCTGTGGCTGTCTTTGATCCATCACTTCTTTTCAAGTCTGCGATACCAGTCCTTTTTTCATCTTTGTCTTCACGTATGACCAAAATGACTTTGGGTTTGTCTTGGCTTGTGCTGCTACCTTCTCCTCTAGTTTCTCCTTTGCTTTACAGCATGTCTTTGTCGCGCTTTGTTTCTGCTCCTGATGTAGGTCTGATAGTCCTGCCCATACTTAGTCTGCAACCCTGCGCCTGTACAGCTTGTGCTTCTGCCGTACTGTTCTAAGTGTGTCTCCGTCGAGCCACTTCTTCCTTCTTGCTCTTGAGCCTCCCATCTTTGGTACATACTTCTCTGTTACTTTGTCCAGTTCCCTGAGCAGCTTTTCCCATGCCTCTCCACACCATAAATATTTCAGCTCATCCTCCCATCTGATATCTTCCAGATCTTTTCTCATCTCTTCTATGTTTGCCTTTGCAAAGTTGAAATGTTCTTTCTTTCCTGTTTCTTGGTATGCACAGGACAAGCTGATGATCAGTACTACATGGTCGCTCTTCCCAAGGGCTGGTGCTATAGTGATATCATTGATCATGTCTTCCCTGTTTGTCATCACCAGGTTGTCTAGAGTTGGATGCTGTCCTTCCTGATTCTTGTCGGTTCTCTCTGATGCTGTATCAAGAATGCTGCTTTTGCCATTTTGAAGAATTTGCTTGCTGCATGGTTCTCACCTTTCAGACTCCTGTCTTGCTCCCAATTAATATCGGGATAGCTGAAGTCGCCGATTAGTAGCAGATGTTGAGGTTTCTTGTCTCCTAGTCTGCGGACATCTTTTGGGTGATGCAGGCTGTCCAAGCAATCAGTCTCTTTTATGAACCTCTTTACAATGGCAACATCTTCCTGTCTTCTTTTCTCTTTGTCTTCTATACTTGGTTCCTCCAGTCCAATATGACCAGATTTTTGCTCCTTCGTGCTCTGTCTTCAGACTCCTCTCTTTGCTCTCTGGCTTTCTCCTCCATCATTTTCTCAGTGTCATTTTTGCTGATATCTGCTCCTCCCGATGCTTGGTTCAAAGAAGAGCAACAAAGGTGATCCATAATATAAAGGATTACTCACACCAGGAAAGATTAAGATATCTACAACTTCCAACACTCAAGGCAAGAAGAATAAGAGGAGACTTGATTCAAATGTATGGTAGATGGTATCGATGATGATAGGGCATGCTTTTTGTGTGGTCCACAGAAAGATACTACAAGGAACAGTGAAGGTAAGATATTCGAACAATATTCCAGAACTAATCTGAGAAAATTTACATTTGCTAACAGAGTAACCAAATTTTGGAATGAATTAACAACTAACATGAAACGTGCACCTAGTTTTAATGTATTTAAGAACCTCATAGATAAACATGAATTAATAACTAAAATGAAATATAAAATTGATGGATAATTAGACTGAGCTAGCCTATGACTGGACCAACAGACATAAAAAAAAATGTGTGTGTGTGTATATATATATATATATATATTCACTTATAAACAAAGCTTGCTCTATGGAATTTATTAGTTCACTATATATATATATATATATATATATATATATATATAGAGAGAGAGAGAAGGGGTGTATAAAGGCTAAGTTGTACTTGATACAATGCCCCAAATCCTGATCTTGGTAAAAAATTTTAGGGGGGGGGGGGGGGGGGGGGTAAATCGATAAATTTGGTAATATAAGCAAATGTTTCTTACAGCCCAGCCGATCAAAAAGGGTCATAACAGGGTTGTCACCGCAATGAAGTCAACTCAAAAGTTTTTGGGGTTTTTTTTTTTTTTTAGTGAATAAGTAATTTACACAGTTCCTTAAAAGATACCTAAAAACACACCGAAAAAATTTTGTTAAAAATCTTTTTTCCATAAAATCTTAAATCTAATGAAAAATGTTGATCTCTTTCAGAAATTCAAAAATCGGTCACAAATTCAGAGATCAATCACATCAGTCTCTGAACAAGGCTTTCATGGAGTCTACTGTGAAAAGCTTATGTCTCCCTGATAAGAATCAGTTGTAACAAATTTAAAAAACTTATTATTTCCGCCTGCAGTCACTCAGTTTGAAACTATCAATCATTTGATAAGTATGTGCAAAAATTAAATGAAGAAACTAAATAAATGAAATAAACACCAACATCAGAAAGCACACACACAGAAAACAATTGCAATTTAGCAGTGCAGAAAACATCTCAATCGCACATCTGAACGGAATATTATGATTTTTAAGTGAATGAATAAATTTCACTGGCTTAAGTGCACTAGAAGTGTGTGAATGCAAACCAGTGTCATGTGTACAATGTCTTTGACATTGCCCTGACCCACCATCTCAGTGCTTTGAACTTACCAAGGGACATTAACTTTAGGATTGACCGAACACAGTTATTCAAATTATGAAACTTAGCAGATTCATAAAGTGACAAATCTATGCACTATATCATATATTAACAAGGATTAAGTGAGTCTTGTTTTTAGATTTCAGGTGCCGAAGTGACGGTTCATTCGGGAACTTAAGATGATTGTGTTATCGATACAAAATTCGCCTGAGCAAACCAGTATGCAGAAACCTCTTTACACCATGTCAGGCTGCGATATTTGGTTGGGTTTCATGAATAATTCATGAGTGATGATTCACAGTCAGATTCTGCCTGCAGTGGACAGCCAACATTTCAGTCACACACACAGAAGGCCTGCAAGGAGTGGCATCAACGCGAGATTTACACATACCTAAATCAACATCATATTTTGGTACTAAATCATGAGTACATTATACATGATAGTTATGAGTATGTAGCTCTGCTAGTCATAAGGATTTAGTCACACACACAGAAGGCCTGCAAGGAGTGGCATCAATGCGAGATTTTTACACATACCTAATCAACATCATATTTTGGTTCTAAATCATGAGAGCACATTACACATGATAGTTATGAGTATGTAGCTCTGCTAGTCATAAGGATTTAGTCACACACACAGAAGGCCTGCAAGGAGTGGCATCAACGCGAGATTTACACATACCTAATCAACATCATATTTTGGTTCTAAATCATGAGCACATTATACATGATAGTTATGAGTATGTAGCTCTGCTAGTCATAAGGATTTTAAAACTCCTGTCATGAGTATATGATTTTTTTGTTAAAAAGTCATCGGTAATAAGATTTTAGTGAGTCTTATTGATCACACTCACAACTTACCTCTTCCCAAAAAGGTTTTACACTCTTTGTTGGTGTCACAGAAGAATGTGTATGGAAGATTTTGTGCAACTTAGATCCATATAAGCTTGTTATCAGTGATACCATCTCTGAGACAGCACCCACATGAACATGAATCACAGATTATTGATAATATATTTTGGTGTCTGCATTGTACTCTACCCTGCCAAAGTCTTTTGAACTTTGGCACTTAGATCAAGCACAAATGTCTCATTTCTGAGGGCCAAAGGGCAACTGAGAAGCGTTTCACAGAGGCGAGGTGGCAAGAACTCTTGCTTGCTTGATGACTGTCAGTGTTTCTTATTACACCCTAGAGGCGAGCACCATTAGGAAAAGGTGAGAGCTCACTAGACTGTCTTGGGCTTCGCCACATGTGAGGAAAAATGGCTGACAGTTGTTACATCCTGTGATGAATTCATGAAAAGAAGTAACATTCTCAGACTGGAACATACAATGATCAGAATGCTGAAGGTAGTCACATTTTGATTTGGATTTTTGCCTTTTGCCCATTTCTTAACTCCCCTCACCTCTCGCATCCCTTGCAAGGATAAGCCAGCCACCTTGCAATTTCTCGCATCTATAAACTTGCCTCTGGTCACAAACTCCAATGCTCACAGTGCAAATTTTGAAGTCCTCATTTGTTTTCAGCAAGGGCAGAGAACACTACAAGTGAGAGAAAAACTAAGATCCAAGTGTCAGTTTGTTATCTCAATTCTACACTCAAAAATATGATTATTACAGAAGAGGGAGCAGAGAAAACCTTGTGCAACTTTGATCCATACAAACCTTATGGACCTGATAACATCTCTCCTCAAGTTCTGTCAGAGCTGGCTGATGAAATAGCTCCCATGTTAACTGCCATTTATAGATCTATCTTGTGAATCTTATCTGACTGGTGCACTGCCTGCATCATGCCTGTCTTCAAGGGG